>CM065745.1:4635579-4643079 GCA_033310375.1 Conus canariensis
ATAGTGTAGATGTCAACAAAGCAATTGATGACCACTGCCATTCTTTGGGGGGCACGGCAGGTTTGCCTTTATGTGTGTTTGACTGGTTTAGCACGGTTTTTAACGTAACGGGTATTTATGGCGGCAGGCTGTCTTATTTCTTTGTTGGCCGATTCTCCAATGATATGTCCTCGCCTCCTATGTACAGGCATGCGGTTTTTCAGGGCAGAGTGGTGCTTCATCACACTTTCAGTTATTCTGGCTCTCTGATTAACTGTGGGACATTGATGTGTTATTATTCTTTCTATTCCAGCGCCATGTATAATACACAGCTACACAACAACGTAGTTCATTTCAAAGGTACAGTGTGTGCACTGACCACAAACATGACAGGTGAGCGGTCACATTATGCAACGTCAGTTTCATTAGACAACGGCCAGTTTGTGTTGCCATGGCGACAAGAATCTATGACGCTGTGCCATGGTGGTCACGTGACATACACATTTCTCCAGTGTGGCTCTCATCAGTTTGAGGTCTGTAGCCCAGAACGTGCATCTTGTCATTTTCATGATCCCTTGTCTGACACAAACCCACTGCATACGGCAGGTGAGTACACCACGCTCATCCCTACATATGTCTGTGATGACGACAATACCACAGTGTCCTACTCTCTGGTGTGCAATTTTATTGACGATTGTCAGGACTGCAGTGATGAATCGTTTTGTAATCATCCTATCTGCATCCACAAGTTCACCTGCAATAACGGTCAGTGTCTTTCATACAGTCAGGTCTGTGATCAAGTGCCCCATTGCCAGGATCAGTCGGACGAGGAGAAGTGCAGTTTATACAGATGTTTGCGTGTTGATTACCCATTTTTTCCTTCCCCTGCCCTGGTGAATTTTGATGGCATCTTGCAGTTTAGCTCAACACCGATGCGTGTTAATGAATCCTGTCCTGACAGCCATTATCGTTGTCCAGGTGACTTCAATGACTGCCTGCCTGTCTTTACCCGATGCAATGGAATACACGACTGTATCGACCTCCAGGACGAAGATGACTGTGGGGACATAATGTGTCCAGGATTCTTCAGGTGCAGAGCATCTGCGACTTGTTTACACACTGACCACCTGTGTGATGGCTGGCCCCACTGTCTGATGCATGATGATGAAATGGTGTGTGATACAAGCTGTCCTGTGGGCTGTCTGTGTCAAGGTCACACGTTCCTCTGTTTTCAGCCTTTCTCCACCACACGGTTTCCATACATTCGTTTTTTGGATGGAACCAGTTCTGGAATAACACTTTCTGATGTCAGCCAACTTTCCTATCTGGTTCATCTTGTTCTTGCTCGGTGTTCCTTGACTATCATCCCTGCCATAAAACTGCTAAACCTGAGGTGTCTTGACCTTAGTGAAAATAAGCTTGAGCATGTGAACATGACTGTTTTTCTTGCACTGTTCAATTTACTAACATTGTCACTTTCCCATAACCCCATCACCTGCCTTTATGTTGATTCAGCTTCTACTGTTCAGCAACGTCACCTCAGACAAGTAGATATGTCATTCACGGCACTGACAGTGTTTGATTCTGGCGTCTTTTCGTCATTTACCCACACACAGAAATTCAATTTAAGTTTTACCGCTGTTCATACCATCAGTCCCAGTGGATTTCACTTTACACCTCGATTAACCGAACTTTACATGTATGGCAGCCCAGTGGTTATGTTTCCACCAAACATGTTCAAAGACCTTTCACGTTTGAGTCTTGTTGAGACAGACAACTATAAAGTATGCTGCCCCCAAATTCTCCTAAGTAATTTTGTCGACGCCGTTTGCCATGCCCCCAAGGATGACATTTCCTCGTGTGAAGACCTGTTACAATCGTGGTTTTATCGTGGCTTTCTTTGGCTGATAACCTGTCTTTCGGTGAGTGGTAATGTCTTCTGTCTCAGCACACGTTTAATAACAAGGACCATGGCCTCTGTGAGTGGATTCAGTGTGTTTGTCCTCAACCTTACGCTGGCTGACTTTCTGATGGGTGTCTACATTGCCATCATTGGAATAGCTGATGAACAGTTCCGTGGCAGATATCTGCAGTTTGATGACACATGGAAAGACAGTATAGCCTGTAAAGTGGCTGGTTCTCTGTGTCTGTTGTCCAGTGAAGTGTCCGCTCTGATCATCTGGCTGATAACACTGGATCGTTTTCTTGTCCTTCATTTTCCATTCAGCACTTTCCGATTCAGAAGAATGTCAGCAGCCATGGCTTGTCTATTATCTTGGTCCATTGGTTGGGTTCTGGCCTTACTGCCTTTGCTCCCCATGCTGTCACACTGGGAGTTTTACAGTCAAACTGGCATCTGTATTCCTTTGCCAGTGACAAAGCGAGACTTTAAAGGTAAACACTACTCGTTCAGTTTACTGATTGTCTTTAACTTTATTCTGTTCTTATTTATCTCTGCTGGGCAAGCACTTATTTATCAGTCAATACAGAACAACACCTTCAAGACCAACACGACAAACGTTTCACGGGACATGACCATAGCCCAGCGACTGATCACCGTTGCAGTGACAGATTTCTTGTGCTGGTTTCCCATTGGACTGTGTGGAATGTTGGCACTGGCTGGTACTCCCATCCCTGGTGAGGTGAACGTGGCACTGGCTATATTTGTATTGCCCTTGAACTCTGCTATCAATCCCTTCATGTACACCTTCAACACACTGGTAGAAAAACGGAGGCGATCTAATGAAGCCAAATTTCTGCAATGGCTGGAATCTCAGTCTGACATGACTTTCACCTAGCAGGCTGTGGCACGATACTCAATGTACGAGCAGGTATACGAATAAAGTCAATACAGTTATGTTCCTCTTGTATACCGTAATTCACTGCGCAGGTAATGTGTTCTAACAATGTATCCTAACTAAAGTTCAATTCGAATCAAGAATGACAATTTCCTCTGTGCTTAAGAGAGAGAGAGAGAGAGAGAGAGAGAGAGAGAGAGAGAGAGAGAGAGAGAGAGAGAGAGAGAGAGAGAGCGAGCTAGTTCACTCCACTGAACACAATGTAATGGAACCCAACAGACAACTTCAGTTATACCCTGAGACTTTATACAATGAATTAAGTTCTTTATTTCACAGGGTTAATTTATTCTGACTCTGCTGCCCCAGTTTTGCAATGACTGCCAAACAAACATGGAGTCAACACAAGGTTAAGAATGCATACATGCAACACCAAGTCAATGACTGCCAAACAAACATGGAGTCAACACAAGGTTAAGAATGCACACATGCAACACCAAGTCAATGACTGCCAAAGAAACATGGAGTCAACACAAGGTTAAGAATGCACACATGCAACGCCAATTTAATGACTGCCAAACAAACATGGAGTCAACACAAAGTTAAGAATGCACACATGCAACACCAATTTAATGACTACCAAACAAACATGAAGTCAACACAAGGTTAAGAATGCACACATGCAACACCAATTTAATGACTGCCAAACAAACAAGGAGTCAACACAAGGTTAAGAATGTACACATGCAACACCAAGTTAATGACTGCCAAGCAAACTTGGGTCAACACAAGGTTAAGAATGCACGTATGGAACACCAAGTCAATGACTGCCAAACAAACAAGGAGTCAACACAAGGTTAAGAATGCACACATGCAACACCAATTTAATGACTGCCAAACAAACATGGAGTCAACACAAAGTTCAGAATGTACACATGCAACACCAAGTTAATGACTGCCAAGCAAACTTGGGGTCAACACAAGGTTAAGAATGCACACATGCAACACCAATTTCATGACTGCCAAGCAAACTTGGAGTCAACACAAGCTTAAGAATGCACGTATGGAACACCAAGTGTGGTCGTAACGTATCTTGTTTCTTTGAGAGATCTATTTCAGTTCATGATCTGTTATTAGATTGTCCGCTCTCAATGGAATGGACGGGGTTAAACGTTTTCATTTTGACAAAATATCAAAAGGAACCTTGTATTCAGTATGATCCATGCATTATGGATATTGCATTTTTCATTGCTCAATTTGAAGTGTGTGTGTGTGTGTGTGTGTGTGTGTGTGTGTGTGTGTGTGTGTGTGTGTGTGTGTGTGTGTGTTTGTGCGCGTGCGTGCATGCGTAGGTGCATGTGTGCGTGAGTGCGAGCGTATGTGTGTGTGTGTGTGTGTGTGTGTGTGTGTGTGTGTGTGTGAGAGAGAGAGAGAGAGAGAGAGAGAGAGAGAGAGAGAGAGAGAGAGAGAGTAAGTGAGTGAGTGTATGTTGAGGTGGAAGAAGAAGAAGAAGAAGAAGAAGAAGAAGAAGAAGAAGAAGAAGGTCAACAACAACAACAACAACAACAACAACAATAATAATAATAATAATAATAATGATGATGATGATGATGATGATATATAATTAATAATCATAATATATGATATGATGATGATGATGATAATGATGAATGATAGATAATAATAATAATAACAATAATAGTAATAATAATAATAATAATAATAATAATAATTATGATAATAATGATAATAATGATATTACTACTACTACTACTACTACTACTGGCAGTATCAGCATACAACAACAACAACAACAACAACAACTACTACTACTACTACTACTAACTACTACTACTACTATACTACTACTAAATGAATTTCAAGGTGTTATTTTTTTCTATTATTCACAAACAGTATTCTATTTCACTCTGACATACTGCAGTCCACAACAAAGATAAGCAATTCATTCTAATCTGACTACCTTCATTTTAAATAAACTAATTAATGAAAAGAAATAAATGAATGGATGAATGAACAATTTGTTAAATAAATGAATGAATAAGTAAATAAATGAATAAATAAATACATGAATGAATAAATAAATTTTATTGGCATTCGTCAGTCACGACAGACATTGGTGTTGAGCCGTGGATCAATCAGTTGTGGAGATGCAGCGCCTGCTGTGGCTGAAGAGCCCGATCCTTGAGAGGCAGACTCTGTTGCAGTTGCTGCAGGTGAAATCTTGGTCATCAGTGTCTGTGGGTGCCGAAGCAGTTCTTGGCTGTCTGCGGTGCCTCTGTTCTTACCACTGGGCCTCTCTCCTCCGCTCTGCTTGGTTGATGCCGGCCTTGATGATGGACTGCCAGCTGACCCGATCTGAAGCTGCTGTCTCCAGGTCTGCCGGGTCCAGGCAGTCTTCAATAAATACATTTGAAAAATGTCCCAGTTTTTTACTTCACAAAGAGCAATCTATTTCAGACCCAGTACCCCAGATTAAAAAAAAAAGCAATTCATGTCACTCTCAGTACGTCAGTCCACAGAAAGCAATCTGTTACAGCGGTAGTACGTCAGTCCGCAGAAAGCAATCTGTTTCAGTGGTAGTATGTCAGTCCAAAGAAAGCAATCTGTTACAGTGGTAGTACGTCAGTCCGCAGATGTCAACAGCACGCCCTTGTTTAACGTTGCTGCTTCTCAGGATCGTGTCCATGTGTAGCCCCTTTGCTCTTTGGGACAGTGTAACACCCTGTGGGTCATTCAGTGTAGTGTGTAGCCCCTTTGCACTTTGGGACAGTGTAACACCCTGTGGGTCATTCAGTGTAGTGTGTAGCCCCTTTGCAGTTTGGGACAGTGTAACACCCTGTGGGTCATTCAGTCCAGTGTGTAGCCCCTTTGCACATTCGGACAGTGTAACACCCTGTGGGTCATTCAGTGTAGTGTGTAGCCCCTTTGCACATTGGGACACTGTAACACCGTGTGGGTCATTCAGTGTAGTGGTAGCCCCTTTGCACTTTGGGACAGTGTAACATCCTGTGGGTCATTCAGTCCAGTGTGTAGCCCCTTCGCACTTTCGGATAGTGTAACACCCTGTGGGTCATTCAGTGTAGTGTGTAGCCCCTTTCCACTTTGGGACACTGTAACACCGTGTGGGTCATTCAGTCCAGAGTGTAACCCCTTCGTACTTTGGGATAGTGTGACCCACTGTGGGTCATTCAGTGTAGTGTGTAGCCCCTTTGCACTTTGGGACAGTGTAACACCCTGTGGGTCATTAAGTGTAGTGTGTAGCCCCTTTGCACTTTGGGACAGTGTAACACCCTGTGGGTCATTCAGTGTAGTGTGTAGCCCCTTTGCACTTTGGGCAGTATAAAACCCTGTGGGTCATTCAGTGTAGTCCGTAGCCCCTTTGCACTTTGGGACAGTGTAACACCCTCTGGGGTATTCAGTGTAGTGCGTAGCCCCTTTGCTCTTTGGGACAGTGTAACACCCTGTGGGTCATTCAGTGTAGTGTGTAGCCCCTTTGCACATTGGGACAGTGTGACCCACTGTGGGTCATTCAGTGCAGTGTGTAGCCCCTTTACTCTTTGGGACAGTTTAACACCCTGTGGGTTATTCAGTCCAGTGTGTAGCCCCTTTCCACTTTGGGACAGTTTAACACCCTGTGGGTCATTCAGTGTAGTGTGTAGCCCCTTTGCACTTTGGGAGAGTGTGACCCACTGTGTGTCATTCAGTGTAGTGTGTAGCCCCTTTGCAGTTTGGGACAGTGTAACACCCTGTCGGTCATTCAGTGTAGTGTGTAGCCCCTTTGCAGTTTGGGACAGTGTAACACCCTGTGGGTCATTCAGTGTATAGTGTAGCCCCTTCGCACTTTGGGAAAGTGTAACACCCTGTGGGTCATTAAGTGTAGTGTGTAGCCCCTTCACACTTTGGGCCAGTATAACACCCTGTGGGTCATTCAGTGTAGTGTGTAGACCCTTTGCACTTTGGGACAGTGTAACACCCTGGGGTCATTCAGTGTAGTGTGTAGCCCCTTCCCACTTTGGGACAGTGTGACCCACAGTGTGTCATTCAGTGTAGTGTGTAGCCCCTCCGCACTTTGGGACAGTGTGACCCACTGTGGGTCATTCAGTGTAGTGTGTAGCCCCTTTGCAGTTTGGGACAGTGTAACACCCTGTGGGTTATTCTGTGTAGTGTGTAGCCCCTTTGCTCTTTGGGACAGTGTGACCCACTGTGGGTCATTCAGTGTAGTGTGTAGCCCCTTTGCTCTTTGGGACAGTGTGACCCACTGTGGGTCATTCAGTGTAGTGTGTAGCCCCTTTGCTCTTTGGGACAGTGTAACACCCTGTGGGTTTTTCAGTGTAGTGCGTAGTCCCTTTCAACTTTGGGACAGTGTAACACCGTGTGGGTCATTCAGTCCAGTGTGTAGCCCCTTTGCACTTTGAGAGAGTGTAAGACCCTGTGGGTCATTCAGTGTAGTGTGTAGCCCCTTAGCACTTTGGGACAGTGTAACATCCTGTCGGTCATTCAGTCCAGTGTGTAGCCCCTTTGCACTTTGGGACAGTGTAACACCCTGTGGATCATTCTGTGTAGTGTGTAGCCCCTTCACACTTTGGGACAGTGTAACACCCTGTGGGTTATTCAGTGTAGTGTGTAGCCCCTTTGCACTTTGGGACAGTGTGACCCACTGTGGGTCATTCAGTCCAGTGTGTAGCCCCTTCGCACTTTGGGACAG
>CM065745.1:4650579-4713079 GCA_033310375.1 Conus canariensis
CGTCTGTTTTCCCCCACTTCACCAAGTTTGCATTTGAGGGCAGAAGGTCATATGCAGATCTGAGAATGAAGCTGATCCTGAGAGGGGCCATGTGCCAAATGTCATTCCAAGTGAGACTTCTTTGGAGTGCATTCTCCCACGTTGTCCATTGCCCTTGCTGGCTCTGCTGGACTGCTTTTTGGAGTCTTTTTGGTCTTCTTCTTTCTCATCTCCTGAATCATCATGTCTCTTTTGGCTTTTCCTTTGGCCTTTGACCACCATTCAGTTTTGGTCACCCCAGTCCTTGTCTGTTGGTCTGTGTGTGTCCTGTTATTTCTCTGATCTTGAGACGTTCTTTTGCAGAATCCATCGCCTCTTGAACTTTCCATTTTCTGCCTGTCTTCAGCTGGGGCTTGATTGCTTCTACCACCTTGTCTCCTGAGTCCTCCAGCATGCTTTGAAGTCTGATCTTCCCTGCTTTGTATTCCTCCAGGATGGATTTCAGTGGTAGTTTCAGCTTTGCTTGGCGACAGTACAGCGCTATGTCAGTCAGACAGGGTGGGACACCAAGCCATTTCCTTGTGAACTTGTTGATTTTGGCTTCCATTGCCTCCACTATGCTGGTGCAGATGTCGTATATCATCAGAGGCCATAGGAGCTTTGGTATCAGCATGAACTGCAGACACCAGACCTTGTATTTGCCAGGGAGCCCACACTGGTCAATGGTCTCCAAGCCTTCCTCCGCCATCTGCTTGGTTTCTTTTGCTCTTTGTGTGTCTTTCAACGTATCATCATACCATCTTCCAAGGCTCTTGACTGGTTCTTCTGTGACTGTTGGAATGGCCTGGTTGGCAACACTGAAGACCACAGATCCGGCCACTTTTCCTTTCCTCAGTGAGAGACTCCGTGATTTCTTTGGCTTGAACTTCATTCTGGATGAGGCAACTATGTCGTCCAGCCTCTCCAGCACATGACGTGTCTCGTCTTCACTGGATGAAATCACTGTAGTGTCATCCATGAAGGCCTTGAGAGGAGGCATCTTGTATCCCTCGCCAAGGTCTGTTTGTCTCGCGTTGTTTGTTGCTGCTTTCAAGATGAGTTCCATTGCCAGCACGAACAGTATTGGGGAAATTGCACAGCCCATTGCAATACCCACTTCCAAGTTGATCCAGTCTGTTGTGTACTCCTTGGTAGAGAACCGCATTGAGAAGCCGTTGAAGTACTTCTTGAGCATGTCGCGGATGTTCTTTGGCACATGGTACATCTCAAGAGCCAACTGTATCATCTCATGGGGCACAGATCCATATGCGTTTGCCAGATCAAGCCACACTACGTCCAGGTCTCTCTTTTTTGTTTTTGCTTTTTGGATTGCATCCCAGATCATTGTGGCGTGTTCTACACAGCCAGCCACGCCTGGGATGCCACCTTTCTGGACTGACACATCCAAGTACTTGTTTTCCATCAGGTACTTGGTCAGCCTTGCTGCCATGACAGAGAAGAAGATTTTCCCTTCGACGTTCAGTAGTGATATTGGCCTGAACTGGCTGATATCACTTGAGTTTTGCTCTTTGGGGATGTACACACCATCTGCCGTCATCCACTGGCCGCTGATCTTCTGGTTTCTCCAAGCCGATCGCAGCAGCCTGTGGAGCCACTCCAGCACCTTGGGACATTTCTTGTAAAGCTGGTAAGGTATTCCGTTTGGCCCTGGTGATGATTTGGCTCTGGCTTTGTCGACCATCTTCTTGATTTCCGCCAACGTTGGAGGCTTGCCATTGAACTGTTCCTCAGGGTTGGTTGGCCACACCAGACCTTGAATGTCGAGTGGTGCTTTGCTCTGTGGGTCAGAGTATGTTTTCCTCAGATGCTGCTCAAGAACTCCTTTGTCCACACTTAGGGTCCCAGATTTTGGCTGCTCAAACAGTGTTCTGGCAAACTGGAAGGGGTCTCTGAAGAAGCGCTCTTGTGTCTTCTTTTTGCTCTTCCTCTTCCTCGCAGATTCCGCTTTGCTGAGGCCGCTGTGTTTTTCTTTCAGGTCTTTCCACAGTTTTTCCAAGCCTTGTTTTTCAGCTGGCAGTGCGGTCTTCATTTGCATCTTGAGGTTTTTCTTTTGGACCCTGATCTTGTCCATCTTTTCTTGGCGTCTGGATTTCTTTGGAGGTGTTTTCTCTTTGGGTAGTTTTGCTCCATAGGCGTCTCTACATGTGGCATACACAATGTCCCCATATGTGGCTAGTTTGTGTTCCAGGGTGCTTTTCCCTATCAGTGCATCGAGTCTTTGGACGATTTTTGCATCCAGTTTCTCCCAATCTTCAGTTTCGTTTGCTCGTGGCAGGTTGAGTTTCAGGCGCCTGGCATCGAGGGCCTGTGCAAATTCTCATCCGAACCAACAGCGTGGATGTCCTTGGCACTGTGGTTTAAATCCTGGCCTTGGTCTTCCGACGTCTTATCTGCTGATGCAGTGCGCTGCTGCTCATTCAGATGAGTCTTCACACATCCCATCTTTGTTCTGTGGATCTTCATGCCACGGGTGGTAGCGAAACGCTTTCCACAGACACATGGATATTCCATTTGGTTCATGTTCATAGTCCGTTTGGGATTTGCAGTCATGATTGGTTGAGCACCGATGGATTCATCATTCTCTCCCCCTTTCGGTGAATCCTGGGAGCATCTTTTCCTTTTAATCTTAGTAGCCATATGTTTAAGGCAAAGTGGGGAGCCAGCCCACAGAGCCCTTGGTTCTGGTCTTTCCCAGTGTCCTCCGGTCTTTCCCGGACGTCCTCCGGCCTATTCCCGGAAGTCAATGGTTTACCCATGCATCAGTAGAAAGAAACTCGTGGAGAGCGTGGCAGCAGAGAGTCCTCAGAAGAGAAGCCCCCTTCAAGCAAGTGTTTCGGCCCTTATCTCCTGACACTCTAGGGGGGTTGGGCCACACCCGGTTCATGACTCCGGATGTCCCTCTGCTGCCCCTTTTTTTCCCATCTTGGGACGAGCCATGGCTGGGATTCGAACCCATGACCTTCTGGACATGCTCATTTTCCACTTAATGACTCGCGCTTTAACCACTGAGCCACAGGGACACCTGATATTTGAAGGGAAATTAAGCCTTATGAAGTTCACTTTTGTTCCTCCTTAGAACTTAAGGTTGGCTGTTGACAGAAAAGAACTAAAGGTTGGCTGTTGACAGAAAAGAACTAAAGGTTGGCTGTTGACAGAAAAGAACTAAAGTTCGGCTGTTGACAGAAAAAAACTAAAGGTTGGCTGTTGACAGAAAAGAACTACACTTTGGTTGTTGGCAGAAAAGAACTCCAGTTTGGCTGTTTACAAAAAAGAACTAAAGGTGTGTGTGTGTGTGTGTGTGTGTGTGTGTGTGTGTGTGTGTGTGTGTGTGTGTGTGAGTGTGTTTGTGTGTGTGTGTGTGTGTGTGTGTGTGTGTGTGTGTGTGTGTGTGTGTGTGTGTGTGTGTGTTGGCAGAAAAGAACTACAGGTTGGCGGTTGGCAGAAAAGAACTAAAAGTTGGCTGTTGGCAGAAAAGAACTAAAGTTTGGCTGTTGGCATAAGAGAACTAAAGTTCGGCCGTTGACAGAAAAAAACTAAAGGTTGGCTGTTGACAGAAAAGAACTACAGGTTGGCTGTTGGCAGAAAAGAACTAAATGCTGGCTGTTGACAGAAAAGAACTACAGTTTGGCTGTTGGCAGAAGAGAACTAAAGTTTGGCTATTGGCAGAAAATGAAATGAAAGTTTTGCTGTTGGCAAAAAAAAAACAACAACTAAAGTTACACTTAAACAAACATGTCTTTGAAAACATGATGAGAGTATGTACTTAGATGTTCAAATGTTCAGTTGTTTCATGCAACATTCTTTTTTTTTTTTTCTAGAAAAGGTGTGTGTGTGTGTGTGTGTGTGTGTGTGTGTGTGTGTGTGTGTGTGTGTGTGTGTGTGTGTTGTGTGTGTGTGTGTGTTTCTAATTTCTAAATGAACTTTCTGTATGTATTGTAAGCAACCTGGGGCGAGGTTCGAGGTTACATCTGAGTGGAATAACAGTATGACCGACTGCATGGTCCAGCTTTACCAATTTTGTCAGGATGAGAGCGTGCCTGTGCCCAATCGGTCGATACTGTATGGATGCGATGTACTCGATTCCCGCCCCTACCTGTTGCTGACTGAGACAAATACTGAACGACAACAAAACGAGGAACAATAGAAACAGTGCTCACTGTACGAACACAAATCCCTGAAACTACAGAAGAGCGAGGGAAGAAATAAACAAGGAATCCTCCAAACGAGTAATGAAGTCCAGCCAAGTGTATGAGTTTCCTCTTCAATGAATCGTTTCTTTTATTAACAACGGCAAATTAAGAGGCAAGGCACAGGAATATATGAGGATCAATATATCCAAGAATACAGGGGTCCCAGAACATTCACCAGCACAGTGTCCATATTTCATCACCACGCAACCAATTTGAGGAAACTCAACGTACAACTACTAATGGTTAACAAGGCAACTTGGAACTCAGTCAAGCTAATAGAGAGAAGTTTATTTACAAATTTTAGTCTCCTATAGATGTTTTTATAATTTTTGTTAAATTCTTGAAATTTTGTTTGTTAGGAAAAGAAAAAAAAGAATTTAATTTAGCTGAGATGGTTTTAGACCATTTCTGTTTTGGGATGACTTAAAAGAAATTTGATTGAAATTCTTATTACTTTGTTTATTTATTTATTTATCTATTTTTTGTGTGAATTTAATTTTACCTTTTAGTCCCAAAAACAGTAAAGAAAAACAGAATTAGTCCTAACATGAATTTTGATATGGCGCCGCTAGTTGTTAGAAGTCAAGGGATCTTTACAAGATTTAAATGTTTATTTACTTGACCGACCTATGGCAGCAAGGTCTTTGATACGTCTTACTTGACCGACCTACAGCAGCAAGGTCTTTGATACGAGACGTCTAGCCTCGAGTCCCAAGAAAGCTCACTCTTGCTAGTAGCCTTGACCCCTTAAATAGGCTAGACTTGGCCCGTAAAATAACCTAAGCCAATCAGAATCGAGCTTACGTCTCCAACATGGAAGTCGAGTGGAGGTGAAACCTTCGTTCAGAAAATCTCGTTTAACCCAACTCCTACAATTTGAGCAACCTGAGACTTCAATTAATTTGGAGAGAAAATTAAGTGCTTTGTTTAAATTTTCGAAATAGGTTACTACTATGAAAATGAGCGGGGGGATTTTAATACAAAAAGGAAAAATAGTGATTGACAGATTCAACATGTAAATCACTGTGACGAAGGTCAATTTCAAAGCACCTTTTAAGTAAAACAGTGCCTGAGATTGCAATTAATTTGAAAAGAAAAGCAACTTCGTAGACTTAGGTTCAAATTTACGAACTCTTATAAAAGTGAGTGGGCAGATTTTAAAACAAAGAGGAAAATAGTGGGACAGGTCGTAAACCTACACAATATGGCTGCCAAGTCACAATGTCAAGTATCGATTTCAAAACACATTTCAAACAAAATCTTACCTAAAATGATCAGTAAACTTAAATACAAAATACATTCTCGCTTATAAGTTTCCTATTATGTAACTCTTAAGTGGGGAAGTGGGCACATTTTCCCACGCCCACACACACACACACAAAAAAAAACCCAGTAAACAACATAAATAGCTATCTGGACAGTATCATGACAATTAATTCTTTCACACGAATCAAATATAATTTGATTTAAAAGAAGACAATGTAACAGTTATACTGAAAAGTAAACCCAGTGTTATAATAAAAAGATGTAGTTTATAATTTTCATGTTTAGATCTAGATCCAAGATGACCCACAACAGAGCACGTTTTACGTGCTTTAATCATTCACCTTCCTTATCCCTCCACGACAATAACCTACATTCCCTTCCCTCTCTTCGCTCCACTCACCACTCACTCTCATTTACATCAAATACGTCCAGATTTAAAGGAACATCTTCCCATGGCTGCTGGCGGTCGAAAGGGAGAAACAGTATTGTGTAGATTGAGGACGGGTCATGCCTATTTTACTCATTCGTTTTTATTGAAGGGAGAAGACCCGCCTTTCTGTGTTGCCTGTGATAGTCAGATATCTGTCCAACATATTCTTTTAGACTGCTGGGATTTATACGACATTAGAAGGAAACATTACACTGCAGATAATATGAAGATTCTTTTCCGTGATGTTCCCCCTGACAATATTTTTAACTTCCTAAAAGAAGTGAATTTATTTCATCGTGTGTGAATTTGGTTTTGTTAGATTTTCTATACCCAGTATTGATTTTTGCAGATTACAGTTAGTGATTTCAACGTGTTGGTTTTTAATCCTAGGATTGGTTCTTTTAATCTTTTTTTAATGGGTTGGGTAAGGTTTTGCTTTTAATCCTTTTTTAACATATATATGTGGTAGTTTGAAACGTGGTGACAGTCCTGAGATAACCTCTGCTGTTGACGGGACTATAATCTTAATCTTAATCTCCATGCAAAAAAATACCTTACATGGAAAATAAAAATCCAAAATAATGGCCTTCTAACTTAATCACTTTTGAGTTAAAACTACAATTGTCAAGCAGCACCATACATCATGTTCATTTCAAAATACAAGATAACTGAAGGTGTTTGGAGTTAAGAGTATTTCTTGTGTGTGTGTGTGTGTGTGTGTGTGTGTGTGTGTGTGTGTGTGTGTGTGTGTGTGTTTCCTCCATGTTATAATAACGGTACATGTGTGTGTGTGTGCATCATACCTGTTATAAAAAATGGTAGATGTGTGTCTGTGTACATGCCAGGTGCCCAACGTGAATAGCAAACAAAACTAAATAAAAAAAATATAGGGTGTAATTTGATGACAATATGACAGAGAGAGAGAGAGAGAGAGAGAGAGAGAGAGAGAGAGAGAGAGAGAGAGAGAGAGAAATGAAGTAAGCATCCTTGATGCTTACACCACCCCTTCCTAACAGTGAAGTTGTTGCTCCGCAATAACCAAAATGAACAATTGGCTCAAGCAAAGTAATGGCAAGCTTCTTGATATGTCAAGCAATTGAACTAGAAAACATCTATCATCATCACAAGTAAATGCTTATAACAACACCAAGACATGGTCTATATAACAAAGAACAACTTTCAGTGTCAGTAAAATAATGGCTGAAAAAAATAATTGGATATAATGGCAGATTTGTTCAGCAAGTAAAGGGAACTAACCCATTTAATACCACCAGTATGTAAATGGCCATTTGTTATTTCCCTTAAATCCAAAGGAATTCTGTAACAAGGTCAATCCACATACATTTTAATCAACCGTATTTCTTTGGGAAAAAAAAGAGCACACGCACAAATTTTTCACATAAAAAAATAAAACTTCATGACAATCCTTACCATTTTTCTCAATCTTGCTCCTCATATTGAGTGTAACTTGGCTAAAAGGGATGATGGAAAAATCAAATCGCAACCAACATTTTCTTCCAGTACTTTGAGGATTCTAATAGGTCATCTGGCTACTTCGTATCAGACACTTGCAAATTAACAACTACATTCTACATAAAACTGCTTCTTACCTTCCACAGTGAGCAGGGACATGAAGGTGAACCAAGCGGTAATTTAGATTTTAGAAACAAAATAGGTTGACAACCCCCCCCCCCCCCCCCAAAAAAAAAAAAAAAAAAAAAATGATAGTACGCTACCCCAAAAGGTACATCTCTAGGTAGCGAGTAGCCTTATCCTCAGTCACAGTGCCTCGATGCCATCTCCTCTCACCCAACATTCACTCACTAAATCACTATATGCAAACTTGCATTTCAACCCGACAGAAGAATGTCACCATGCAATTCTTCATTTTACACCCGGACCCAAGGCAGCATCCGAGGACGTGTCAAAAGAGAAGCCGGCAATAGAAATCCAGGTGTCACTCATCCTACAAAAATTAGCATAACACATGAAAAATGGTGCCCTTACCATTTAACCATGGTTACAGCTAAAAAAAAAAAAAAAGGGGGGGGGGGGGGGGGGGGGGGGGGCTCGACTCATGAAGGATAGTCCTCTCACTAACCGACCATGGCCGCAGCAAAAAAAAGAAAAGAAAAGAAAAAAAGATAACTGACCACCCCACCACTTTTCTCCACTGAAAGGGTGTGTGACAGTTCTCTCTGATTCCACTCCGCATGGCAATCAATGGTAAAATATAAAAATACTTCCCAGGGGAAAACAAATTTGTTTCCGGATTCCAAAAGAGATGGGCAGTTTGGGTAGGTTAGACCTATGGCACTTTCAATACAACAGGAGCCTCCCATAAAGGTCAGAAGTTGTATAATAAAAACGCATTTCAGCTTCACACACAGTCCGAAGGTCCAAGCACCGCTGTTCACCGTGGCATTCAAATGAAAAGATACCTGAAAACTCACAGTTCACTTACTTATTCCATCATCACCAAAAATAAATCACACTTCCATTACAGTCTCGCGTTCCAGAAGCACCAACAGTTACTCCAAGCATTTGCATCGCCGCCATTCAGTCACTAGTACCTTTTTATTTTTCCTTTTCCTTAAAGAAGAAAAGAAAACGTCTCTATCACATCCACTGAACCGACCACACTAGGCTACCTTGAGAGTAACTGATCTGGAAAAAAAAGAGTGTCTTGATTCAGTTAATAAATTGAACCTGAAAATAAGTGTAAAATAACCGATAACTCACTAGAAAAAGGAAACTGGGGAAAGAGCTATTACCTTTGCCAAAACGGAAAGTTTACTAACTAAAAATGGAATACAAAAGATGGGGGTCTTGTCTGGGGATGGGATTAGGTCCTTATGGGGATGTGGCTAATAACTCCCAGAATTTCACGAAGTAGTCTGTAGGCGCAGGGATTTTTGAGAGCTGCCTCACCAATTCAATAGCTTTTCCGTCATTGCCCTTGCTGTTGGCCACCTTCTGTACGCACATGAAATGGTCTCACGTGCCTTCTGGAGGGGATGATCAGCGCGGGGTAGGTGGTGCTGGGGAGTACCAAGAAGCCAAAATGGTCGAAGAGCTCCCTGGTCTTCCCAGTAGAGATCCCTGCCAACTTTGCCAGCTTGTAACAGACCCCCCAGAGGGTCTGGCGCCACCCTGCAGGAGGCCAGGTTACGTCACCTGGTAGCCTCACCACCTCGTCGCGTGTCCAAAACCTGGGTGCGGGACTGAGGATGGGCATCCCACTCTCCAGCAGCAAGCAAGCCAGGACCGCTGGGCTATCGCTAGTATTTCCAGGGGCTACGTCAACGGTCTCTAGGACACAGCTAGGAGTGGGGCTTGAGGCTGGAGGCGGGATCGAATTGTCAACGGTCCAGAGGCCCAAGGGTCCGTTGGGTCCACCTCTTCCCAATTGAAGCTGGCCAGAGTGTCTGGGGTAGACACCCTGACCCTTTTCCTAGACTGTGGAAATGTCATCAAATCCCCGAAGTCTTCTGACGTCAGGAGAGGGTGAGGTTGGGGAGGTGGTGTTTGGGAGTGGGTATCCTGGAAATGCTTCAGCGCCAGGGATTTTGTGTGAAATTTTTGTGGACATGCCAGACAGTAGAACCTCATCTGAAACAGTCAGTGATCGGTATCCTAAAGAAAAAAAAGATGGTTTTCACCTTGCTCATAGTATTGCCCCCCCCCCCCCCCTCCCCTTTCCCTAATTTTTCCTTTAACTTATTCCCAAGTGCTAATCGCTCAGTTTCCTTGCTGACTGGCTTGTTCGTATTCATTCTTTGATGTTGGCGACCCACTTGGGTATGTTCCGCCCTCTGTATGGCATGAGTCGATCCACATGGTATGCCTTTGGAACATCTCTGGCATTTCTTTGGATCAAGTATGTCAAGTCATCACAACGCCTTGTGATCAAAACGGGGCCTTTCCATTTGCTGGTAAGCTTTGTGTAAACCCCTTGCTTTCGGATAGGATTGTACAGCCACACCAGCTGGCCGGAAATGTAAGAACGTTTCTTTGCTCGTAAATCGTAGTACTTCTTCTGGTACTCGACGTTTTTCTTGGTATGCTTACGGGCTGTCTCATGGGCCATTTCTATAGCGTGCTTTAGCTCCACGACGTACTGACTCGGTTCCTTCTCTTCAGCTGGTGCTGAGGGCGATGCAACCAGTACCTGCATGGCAGCATGATCTCCCTCCCAAACAGCATTCTATTGGGAATCTGGTTAGTTGTACTATTCACTGAGGATCGGTATGCTATCATAACCTGTGGTAGGTAGATGTCCCATGTTTTCTGCCTTCGTTCACAATACATAGTTAGCATCGCTGCTAGAGTCCGATTAAAGCGCTCGACACATCCATTCGCTTGCGGATGCTGGGAGGTTGTGCGAGTCTTGTCAATATGTAGCAGCTCACACATTTCCTTAAAGACTGTGGATTCAAAATTGCTTCCCTGGTCTGTTAGGATCTGTAATGGAGTCCCGTGTCTGCAAAGGAATTCGTCCACGAAGGCCTTTGCAACCGTGCTTGCTTCTTGATCCGCCATCGGTATTGCTTCCGTCCATTTGGTGAACAGGTCCACAATGACTAAAATGTACCAATTCTTATTGGATGCTATAGGCAATGGACCGAGTATATCCATCGCTACCCTCTCCATCGGTTCACCCACCAGACAACGACCAGGGAAGGCATGCGTGGAAGACTTAGTTGTTTTCCTTGAAGCACATCTGTCACATTGGACGCAATACTGTTGACAGCTTTAATACTGTTGATAGCTTTCTTTTAGCCCGATCCAGTAAACATTTCTTCTTGATCTTTTCCATCATCTTTTCTGCACACATGTGGCCCGCCGTGGGAATGTCATGATAATTCTTCATAACTGTTCCCTGAAGGGATTCTGGAACTAGAAGTTGCAACTGTCTGTCATTAGCATCAGTGTTTCTTTGTCAATAGAGGACTCCTTGGACAACTAATAGTCTATCCCAAGATGTCCACAAGGCCTTCACACTTGCCTTCTCTGCTGAGATTTCTGTCCACTTTGGTCTGGTGGCCGAGGCTTCCTTTGCCTTCAATATTGGTTCAATGTTCTTGTCTGCCAGCTGCTCTTTTCTTATATTCTCACAATCCCAGCCTTCGATTATCACAGGACTTGATTCAGTCTTCCCCTTAAGATCTGTAGTTTCTCCTCTCCTGGGGTGACTGCTTGAATAGCTACAGGCTGGCTCCTGTTCAGCTAGCGAGGCGACTGGCATGGACTCAATTGCAAGCACCATGTTCTTTTCCACCCCATATGGTACTTCAGGTGTGAACTGATCTGCTGCGTGTTCAGCCTCCGCTTTCTGAATCCAGTCACAAGCGGTGCAAGGGATCCTTGACAGAGCGTCTGCATTTCGGTGCTGTGCACCTGGCCTATGCTTCACTGTCAGATCATAAGTCTCCAGTTCTTGAAGCCAGCGTGCTATCTGTCCGGAAGGGACTTTCAAGCTTCTCATCCAACTGACAGCAGTGTTGTCGGTTCGCAAAAGTACTTTTGCCCCATACAGATAGTGATGAAATTTCCTCAGTGCCGCTATAACTGCATACGATTCCTTCCGAGTGACACAGTAAATAGTTTCTGGTTTGGTGAGTGCCTTGCTGAAGTACGCAACAACTTTTTCTTGCCCTTCATGAACTTGAGAGAGTACCGCTCCCACTGCTGTGTCGCTGGAATCAGTGTCTAAGATGAATTGCAGCCCTGGCATGGGATAGCACAGGACTGGCGTGGTAGTCAAACGCTCTTTCAGGGTGTCAAAAGCCCACTGACAATCTTCAGTCCACTTGAATTGTATCCCTTTCTTGCAGAGCTTGTGGAGAGGGCGCGCAATTCTAGCGAAGTCTTTCACGAATCGCCTATAGTAAGAACAAAGTCCCATGAAGCTCCTAACTTGCTTTGGAGTCTTGGGCTGGGGCCAGTCCTCCACAGCCTTAGTTTTCTCAGGGTCGGTCTGGACACCTTTCTCCGACACAATATGTCTTAGAAATTTGATTTCTTTCTGAAGGAGGTGACACTTTGAAGGTTTCAGCTTCAAGCTTGCTTCTTCAAATCGCTTCCAAACTTCTTCCATGTTCGCCAGGTTGTCCTCAAATGTAGGGGCAGGAACTATAGTGTCATCCATGAACAAAACACAAATGGTCCATTGCAGATTGCGCAAGACGTCTTCCATGCGTGGCTGGAAGGTTGAAGGGGCGTTCGTAAGTCCAAAGCTCATCACTGTAAACTGGTAGAGCCCAAGCCCAGTAATAAAGGCTGTCTTTTGTTTGTCCTCTTCTCTGTCAAGCGGTATTTTCCAGAACCCACTGAGGAAGTCAAACGAACTAAACCAGCTGTTGCCACTGAGAGCGTCAAGGCAACTGTCAATGTGGGGAAGGGGGTAGGCATCCTTGACAGTCACTCCATCTAGTTTTTGGTCATCGACACAGTACCTATAACTCTGGTCCTCCTTCACTAAAACCACTGGAGAAGCCCAGCGGCTATTGGATGGCTCTATCACATTCTTCTCTAGCATGCGTTCGATCTCCTCTTTCTCTGCTTCGCGTTTCCCAAATAGTTGTCTTTGAGCCTGTTGTCGAATAGGCTTCGCCGATCCAGTATTGATCTGATGTCTCACTTTAGTTGTTCGACCAAAGTCATCGGAAGATTTAGCAAAAATATGCTGGAACTGGATCAAAGATTGTTTTAATTGCTCTTGCTGCTCCGCATTTAGATGTCTTATGCTGCGCTGAAACAAATCTTCCAAGTGTTCCGGCAAGTCCCCTGAACCGCTTTTATCTTCTGCAACTAGGTTTCTTGATCAACTGAACCCTCCCTTTCATAGGCTGACTCACATGTGCCTAGCATCGTGTTTGGGTACAGCTTCACATCTTCTCCTGACAGGTTTATTACAATAGCAGACGACAAGCATCTAACAGTATTAATCTCAGGAACAAGAAGGAGTTTTGTTTTCTGGACCGTCTCTTCGCGTGGCTCAAGGAGGACATGATCAGCCAGATGTCTGCTTCCACCTACCTGTACCGGTACTTGCATTATTGATTGCGCGGGATGGTGTGCACTTCTCTTGCAGTTACTCTGCACACCATGGCTGCCTTTCCTCCAATGAAGCATGGTCTTTCCTCAAATCGAGTCGACACTTTCAATTTCTTTAAGTCAATCACATGTAGGTATTTCAAGATGAAGTCTTGCCCCAGAAGGGCCTCCACCTCCATGTCACAGACGATCAGAGTTTGTTCAAAGAAATGTGACCCTAATTTTATGTCCACCGTAATCTTCCCATAACAGTTTATCATAACACCATTAACTCCCTGCAGACGAACAGATGAAGGAGTTAGTCTCCTTCCTTTTTCTGACAGCCTTTCAAATAGTTGAAAGTTGATTAAAATTGCAGCTGATCCGCTATCGACTAAGAAGTTCACCAAGACATCCCCGATGCTGCCCTCCGCGAACAAACCGTTGTCAGTTTCAGAATCTTTTTTTTTTTTTTTTTTTTTTTTTTGCTGTCCCAACCTCTGCGCCACCTCAGAGGGAGTGCACCCACGCCGCTCATTCCGACACCCCGTCCACAGCCATAGCCCGGTCGGCCCCGCCGCAGCCCCGGCACCGGCAATCCACAGGAAGCAGTCAATGTCAAGTCGTCAAGAGGCAACCCACCAGAGGAGACACTGCACTGCTGCCGAGTCACTTCAGTGGTGTTCAGTGGCGCCTGTTCTGATCTAACATACGCAGGACACCACCTACTAAGCCCCCTACTGACGACAATAATTGCTTAGTCGCGGAGCCGGCGTGAGTGAGCTCTCCCTCCGGAGGGCGCCACCACGTCCGTCCAACGACAGCCCCCATGGACTCGCCGATACCGGTGACCCCGACGGAACCAAACCAAGGCCACAGACGTGGAGAGGACATCGAAATTGAGGTCACCATGAGAGCAGGGCATGAAGGGCCACAGAATTTGAGACATTTTTTTTTATGCTGATCGATGAGAATGAAGATGATTAAGATGATGCTACGGAATTCCATTCCGGTCTGAGACTACATGACAGGGCTGTACTCTACGCTTCCTTTCATAATATATCCCGGCGTCAACCAGGCCCGAGAGATACAGGCACCTGCAGTGTTGGTCAGGAAATTTGAGCAACACTCTCAGAAACGCATCCATTAAGTGGATGAAACTCGACTGTGTGGTCCCAGTCCTCCCAACTGAGTCCGCAGCAAACTCAACTCTGGGTAGGAGCCGGTCGGGGCAGAAAAACCCACATGACTCTGATGGGATTCGAACCCACGACCTCCCAGCCGGGAGTCCGCGACGCTAACCACTTCGCCACGGCGGCTGGTCAGTTTCAGAATCTAGTTTTGACCCTGTCACTCCTATTCTGATAGTGTTCAGTTCAGTCCCCGGCTCAGAAGTGTCACCATTTTTTTGTTCTGCTTCAGGCCCCATTTGTTTGTCTGCTGCCCCTCCTTGGGCCTTAGAAGAGGCTCCTCTTAGTTTCCCTGCCCATTCCCGTTTGCTGATTTTGCCTTAGAAGAGGCTCCTCTTAGTTTCCCTGCCCATTCCCGTTTGCTGATTTTGCCTTAGAAGAGGCTCCTCTTAGTTTCCCTGCCTATTCCCGTTTGCTGATTTTGCCTTAGAAGAGGCTCCTCTTAGTTTCCTGCCCATTCCCGTTTGCTGATTTTGCCTTAGAAGAGGCTCCTCTTAGTTTCCCTGCCCATTCCCGGTTTGCTGATTTTGCCTTAGAAGAGGCTCCTCTTAGTTTCCCTGCCCATCCCGTTTTGCTGATTTTGCCTTAGAAGAGGCTCCTCTTAGTTTCCCTGCCCATTCCCGTTTTGCTAATTTTGTCGTCTACTTGAAGCTTCTCCCCTTCTGTCCTGTCCACCAGTTGAGGGAGCAACCATTCTCAATGGTTTGTTCTCTAACTCCTTCACCTTCATGTACATTGGACACTGGCGGTAAAAGTGTCCCAAATCAGAGCAGATGAAACAGCCCCGCCCATTTGGCTGCGGCCTAGGTGGTAGTCTGGGAGACCTACCCAACTCCAAAGCATCTAGCCTATTCATGATTTTCTGAAACATTGATCCCATTGAAGGGCTCAAGTCTCCGGCACAACTCTCACTGGTTTCTTGGTAACACTCGGCTTCATAATAGTTTCGTAAGTGTTGATGATGTCCACTGCCTCTCCCAACTGGGTGCAGTTCGAATCAACGCACCTCCATCTCAGCTCCGGTTCCAGGCTTTTGTAGAATTGCTGTAACGCTAACTTTTTATATTTCGCTATGGCCCATCTGAGGGTGAGCTCTGTTAGCCAATAGAAGCAGATCATCAGCCAAAGCTGCAGGGGATTCTCCCGGAAGATGAAACCGAGAATCCAATGTCGATAACCAGTACATTTGATGCCTCGATTGATATCCAAATCTGTGCCTAAGAAGCTGAGTCAAAGTGTCATAGTCATTCTTGTCATGATCATTTAGTCCCATAGAGAATGTCCTGGCTGGGCCTCGAAGGAGAGCAGTGAGAGCCAGTGTCATCTCCCTGTCAGACCAGCCCCCAGCGATGCACAGCATTCAAATTGAGAGAGGTATCCTCTCCAGTGTAGGCTTGCGGCGTAAGGTGGAATGACTTATGCCCCCGTGGTTGATCCGGCATCCTGTAGTAGAAATCTGGAAGATTAGGTACAGGCCTGTGTGGAGGTAGGCCCCTGTAGTCGTTCGCCCCTGTCAGTTCCCGTTCCATTGCTGCTTGGGCCCAACGGTCAGCAGGGCTCAGTTGCTCCGGTGTCTCGCTCAGCACCCTCCTACCAGACGGGTTTTGATATGCAGGTTCTTCTTCTTCACGGTCGGGTTACATCTTCGTCAGCTCCCCAGCTACTTACAGGTTACACACATCACTGAGCCTTCTCAGGTCCCTATCAGTATTAACCTTTTGTTGAAATGCACTTAAAACAATTAATACTTTCAACGCTTTTTTATATTATCTAAATATTTTAGTTACGGCACTTCCAATTGTCATTCAACAACTGCCAGATTTTACTACAGAGCCAATCACTCAACAGGTTAAACAACTGCTTCAAAAAGAACAGTTTCTCAATTACAGGAGTCACCTCCCTTTTATCAAAACGCGTATCGCAAAAGACTCAAGTTTAGCTGTTGTTTTCTTTTAATGCATATTGTTTTCAGGATACAGAAAGCTTCATGACTGATTCTGAAGAGCTAAAAATATTCAAAATTTGTAGCTTTGATAGTTTACTTCTATGACTGCCTTAAACGTGACACTTAATTTCAACTATTTGAATCCACATAGCTAAATTTGGGCTTTTGTTGATGTTTCACCATTTCATTCAAAATTATTTTATTCACAATTAATGTCTCTATCAATACCGTTCTGAGTAGAGCTTTCACTGTTCAATTTTGGAACGAGTGCCGTTTCTTTCATTGTCATTGGATATGTCGATTCACCAAAATGTCTGTTGTTTTTCTTTCCAAATATGCCTTCATTCATTGTGAGATAGACTGATGGTAGCTTTTGATCTGTCGTAGACTGAGGGTAGCTTTTGATCTGTCATAAACTGTGGGTAGTTTTTGATCTGTCGTAGACTGAGGGTAGCGTTTGATCTGTCATAGACTGAGGGTAGTTTTTGATCTGTCGTAGACTGAGGGTAGTTTTTGATCTGTCATAGACTGGTGGTAGTTTTTGATCTGTCATAGACTGGTGGTAGTTTCTGATGTCGTAGACTGATGGTAGTTTTTGATCTGTCATAGACTGATGGTAGTTTTTGATCTGTCACAGACTGATGGTAGCTTTTGATCTGTCATAGACTGGTGGTAGTTTTTGATCTGTCATAGACTGATGGTAGCTTTTGATCTGTCACAGACTGATGGTAGCTTTTGATCTGTCATAGACTGATGGTAGTTTTTGATCCCTCATAGACTAATGGCAGCTTTTGATCTGTCATAGACTGATGGAAGCTTTTGATCTGTCATGACTTGGAAAGTCACAGATTCAGCAATTCAGCAGACACGGTGAAATTTACCTGACCTCTGTTCATACAACACACTGCAGATCGATGGATGAGATCTGTCAGCCTGGTGTCCTTACCTCTGTTCATACAACACACTGCAGATCGATGGATGAGATCTGTCAGTCTGGTGTCCTGACCTCAGTTCATACAACATGTCAGCCTGGTGCCCTTACCTCTGTTCACACAACACACTGCAGATCGATGGATGAGATCTGTCAGTCTAGTGAGGTAAATATTTGACATGGCTGACAGGTGAGACCTGGTAGGTTGGTGGAGTACATTTTTCTCATAACTGGTGTGTGAGTGTGTGTGTGTGTGTGTGTGTGTGTGTGTGTGTGTGTGTGTGTGTGTGTGCGCGCGTGCGCACGCATGTGTGTGTGTGCGTGTGTGTGTGCGTGCATGCGTGCATGCATGTGTGTGTATGTGTGTGTGTGTGTGTGTGTGTGTGTGTGTGTGTGTGTGTGTGTGTGTGCATGTTGTGCGTGCATGCGTGAGTGCATGCATGCATGTGTTCACGCATGTGTGTGTATGTATGCGTGCATGCATGTGTGTGTGTGCCTGTCTGAGTGAGTGTGTGTGTGTGTGTGTGTGTGTGTGTGTGTGTGTGTGTGTGTGTGTGTGTGTGTGTGTGTGTGTGTGTGTGTGTGTGTGTTGTGTGTGTTTAATGTTGGCTGTTTTTCTTGTCATTGTCTATGTGTTTTGCTTTCCTGTACACTCTGTGTCAGTTTGCATAATCGTTTCTCTCTGCCCTATCTCCTATCCCTACCCCCCCCCCCCTCCCTCATCCCCAACCCCACCCCTCTGTGGGTCACATTGTAAGTTAGGATGACACAATGCAGCACCACAAACTGCAAAACAAGTTCAGGAAGCAGTCCCCTGTTATCAGGACAGACAGTTTGTACAAACATCACGTGATGTGTCAGCAGACTGGTGGACGGTGTCAGATTACACGAGCTGACTCAGGCTATGTGACAAGTGTGACGTCAATGACACCACTTGACCTGCCGTTCATCGGGGCCAGCGACTGGTGATCGGGATAACCAGCTAGTTCCTGAGGAACCCAGAATTCTTTATCATAGGGCTCATCGGCTACTTGTCCAGGCCATAGTAGGACACATGTAAAGGAGGTCGGGAGTGGAGAGAGAGAGAAAGATAGAGAGAGAGAGGGAGAGTGGGGGGAGGGGGGAGGGAGGACGAGAGAGGGAGAGGATCATGATAACCTTCATTTCCAAGGGTAACAGATCAGTAAACGCATGCTTTTTTTCATCAGAGAGAGAGAGAGAGAGAGAGAGAGAGAGAGAGAGAGACAGACAGACAGACAGACAGACAGACAGACAGACAGACAAACATTCAGATAGACAGACATTCAGACAGACAGACAGACAGACAGAGACAGAGACAAGCAGAAAGACAAACAGGCAGACAGACAAACAGACCGAGGAGAGAGAGAGAGAGAGAGAGAGAGAGAGAGAGAGAGAGAGAGATGAACAGACAGACAAACAAACAGACAGACAAAGGAGAGACAGATAGGCAGATGGATAAACAGACAGAGAAGCAGGCAGGCAGGCAGAGGAGAGAGAGAGAGAGAGAGAGAGAGAGAGAGAGAGAGAAGAGACAGAGACAGAGACAGAGACAGAGAGACAGAGAGACTGACAGATCTCTTGATCATGAGTTGTGTGGTGCCTTAGCATGGGTGTGTGTGTGCTGGAGCATGTACTGGCATGTCTGTGCTGGTGTACTGTGATAGCTAGAGACAACGCATTCCCCCCCCCCCCCCCCACACACACACACACACACGAGAGAGAGAGAGAGAGAGAGAGAGAGAGAGAGACAGACAGACAGACAGACAGACAGACAGAGAGAGACAGACAGACAGACAGAGAGAGAGAGACAGACAGACAGACAGAGAGACAGAGAGAGAGAGAGACGGAGAGACAGAGACAGAGACAGAGGTGAAGTTGAGGACATGAAGAACGCTTGCAGTTTGTGGGCGGGGTTATGACGTCACAGTTGGCTGCCATTAAAGAACAGTCAAGCGGCAGTCAGGACTTTGGCTTTTTGCCTCGATCAAAGTGTAGTATCTGTTCTTATCAGCTTAATATCTGATAACCCCCCCCCCCCCCCCCCCTCCTACCCGGGGAGCTTCGACATTAAACTGATTTTTGAGTCTTGGTGAAGTGTCAGCGGCTTGCTCCGCCTTCGCCACGGGGCGGCCTGGTGTCGCAGTCAGGACAGCAGTTAGGATCTGGACGACATCACAGCCTGACACACACGCTGCTTCGTCTTCTTTGCCTGTACACGCAGTGTGAGATCACATATTTTCGTGAGTGGTTTTGTTCTGTATATGCCAACATTCAGCCAGGAGTGGTAACTGTACCTTTCGTTGCCAAATGCGTCTGAGATGTTCTTAGAGACTGAATCATTGACTGGCTGCTCTTCTAATTTATCTCTGTTTTTGTGGGCTGATGGGTTTTAGTTTGTATTGGTTGGTTTCATGCCTTTTCTTTTTATTCGTCTCTTATGCTTTATAGAATAACGCACACACACACACACCACACACACAAATAGGAGACAAAATGGCGCGACACAGTTGCGACTGTCGAATGCACAGCCGTCATTGTTTACGTTGTTTTATTGTTTAGCGTTGTCTTACAGGTGTGACTTTTGCAAGAGGGATTGTAAGGAAGCTGTGTTTTGGTTTAGAAGGCGAACAACTGATGACTGTGTATAGTGTTTGAGATATCAGAATGACAAAACCTTGTTTGAGAATTCGAAAATGTCGCCATTGATTGTTTACACTCGTGAACAGTTACTGTGCCCTCCGACACTACACGTTTGCTTGACTCAAAGTTTAAACATCTTAAACTCAGAAAAAGGGGAAGGGGGGGGGGGGGGGGGATCTGAGGGTCAGGATGAAGCGAAGAGGACCCAGACGCCCATGCCTAGTATTGCTGAGGGAAATGCCAGGTCTATTTGCAATAAAACGGACGAGTTTGAAGCCTGTGTTCGATTTATCAGCGAGTACCGTGAGGCCAGCCTGATATGTCTGAGTGAGACGTGGTTGCGTGGTACAGACACTGACCCAACTGTACCAAGCTTTTCAGTGGTTTGTTTCGATTGGTCAGAAGCCATTACAAACAAGTCGAGGGGTAGGGTGGGTGGGGGGAGGGTGTGTGTATGTGAATGAACGATGGTGCTCCAGTATTACAGTCAGGGAAGAACATTGCTGTCAGGACATGGAACTGTTGTCTGTTGCACTGCGCCCCTTCTACTTGCCAAGGGAGTTCCAACGGGTATTCGTAACAGTTGTTTAGGTTCACCCCCGAGCTAACACAAAAAATGCCATGTACAAAATCAGGGAGGTTGTCCAGTCACAAGAAACGAGTTGTCCTGACTCTGTGCGCTGATTCTGTGTGACTTCAACCAGTGTCAGCTGAAGAAAATGCTGCCAAACTACAAACAATATGTGACGTGCAAGACGTGCGGAGACAGCACCCTGGACCAGTGCTATGGGAACATCCCACAGGCCTACATGAGCAGGACTCTGCCACCCCTGGGCAGATCCATCCACAACATGGTGCAGTTGGTGCCCTGGTACAGGCAACACCTCCAGATCAGCAAGCCACAGATAAAACGGATCTAGAAGTGGACTGCAGATGCTTATCAGCTGCTGAATGCCTGCTTTGACTGTACCAACTGGAACTCTTATCAGCTGCTGAATGCCTGCTTTGACTGTACCAACTGGAACTCTTATCAGCTGCTGAACGCCTGCTTTGACTGTACCAACTGGAACGTGTTCTTTGAGGCCAGCTCTTCCCTGCACAGACATGCTGGATCCAGAGAAAGAAGTCACCATCTACCCCAACAGGAAGCCATTGATCACTGGGCACACATGTACACTTCTGAAACAGCGCCGAGCTAAGCTGAGAGAAGGAGACACACAGGTTGTCCGGGACCTGCAGAAGGCAGTCAGCAGGGAGGTGATCAGAGGCTGGCAGCAGTACCGCGAGAAGGTTGAGGCCTCTCTTGGCTCCAGCAGCTCAAGGCAACTGTGGCAGAGTGTCAACGCCATGACAGGATATAGGCCGGTGAAGAAGAAAATCAGCTGTGATGATCCGCAGCAGCTAGCTGAGGACCTGAACACCTTCTACACCCGCTTTGACCAGCACAATTTCCATGTGGAGCAGCAAGACATGCTGGAAGCAGTAAAGCAGATGCCTGATACACATTGAACTTGATGAGCATGAGGTGGAATCATGCTTCATGGAGGTCAATCCTCGCAGTGCGAGTGGGCTGGGCAACATCAGTGGCAGGGTCCTGAAGAATTGCTGTACTTCTCTGGTTCTGGTGTTTTCCAGGCTGTTTCAGGAATTCTTGGACAGTGGCATCATCCCCAAAATGTCCCTGTCCCCAAGAAACCCAACCCCAAAGGCCTGAATGACTACCGACCTGTCGCTCTGACCTCCATCCCATTCAAGTGCCTGGAAAAGCTTGTTTTGCGTCGGCTCCTGCAGCAGACCCAAAGCCACTAGGATCCTCTACAATTCGCATACTCAGCAAACAGAAGCACAGAGGACGCGATAAACACCCTTCCGCACTCGGTGTGCAAGCACCTGGTGAGGCCCAAGGCATATGTAAGAGTGCTTTTCCTTGACTGCTCAAGCGCTTTCAACACCATCCAGCCTCACCTGATGATGTCCAAGCTGATGAAGATGTCTGTGAACCCACATCTCATCCAGTGGGTGTTCAGTTTCCTCACTGACAGACCACAGAGGGTGAAGATTTCCAGCGCTTGCGACGTCTGGTCCTCTGAGTTAGAGACCAACACAGGAGCACCTCAGGGCTGCGTACATTCACCTCGTCCTGCGCTGTTCACACTATACGCCTCTGACAGCAGATACGAAGAAAAAGGTGTCCACCAGGTCAAATTCTCAGATAATACTTATATGTCTGGAATGATTGTTGATAGAGAGACTCAGTGAATGGGATGGTCAGCTGGTGTGACAGCAACTACCTGTGTCTGAACGTCAGCAAAACGAAGGAGCTAATCGTCGACTTCAGGAGGAAGAAACCACTGCACACTCCCATCCAGATCAAAGGCGAAGAGGTGGAGATTCTTGAACAGTACAAGTACCTCGGCTCCATACTGGACAGCAAGCTGGGCTGGGCAGAGAACACTGCAGCTCTAGTGAAGAAAGGGCACCAGCGTCTTCACTTTTTGAAGAAGCTCAGATCTTTCAAGGTCAACCCAGCCATCCTGCAAATGTTCCACACCAGCACTGTGCAGAGTGTCATAACCTTCAACAGTCTGCACTTTTTTGGCAGTCTGGGGAGGGGGATGTCGGCGAGCTGACCAAGCTCACCCGCACAACGAGGGATGTGATCGGGTCGGACGTGGCCGGCCTCCATGATCTCTACTAGAAGAAAGTGTTGAGACGTGTGCAGGCAATCCTCGCTGACCCATCACACCCCTTGCACAGTGAACTGGACTCTCGGAGGTCGGTGAGGGACTCTGGCAGACTGCTGAGTGTCAGGGCAGGGACAGACAGACTGTCCAACTCATTCCTCCCCAGTGCCATCAGACTGTACAACAGGATCCGTCCATGCAGCCGAAACGCATGCGTGTGTATGAAAAAAAAACTGTCTTCACTCTTATCATTGCTGGTTCTTAAAACAAATTGCTAAATAGGGGATGGACAAAAGAAATTCTGGTGTATATATATATATATATGAGTGTGTGTATGTGGTCATGGTGTGTGGTGTGCGTCTGTGTGTGTGTGTGTGTGTGTGGGTGCGTGCGTGCGTGCGTGCGTGCGTGCGTGCGTGTGTGTGTGTGTGTGTGCGTGTGCGTGCGTGCGTGGTGTGTGTGTGTGTGTGTGTGAGTGAGTGGGTGCGTGCGTGCGTGTGTGTGTGTGTGTGTGTGTGTGGTCATGGTGTGTGGGGGTGGGTAGGTGAGTGTCCGTGCGTGCGTGCGTGCGTGCTGTGTGTGTGTGTGTGTGTGTGTGTGTGTGTGTGTGTGTGTGTGTGTGTGTGTTTAAATCGTGTGTATCGATGGAAGCCTTGTCTTAAATAATCACACTTATTATTTCAGTCTTACTAATTTGAACATATTTAAATAGAGCTTGTTGCTTGCTTTTAATGATGATGCTCTCTTTTGTAATTTTAGGTTCCATGCTTTAAAGATAGAGGATGTGTACTGTAGCTGCGCACGCACATGTGTTTGTACGTGTGTGTGATGTGTGGGTGGGTGGGTGGGAGAGTGTGTGTGGGAAGACTCAAGAGTGTTTGTGCTTGCATGAAGATATTTTACTGATGGGATTGATTTTCTATTGATTCTTACACAGGCAGTTTTCACCGTTTTTTCTGTGTTTGTGTATTGTCCTGGTACATGGTTGCTGTGCTGTCGAAAATGAATTTTCCATCTTTTGGACAAATCAAATTGTTATCCTGTTACACACACACACACACACACACCCCACGCACGCACGCACGCACGCACGCACGCACGCACGCACGCACGCACACGCGCGCGCGCGCACGCACGCACGCACGCACGCACACACGTGTGTGTGTGTGTGTGTGTGGTGTGTGTGTGTGTGTGTGTACTAGTTTTAGGGTTATCTTCTTGATGTGTCTCTCTGTGTGTTCTTGCGCTTTATAGTACACATTGATTTCTCTCTCTCCTCTCTCTCTCTCTCTCTCTCTCTCTCTCTCCTCTCTCTCTGTGGGCTGATATACTTTACAAAGACTGGTGTTAGGGTTATATATCTTATTTGTCCCTATATTGGGGCTCATGGATAATTGTTTTTACATATTGGTTGTAGACTTACCTTTTCCTGTTGTTTGCATTTGTGAGCTTATAAATCATAGCTTATAGCGACTGGGTTTAGCCTACTCTTTTGGATTTGTCTCTGTTTGTGTTTTTATGTTTTAGAATTTAAATAGACTGGTTTTTAGCGCGAATCTTTAACATTGGTCTGTTTGTGGGCTGACGAGTTATTCCTTACAGGCAATGGTTTTAGGCTATTCTTTGTGTGTGTGTGTCTCTGTGGACTAAAGGACCATAGTTTATATATAGAGTGGTTTTATGTTTATCTTTTTTGTTTTTGTCTGTTTGTGGGGTTGTGGGATACAGTTTTGAGTTCCACCTACTCCTGTAGCCTCTTTAGTTTGACAATAATCACACTCCTCCCCTGTTTTTCCGGTAAATTCTCCTCCTTACCGACGCCCTTGGTCCCTCCTCATCCTCTTCCTTCATCTTCTGCCCTCTTCTCCCTGTCCTTTGAATCCTTCACCTTCTGTCCTCTTCTCCCTGTCCTTTGAATTCTTCACCTTCTGTCCTCTTCTCCCTGTCCTTTGAATCCTTCACCTTCTGTCCTCTTCTCCCTGTCCTTTGAATTCTTCACCTTCTGTCCTCTTCTCCCTGTCCTTTGAATCCTTCACCTTCTGTCCTCTTCTCCCTGTCCTTTGAATTCTTCACCTTCTGTCCTCTTCTCCCTGTCCTTTGAATCATTCACCTTCTGTCCTCTTCTCCCTGTCCTTTGAATCCTTCACCTTCTGTCCTCTTCTCCCTGTCCTTTGAATCCTTCACCTTCTGTCCTCTTCTCCCTGTCCTTTGAATCCTTCACCTTCTGTCCTCTTCTCCCTGTCCTTTGAATCCTTCACCTTCTGTCCTCTTCTCCCTGTCCTTTGAATCATTCACCTTCTGCCCTCTTCTCCCTGTCCTTTGAATCCTTTACTTTCTGTCCTCTTCTCCCTGTCCTTTGAATCCTTCACCTTCTGTCCTCTTCTCCCTGTCCTTTGAATCCTTCACCTTCTGTCCTCTTCTCCCTGTCCTTTGAATCTTCACCTTCTTCATTCTTCTTTATGTTATCTTATTTTTTTCCTCGTCATCATCATCGTCGTCGTCGCTATCATCATCATCATCATCATCATCGTCGTCGTCGTCGTTGTCTTCGGGGGTGGCGTTGTCGTCGTCGTCTTCGTTGTCGTCGTCGTCGTCGTCATCATCATACTCATCATCATCGTCGCCATCATTGTCGTTGTCGTCGTCGTCATTATCATCGCCACTTCATGTTTTCTTTTCTTCATTTTGCCCCTATTCTTCTTCTTATTCCTCCTCTTCTAATAATAATAATAATAATATTAACAAGAATAGAAATGAAAATATTACTGCATTTTTTTAATTATTATCATCATTGTTGTTGTTGTTGTTGTTGTTATTATTATTATTATTACTACTACTATTATTATTGTTTGTGGTGGTGGTGGTGTGGTGATGCTGGCGGTGGTGGTCTTTTTCTTTTTCATAATGACCTGTGAGTTGACTTCAACGTGGGCAGCCCTGAGACGGCCCTTTGCGGTCGGCTGGGCTATAACCAACATTACCTTACCGCTTGTTGTTCTTGTTTTTTGATGCTTTTGTTAATGATAACAATGATGATGATACCAACAAGAACAGCAGCAACAACAAAAACAACAATAACCATAATGATGATATTAACAATAATGATAACAATGATAATGATGATAACAACAAAAACAACAACACTGATAATGATATCAGCCATCATCATCACTATTATCATTATTCTCTTTCTTTGCTATTGTCATTATAACTATTGTCTTTATTATTTGGCAAAACCTCCACAATTTTACACAGTTCCGTACACATCTTCAGTGAAGTTATTATGCGGAAGAAAACGTCACCTTTGAATGACGTCATTTTCTACTTTGGCGCGCTTTTTCGGCTTTGCAACAGACGACCGATTCATCCATACCACTGCAGGACACCTGACCGTGCTGAAAAAGATCTTACTGTGATGTGTAGGGCCAGTTTATGAGGCTGATGTCTCCAACATGTCTCTTCTGATTTGATCGGTGCTTCAACAGAAGCAGGGATAAACCTATGGCGCCCAACGTAGGCTACAGGCCACAATGGCCAATTTCTGGCCAACCTGAAGTGTAGGCACTGCTGCTGCTAATATATGGTAATCAGACAGTACCCAGGATTCTAATGGAAGGTGTAGACCATATGAAAGAGCATGAAATATTGATGTGATGATTTAGGCATGTGTCAGTTGAGCTCAGTGCCTGGCCAGCTGGCAGACTAAAGATGACTCAACCTGTGTGGTGGTGTTGCATACAGGGGGTGGAGTTGAATTGGGAGGGAGGTGGGAGAGGCTGAAAGGTGTGTATGGGAGGAGGGAGGTGGGAGAGGCTGAAAGGTGTGTATGGGAGGAGGGAGGTGGGAGAGGCTGAAGGTGTGTATGGGAGGAGGGAGGTGGGGAGGCTGAAAGGTGTGTATGGGAGGAGGGAGGTGGGGGAGGCTGAAAGGTGTGTATGGGAGGAGGGAGGTGGGGGAGGCTGAAAGGTGTGTATGGGAGGAGGGAGGTGGGGGAGGCTGAAAGGTGTGTATGGGAGGAGGGAGGTGGGGGGGAAGGGCTTGAAAGGGGTGGTGTGTATGGGAGGAGGGAGGTGGGGGAGGCTGAAAGGTGTGTATGGGAGGAGGGAGGTGGGGGAGGCTGAAAGGTGTGTATGGGAGGAGGGAGGTGGGGGAGGCTGAAAGGGTGTGTATGGGAGGAGGGAGGTGGGGGAGGCTGAAAGGGTGTGTATGGGAGGAGGGAGGTGGGGAGGCTGAAAGGTGTGTATGGGAGGAGGGAGGTGGGGGAGGCTGAAAGGTGTGTATGGGAGGAGGGAGGTGGGGGAGGCTGAAAGGTGTGTATGGGAGGAGGGAGGTGGGGGAGGCTGAAAGGTGTGTATGGGAGGAGGGAGGTGGGGGAGGCTGAAAGGTGTGTATGGGAGGAGGGAGGTGGGGGAGGCTGAAAGGTGTGTATGGGAGGAGGGAGGTGGGGGAGGCTGAAAGGTGTGTATGGGGAGGGAGGTGGGGGAGGCTGAAAGGTGTGTTGGGAGGAGGGAGGTGGGGGAGGCTGAAAGGTGTGTATGGGAGGAGGGAGGTGGGGGAGGCTGAAAGGGTGTGTATGGGAGGAGGGAGGTGGGGGAGGCTGAAAGGGTGTGTATGGGAGGAGGGAGGTGGGGGAGGCTGAAAGGGTGTGTATGGGAGGAGGGAGGTGGGGGAGGCTGAAAGGGTGTGTATGGGAGGAGGGAGGTGGGGGAGGCTGAAAGGTGTGTATGGGAGGAGGGAGGTGGGGGAGGCTGAAAGGTGTGTATGGGAGGAGGGAGGTGGGGGAGGCTGAAAGGTGTGTATGGGAGGAGGGAGGTGGGGGAGGCAGAAAGGTGTGTATGGGAGGAGGGAGGTGGGGGAGGCTGAAAGGTGTGTATGGGAGGAGGGAGGTGGGGGAGGCTGAAAGGTGTGTATGGGAGGAGGGAGGTGGGGGAGGCTGAAAGGTGTGTATGGGAGGAGGGAGGTGGGGGAGGCTGAAAGGTGTGTATGGGAGGAGGGAGGTGGGGGAGGCTGAAAGGTGTGTATGGGAGGAGGGAGGTGGGGGAGGCTGAAAGGTGTGTATGGGAGGAGGGAGGTGGGGGAGGCTGAAAGGTGTGTATGGGAGGAGGGAGGTGGGGGAGGCAGAAAGGTGTGTATGGGAGGAGGGAGGTGGGGGAGGCTGAAAGGTGTGTATGGGAGGAGGGAGGTGGGGGAGGCTGAAAGGTGTGTATGGGAGGAGGGAGGTGGGGGAGGCTGAAAGGTGTGTATGGGAGGAGGGAGGTGGGGGAGGCTGAAAGGTGTGTATGGGAGGAGGGAGGTGGGGGAGGCTGAAAGGTGTGTATGGGAGGAGGGAGGTGGGGGAGGCTGAAAGGTGTGTATGGCGGGTAGTAGGGGGGGTAGTGGGTGGAGGGCAGTGGGAGTAATTCAGTTCACTGGTTGTGCTCATTTCTCAATGGTGTAGAAACTAGAGAAATGTTCCACCAAATGTCAATGTAAAATGTGCAGTTTTGTTGATATATTTACCGCTGCACTTTATACAAAAATAAAATAAATATTAGTCTTGATCTCTTGCCAAATACAAGGTGTGGCTATAGGGGTGAAACTGGAATTTATGGGACTACGATCTCGATACTTATTTGCTTTTATTTAGGCTTTCTCCACATGGTGTTCTTCAAGCATAGTAGCTTTAATTACAACCAGCCTCTATGTACTGCAAATGGCAAAAACAACATGTAAGGCTGCTTATCTTGACTAACTTGGCTGTAATCTCTCTCTCTCTCTCTCTCTCTTCTCTCTCTCTCTCTCTCTCTCTCTCTCTCTCTCTCTCTCTCTAGCTGTGTTCACTAGCTTGGCAAGTCACGGAAATTTTCGCTCTGCTCAATTAGTTGTTTTTTAATTAATTTTGACCGGATAAGAGGAGAAACCACAACGAATTTGTTCAAAATAAGACATTAACAAAGAGTACTACAATGCCTGCAAATTTTGAAAGTTTCAGAGTAAGTTGTGGATCGTTTTTGTGGACATATGTCAACTACATGGCCAGAAGACAACAGCTAGGCCTACTTGGTGCACGGTTTAGTGGTGTGAGATTCGTACCTCTTCACTGTGACTTCAGCAGATTACGGTGTGTCCAAATTCGTACGAACTTTCCGACATTCTTTTTTTCAATTCATGCACTACTCCTACTCTAATTCAGTCAACACAGCTCCTCAAAAATTGGGGCGTTGTGCTTCAGCCTTAGCGGCAGTGTTTCTTTTCAAATTCCTGCTGATGTGCATGGACGTCGAAAGTAAGCCAGGACCAGTCAGCGGGACGGGTTGTGTCGACGGCAAGACAAGAAATTAGCAGGTATTGTCCAACCTGTCGCAATCTTACCAGTACGATGTCAGGCCTTCCATTTCCGCGCATTCCCTCGTTCCCAACGCTGCCTCCTTTCACAGCTCCAACATAATGCCATCACAGTACGTCACAACTGAAGAAGTTCTGACACAGCTCCAACAGATACAACAACATTATGCTGCCGTTTGTGCTGATATTGGTTCATTGCATACGTGGTGCGACAGTCTGCAGACAGAAAACGATCAGCTGAAGCAGAAAGTAGTCAGTCTGACAGACCAGTGTCAGTATCTTCAAAGTACATGTGACACAGTGTATGACCAGCAAGAACATTTGTTAACGGCCTTTGACACTCTCGAACATGATGTGGATCGGTTGGAATCATTTTCGAAAAGGAACAATGTCAAATTTTTCAATGTTGCTGAAGGCCCAAATGAAGATTACCGCACAAGCACCCGTAAAGTCGTTCAGCTGCTGAATCGTTTCTACCCCTCTAAGACATGGAGCTGCGGTGACGTGGAGAGAGCGCACCGAGTCGGACCCCCAAGAGGCGATTCCACCCGTCCCCGGCCGTTGATTGCCGCCCTTCATCATTGGCCAGACAAACTGTCAGTGCTGCAAGAAAAAGAGCACAGGGAAGAAATGGCTGATGAAGAAGGCATCCGTGTGGCCGCGGACCTCACCACACGGCAGTACACTGCATTGAAACATCACAGAGAGGAAGGGAGACAGGCTTATTTTTTCAGAGGTCAACTATGTTTCAATGAAACAAGGAAATACAAGGATGGATTGCGAGGGAGAAATGCCCAGAGTAGTTCTCAGCATGCAGTTAGGCCGAACAGTCTGAACAGTACAAACCACACTGGGCGACCAAAGGGTGATTCCTCTTTGCCCCCCTCTCCCTCTGACTTGGAGGAATTCCCCACCCTAAACGAGGCGACAAGGAGACACCGTAACAGGCAGACAACTCCAGTCTTATCCAACAGAAGTACCCAGTCTCAATTACCGCCTACTCAGACCCGCAGTGACCCGAAATGTGTTGAAAATTTCAATGCAAGTACTTACACACCAGGTGACAATGTTGGGATGAACCTTGCTAGATCCGCGGAACCAGAAACCAAGGCGAATTCTAACGAGTGTAACGAGAGTGAGGCACTGCAGTCAGCAGCGGTGCATGGTGATGCTCAGGACATGACGACAGCTGGTGCAGTGAACAGACCCGCAGTTCATTCCCTGTCAACAAATCAGCCCACCTCCCCTCATCATTCCCTTTTGTCTCCCCACTGAGGTGAGCCCTTTAAGAAGGCAGACACTTGCCGAACCTCAGTTCAGGAAAGAGAGACAGCCAGCACACCCGATGTAAGCCTGACGACAACACTCCACAGCCCACCAGTCACGTTCTATGACGTAGAAAGCCAGTCTTCAGAGCCCCCAGCAAGCTACCCCCGCCCATCGCCATCCCACCTCCCATCGTCATCCCACCTCCCATCGTCATCCCACCACCCATCGTCATCCCACCCTCCCATCGTCATCCCACCTCCCATCGTCATCCCACCTCCCTTCGTCATCCCACCTCCCTTCGTCATCCCACCTCCCATCGTCATCCCACCTCCCTTCGTCATCCCACCTCCCTTCGTCATCCCACCTCCCATCGTCATCCCACCTCCCATCGTCATCCCACCTCCCATCGTCATCCCATCTCCCATCGTCATCCCACCTCCAGCCTGACCCCCTGCCTGGTGGACCAGTCCTGCGATGTCAGCCGCAGTCTGTACCTCAGCGCAACAGTGTGATCACTGGTAGTGACGTGCACGGCTGTGCCACTGCCACTCCAGGTGACCCCAGCCAGGGTCTGATGTCTACCAGCATCACCCATGAAAACGAAACTTCAAACCCAACACCGCAAAGAGCTCCAATCACACGCAGACACAACAAAAGCAAAAGCAAAACAAAGCAGACTCAATGATAGAAGCAAACAAATACGGCTTACTGAGAAGTTCAGTCTCAGAGACAAATACAGCACTTCCGTTGCACATTCTAACAAATAGGGATTCGGCCGGCCCGTTACATTTTGTGGACACTCCAAGAACTTATCCTGTCTAGAACATAGATGGCTTGGCCAGTAAGTTGGTCGATACTGATTTTCTTCTTTTTGTACAAAAGTTTGATATTGTATGTTTGATAGAAACGTACTTAGATGATATGTTCGACTTGGATGGTGTTTTCAGTGGTTACATGAAATTCAGGACAAAAGCCATTAAACATTCATTTATGGGACGTAGGTCTGGAGGGCTTCTACTACTAGTCAATGAAACACTTAATAAGCACATTACCTCTGTTAAAGTTAATACCGATCACGTGGTGTGTATTAAGATGTCTAAAAGCATGCTTTGTGGGGACAATGACATTCTGTTAATATTTGTTTATGTCCCTCCTTGTGGTTCAGTGCATTACCAAACATCTAATTTTACTTGCCACATCGACGCCATAGAACACTGCATCCTGGACTTGACCAATCGCTATCCACAGACTCAGCTGATATGTTGCGGGGACTTTAATGCAAGGACAGCAGACCTCCAAGTAACGTGGTCACATACTGATCTACTGACTGACCCCTCCTATTCGACCCCATTTTCCAAGAAAACACGATTGTCTGAGGATACAATGGTAAATGCTTTTGGAGAAAATCTATTACATTTGTGTGCTTGTTTTGATTTTTGTATTCTGAATGGGTACAACAGAGGTAGCTTTAGTCGTGATTTTACATTTGTATCTTCCCAAGGGTGTTCATAGACTATTGCCTTATTTCTAACGATTTATTAGACAACGTTGTGAGCTTTTCTGTAGGTAGCAGGGTAGAATCAGAACACATGCCAATCCTGTTAGAAGTTACAGGCAAAACACCATTGTCACCTCTACCTATCTCAGAAAGTGTAACTGTGGAAAAGGGATAGATTAGCAGAATATATGTACAACAGTACAATCGACCTGTTTTGCAGCAATCTTGAATATGCTGCCTATTTGATTGATACTTGTGTTAACAGAGCACTATATGAATTTACTAATTGTTTAAAGAATGCCAGCGCTTGTATGCGCCAAAATCGTTCTTCAAAAAGCAGAGTTGTGAGAAAATCTTGGTTTGATGAGGAATGTCAAAAGAACAAAATTGGAGTTACAAAGGCTTTAAGCATTTTTAAGAGATCTGGAGATCCAACTGATAAATGTGCCTATGTGCAAATGAGGAGAGAATATAATCAACTTAAGTACATGAAGAAATGTAGTTTTAAAACTGAGCGCATTAACTGCTTAATGCAAGTAGCAAATGATTCTCAGGCCTTTTGGTCTGAAATCAATAAGTATCGCAGTCGTTCCCACACAAGTAACACAATTTCACAGGAACAGTGGTTTAACCATTTTGAACAGTTGTTAAACCTTGGTTTTGTCCAAAGTGCGGACCATCCAAAACTGGATGTCTCTGATATTTGACCCTATTCTGGACGCTGAAATTACAGTAGAGGAAGTGAAGAAAGCCATCCAGAGTCTTAAGTGTGGCAAAGCAGCTGGCCCTGATTCTCTGGTAAGTGAAGTCATAAAGGCCTCAGGAGATGTAATAGTTGCCTTTCTGGTCAAATACTTCAATAAACTTTTCAGAGATGGTGTATTCCCTGAAGAATGGACTAAATCAATAATTATTCCGTTGTATAAGGAAGATGATGTGAACGATACCAACAACTATCGTGGCGTTTCCTTGATTAGTCACTTGTGTAAGATTTTTACGCACATTTTGAATAAGCGCCTCATTTGCTGGGCTGAAACCAATGAAGTTATTTCTGATGCTCAAGCTGGGTTTAGAAAATCGTATTCCACTACTGATCACATTTTCACTTTATATGCTATCATAGAAAAACACTTATTAAGGAACAGTAAATTTTATGTAGCATTTATCGATTTCAGAAAGGCGTTCGATATGGTACAACATGGTCTTTTGTTCAGTATACTGCTCACGAATGGCGTTAAAGGAAACCAGTTTAACATTTTGAAAAGCATGTACAGCAGCATTAAATCATGTGTCAGATGTGGTAACTCTTACACTGATTATTTTGAATGTTTGCAAGGTCTAAAGCAGAGTTGCTGTCTTAGTCCTACTTTATTTTCTATATTCATTAACGAGCTTGCACACGACATGTTTTCACGTGGCAAGTATGGAATACAATTCATTCCTAACGATGTAGAAATTTTCATACTGTTATTTGCTGATGACATCGCTCTCATGTCGTCTACTATAGCAGGTCTGCAAAATCAACTTAATGTCCTATCTGAGTGTGCTCAAAGATTATGTTTAAATGTTAATCTGGAAAAAAACTGAAGTCATGGTTTTTCGGAAAGGTGGCTATTTAAGTAGAAAGGAATGTTGGTTCTTTGGTGATAAGCAGTTAGATGTTGTAAATTCTTATAATACCTGGGTGTTACTTTTTCAACAAAGCTTAGTTTTGATGTTGCTACTGGCCACGATCATTGCATTCGCGGTAAGAAAGCTACCATAGAAATTCTGAAAGTGTTAAGAATACTCAGCTACTTTTCACCTAAGCTGTTCTTTAGGATTTTTTATGCTCAGGTTGTTCCTTCTCTTTTGTACGGGTCAGAACTATGGGGGTTCAAACCGCGAGAATCTATCGAAAAAGTTCATCTGCAGGCCTGCAAACTATTGCTGAACGTCCCTCCATTTACACCTAATGATATGGTTTATGGAGAATTGGGGCGTTTTCCGTTATATATTACTTCAGCAACGAGATGTATTCAGTTCTGGTTCAGACTACGCAGGCAACCACTGACAAGGTACTCCAGAAAAGCCTATGATATGCTTTTTGATTTACAAAATAGAAACAAAAAGATGCAAAATTGGGTCACACATATTAAAATACTGCTTTGTTCAAACGGTTTTGGGTATGTCTGGATGTTTGGAGAGGTAGGCGACGAGAAACACTTTATACAGATATTCAAAGAACGCCTACAATACTGTTTTTGCCAACGTTGGTATTCTCATGTCTCAGACAGCAATCGGTTCGAACTATACCACTCATTTAAAAGCATCTTTGAACGTGAAAAGTATTTTGAATTCATTAATAACAGGCTGTTTAAAACTGCCCTCGTGCGTTTTAGAATGGGCGTCTCGAGCATAAATAGCCATGTTTTCCGCTTTTCGGCAATAGATCAACCAGGTTGTCCCCTCTGCCAGGCGGACGATGAGGATGAATTCCATATACTGTTCGAATGCCAACGATATGGTGACCTGAGAGCTGAGTACTACATTCAAAGTGCAGGGACCTACCTTAGCAAACGTGACCAATGCACAAGGATTTTGAGTGGTAGCCTTGATACTCAACTGAATTTGTCTAAATTCCTCTTTTTGGCCTTGAAACGCAGAGCAAGTTTAGTGTTATTATTGGGTTGATATGGGATTTTTGGCAATGTATGAATGTTACGTTTGTTTGTTTCATTTTCAATGTAACAGTTGCTTGCCGTTCCCCTCATTGTAACGGGCCACAGGCCTATACGCAATAAAACATTTGTCATTGTCATTGTCTGTCTTCTCTCTCTCTCTCTCTCTCTCTCTCTCTCTCTCTCTCTCTCTCTCTCTCTCTCTTTAATGGAAAGAAGCTCTTTTTAAGGGAACATTATGAACTGGGGTTTTGGAGTAAATGTCAAATGTCCTTAACTCCAGGATTGTCAGCAGTGATATAGTTTACGGCTATGTAGACCTTGAAGCCTAATGTCAAATGCCCTTAACTCCAGGACTGTCAGTAGTGATATAGTTTATGGCTATGTAGACCTTGAAGCCTAATGTCAAATGTCCTTAACTTCAGGATTGTCAGTAGTGATATAGCTTAAAGCTATGTAGACCTTGAAGCCTAATGTCAAATGTCCTTAACTCCAGGACTCTCAGTAATAATATTGTTTACGGCTATGTAGACCTTGAAGCCTAATGTCAAATGTCCTTAACTCCAGGACTGTCAGTAGTAATATAGCTTACGGCTGTGCTAGACCTTGAAGCCTGTCATCGTACCGATTTTTCTGAAACAATTCAACAGGGATGGGGGGGGGGGGGGGGGGGGGGGGGGGAGTAGCTTGAAACTACTCAGTTCTTCATCTGTCACTGTTTCTCGTTATGTTTCTATGTAAGTTTGCCTCTCTTTTCGTAAGTTTGTCTGTCTGTCTGACTGTCTCTCTAACTTCTGTCTGACTGCTGTCTTGTCTGTCTGTCTGTCTGTCTCTCTAACTCTGTCTGTCTGTCTGTCTGTCTGTCTGTCTGTCTGTCTGTCTTCTCTCTCTCTCTCTCTCTCTCTCTCTCCCCCCCCCTCTCTCTCTCTCTCTCTCTCTCTCTCTCTCTCGGGGGGTGAACCGCGGCTAACTGCGAGTAAGACGCGCTTCAAATCGTCTGCCATTTAGTCCCCATGGTGGAGAATACAGCAAGTATCCAGTCACAAATCTTTGCAAGATTTCGCAAGAAGAAGTATGCCATCGACACCGACTCTTTGCAGAGCGAGATGTGGCGCATTCCACCCAGTCTACATGTCTTTCATGTCACGCAGAGCGATGAAGAAATCGGGAAGCCGAGTCGCCATGCTTACGCTGCACAGCCGAGCTGCCGGTGTTACCGTTGGACTGCTCCTCACCCTGTTGTTTTGGGGAGGTTTGCTGTTACGCTGCGGCGATGTTGAGCAGAACCCTGGACCCAAGTCGGACGCACTCAGGCAAAGCAGCTCAACAGCACGGGCACACAGAGGACCAGCACGGACAGGACACCCATCGACGGCAGCCAGGCCACTCCTCCACGTCAACCGACACTGGACACAAAGATGGACAACATGACGGAGATGTTACAGTCCATGCACGCTACAATGACCAGTAAGTTCCGGGATGTGGAGTAAAGTGTACAGAAACTCAGTGACCAGTATGCTGCCCTTCAACAGAGTGTAATGGACTTGCAGGAAGAGGTGGGGCTTTGAAAAAAGAAAACGAAGATATTATCAAAAGGAATTCTGAGCTAATGGCTAAAGTACAGTAATTAGAAAAGAAAACTGATGACCTAGAAGGTAGGTCCAAAAGAAACAATTTGATTTTCTATGGCCTTCCAAGAAATGGGGATGAAACCAATGAACAATGCGAAGGAAAGGTCAAAGATCTGATCACTGATAAACTGGACATTGCTAGTGATATTGAATTTGACAGAGTACACAGGTTAAACGGAAAGCAAGATTCTCCTATCATTGCAAGATGTTGTTTCTATAAGGACAAGATACAAATTCTGAAAGCAAAACGAAAACTGCAGGGATCGACTATTTTTGTTGGGGAGGATTTTTCGTACCAGGTGAGGGAAGTGAGAAAAAAACTTTCAGCCCATTTAAAAGACGCAAGGAACAGCGGGAAGAGAGCTAGGATGGTCTTTGACCATCTTGTCATCGAGGACAAAAAGTACTTCCTTAATGACAAGGGCCAGCTGAAGGAGAGCAGATAGCGGGGAGGCCGGCCAGTTGGTCAGTTTGATTTGTCTTACCGTGTGAACAGTCATAGGAACAAAGTTGACCCTACACCGGCAATGCCCGCGCCTCGCACTGCTGACAGTGTCACCAGTGACCTGTTGTCTGCTGACAGTGACAATGTGTCGGAGCAAGCAATAGACAGCACGTGCGAGAGCGTGCAAAACGAATCGTTTGTAAATGTGAATAAAGCCTTTTCCTTTCTTTCGTACAATGTGAATGGATTGTTTTCAAAACTACTTGATCCTGATTTCATTTTATTCTTATGTGAATTTGATTTCGTTTGTTTATCTGAAACTTTCATGGAGGAATGTAAACCAGATTCTTTTCCAAGTTTTAAACTTTTTCGCAAGCCAGCGGTGAAGTTCACCAAACAAGGGAGACGATCCGGCGGAATAATCTGTCTCATAAAAAATGAGTTGACTTCCTTTGTGAAGGTGTTAGATGTTGATTATGTCAATATGATTTGTGTTTCTGATTGACAAACAATTGTTGGGAATTGATAAAGATGTCGTTTATGTATGTTAGTATGTGCCACCAGAAGCATCACCGTTTTATGCCCATTTTAACATTGATAATGGGATAAGTGTAATTGAAGACTGTTTAGTTGATTGCTTATTAAGTAGAGATGTTTATATTGTTCTGAATGGTGATTTGAATAGCAGGACATCAAATATTTCTCAAGATTTCCGTTGGGTTATCAACCATGATGTACAATACAAAGCCAGCCTGTTGGTGTGAATCGACGTTCTGAAGATTGTTATTTGAATAGTGTTGGTAAGTTGCTGTTAAATACGTGCACTGCTATGGGACTGTGCATACTGAACGGTGTATGTAAGGGCGACCTAAATGGTTGCTATGCATACATATCTGAAACTGGAAACAGTGTAAACGATTATTTCATATTTTCAAATGACCTTCTTGCCCTTGTTTACGACGTGTGTGAATTTTTTTGTTCTGGAACGTATAGAGTCTGACCACTTACCTATTTGTGTTCGTATTTCCTTTCCATGTCAAAATAGAATTAATATTTATAAAATAATGATGACTTCGTAACAGAAAAATATGTCTGGAAAGAAGAATATGCACATGAATATAGAGACACTCTTAGTAATGGTGAAATGCGCGCAAAAATTAGTATTGCAATGGATTTGATTAACACTGATGTTGATGAAGCATAAGATGTGTTTAACGATTGTATTAAGAAAAGTCCCGATTGTATGAAAATGTAAATATTCCCAAACCGAACAAAAGCACATGATGACTGGTTTGATTTTGAATGTACGGTGAGTAAGAAAAATGTTAGACGTTTAATAAATAATAATAATAATGAATACTTATATAGCGCCTATTCTCGGCTAGAGACCGAGCTCTAAGCGCTTTACAATCAACACTCGTTTACACAACGGGCTGCCTACCTGGGTAGTGCCGACTGAAGAGCTGCCAGCTGGCGCTTCATACAGTCGTTTCCCGTGTCATCCAGTCAATATCGTTCAATATCGTTCACTCGTTTCTTTACTTCCTTCATTCTTTCCATTTCTTACGCAGGGTGCATGCTGTGTGTAACGTGTCATCCATACCAACGGCCAAACTGGCCTGCTCTTCCGAAAGTTGGTGATGGGATTTTACGTGTGTGCAAGATATTATGCGTGCGTTCACACACGGAACCTCGGTTTATAGTCTCATTCGAAGGACTGTATGGGAAATGGAATCAGAACTAATGTTAACTCCGAGGGAAAAATCCCCCTGTACCGAAACGCCCCCGGCGGATATTCGAACCCGCAACCCCAGGATCACCAAGATTACGAGTCAGGCGCTCTACCAACTGAGCTGGCGTTCAAAAGATCCTGAAGATATCAAAGAATATGTAATTGCAAGATGGGAGTATAAAAATTTACTGAAGAAGAAGCAGAAGGAGTTTAATAAACTGTTAATAGATACACTAGTAATGTCAATAAAAAAAAAAGTCAAAAGGAATTTTGGGATACGGTCTGTAAAATTAATTTTAAAAGTAAGCAGGTAAGAAACACTATGTGCTGACACATGGTTCCAACATTTTCAGTCTTTGTTACAAACGGATACAAATGAAGTTCCATATGATGTTTCTGAAAAAGAGGCAGATAACTATATGAACCGCCCAATTTCTAAAGAGGAAGTGCTGCTAGCCATAAGAAAACTTAAAAACTGAAAAGCAGCTGGGCCTGATGGTATAATAGGCGAATTGTTTGAATACGCATGTGAAGAAGTAGTCTCGTTTTTTCTTAAACATCTCAACAAGTTATTTGGTAGTGGCACATTCCCTCGACGTTGGACAGAGTCTATAATTTTGCCTATCTTTAAAAACAAGGTGATTTAAATAACCCTAATAACTATAGAGGAATTTCTCTTAATGATTTTAGCAGTAAATTATATAACACGATTATTAGCAAGCGATTGCAAGAATGGGTAGAAGAAAATGATATCACTGGCCAGCATCAGGCCGGCTTTAAGAAAGGATATTAAACTATTGACTACATGTTTATCTCGTTAGCCCTTGTTCAAAAACAATTATCTGACAATCGCAAATTGTATGTAGCATTTATAGATTTTGAAAAAGCGTTCGATTCTATTAACAGATACTTTCTTTGGCCAATTTTGTTTTAAAAATGGTATTAATGGAAAATTGTACAAATGTATTAGAAGTACTTATAATGTAGTAAAATCGAGAGTTCGATGTGGAGTGAAATTGACAGATTGCATTGAATGTACAGCTGGACTAAGACAGGGCGACGCATGCAGTCCAATATTATTTTCTCTATGTATTAATGAGCTAGCAACTGAAGTGATTAGGAATGGAAAACATGGCGCTGTGCTGTTTCTAGAGACATTTGAATTATCTATTCTTTTATTAGCTGATGATGTAATCTTACTATCTGAGACAATAACAGAACTACAAACACAGTTAAACAATTTACAAAGAGCATCTGCTTCACTTCAGTTAAAAGTTAACATGAATAAAAGTAATATCATAGTATTTCGAAAGGGTGGTTATTTAAGTGTGAGAGAAAGATGGTTTTATGATGGTAGTATAATACCTGTTGTTAATGTGTATAAGTAAAAAAAGATGGTTTTATGATGGTAGTATAATACCTGTTGTTAATGTGTATAAGTATTTGGGAATACTTCTTTCCACCCATCTTAGTTTTGTTCTTGCTTGTAAAGATCTTGCAAGTCGGGCACAAAATGTGATCTGCATTATAAAAAAATGCATACGCTTAATAATAACTCTTTTGTGTTGTTTATGAAACTTTGAATCGCAAGTTCAGCCTATGGTTGAATATGGGGCAGAATTATGGGGATTAAACAAGGCAGCTATTCATTGAGACCGTGCATTGTTACGTTTTAAAGAAATTCTTCAGAGTAGAGATGAGGATACCAAATGACCTTGTCTATGGTGAAACTGACAGGTACCCTATATATATATATATATATATATCATATATATATATATATATATATAAACTCAGCTGTGAAATGCATACGCTATTGGTTTAGATTATTACAAATGGAACGGCAAAGAATTCCACATAAAGCATATAATATGTTATATGATTTAGATCTCAAAGGTAAAGTAAACTGGGTGACTCAAGTGCGAACCTGTTTGACTATGGTTTTGGGTTCGTCTGGTACGATCAGGGGGTTGGAAACGTTAACGATTTTATTCGTTCATTCTGACAACGGTTACTAGACTGTAGTTGGCAAAAATGGAATGCACATATTCAGACCAGCAGTAGATATGACATGTATAGAAATTTTTGTGACACGCCTTCTTTGAAGTCCTACCTATTATTGGATTTGAATCCACATTTGAAATATATAACAACAAGATTCAGGTTTGGAATCTCAGAGTTAATGGTACATAGCTTTAGATACAGGATTGTCAACAGAAGTGTTTTAACTTGTCCAATGTGTAAAGAAGCAGAGGAAAACGAGGTACATTTTGTTTTTTGCTGTCCAGCACTTAGACATATTCGCCAAAACCTAAGTATAATGCTGAACAATTAAGTAGTGGGGGAAAACAAGTGCAGGTTAACAATTCTTCCATCACTATAATAATGACTTGGCAAAGATTTGAAATTGAGAAGAAAAAAAATTGAAGATGAAGGAAATGAGAAAATGTATATCATAAATATGAAAACCCTTCACTAGCTGCATGAGGAAACCATCGCAATCCCTCTCGAAGGCAGATCTATATGTATCGCCTGCTCCGAGGCCTTTCGTCCGCTGGATCGGACTCATCAGGGAGACACGGCTGATTGCGTCTGTGCTCTTGGCGTCAAATAGAGACACACCACAGTCCATAATTCTGTGGTGTTTTGACTGCCAAGGGTTCGAAAAAGAATCCAACAGCACCCCCAAAGCAGCCGGCGAAAGGTAGTAGAATAAAACAAAACGAAAGTGTGGAGAGGAAAAAACGTTGCTGAAAACTAAAAACATTATGCAAACAGTATAAAATGTAGGGGACAATCTTTGAGCCTATGCTTGAGGATCCATTTAAGGATGCAAGGGAGATCAAAAGATATGGAACAGTCTGAGTGGTCAGCTCTGCTGTTCAATAACCCAAGTAATATCGACAACCCTCTTTGTTCAAACTCAGTTTACTGATGTCCTCACAAAAGTCTCACGACGTGCGACATTTTTCACAATTCCTGTCTAAGGCATTTAAGTTAAGAGAATTAGTAACGTCTTAGCAATATGATTCTTTTGTTTTTGTCCCTACGCTGTTTCTGTTTCTATGAATTGGTATTTGTTAAGATTTGTTTTGTCTATGAATTTGTGCCCACTTATGTTTTTGACACATTGCTTATATGATGTTCACACACCCCTTCACCGGGGCCTATTGTGAATAAACTCATCCGAATCTCTCTCTCTCTCTCTCTCTCTCTCTCTCTCTCTCTCTCCGTTCATTTTTTTGTTATTTGGATTCTTTTTCATTTCCAGATGTTTTCATGCATCGATTGTTGCATTGTTTCATAGATATTGTTTGATATTGTTTCTTACTTTACATATACTTCTGTTCTTGCCCAGAGGTATTTATGCTTAACCTATTACTCTCTTCCAATAAAAAAACCTCTCTCTCTCTCTCTCTCTCTCTGTCAATATGTCTGTTTGTCTGTCTCTCTCTCTCTCACTCTCTCTCTCTCTCTCTCTCTCTCTCTCTTTTCTCTCTCTCTCTCTCTCTCTCTCCCTTCCAGTTCAGTTCATGAGTGAGCATGAGGCTGTCTTTGACGAAACTGTACCTTTCTTCTTTCGCTCAGACCCCCAAGCGTTACCATGGCAACAGGAGGGCCACCTTTTCTTCAACCTGGACACCCTATCACGTCACGCACCGACTGTCCCTTGTGTGGGTCCCTTTGTCTGGGCCCCGTCATTCTGCCGTGTAGAGACGTCATCTGCCGAAAATGTCTTCACGGCATGCTACAAGAGCGGGGCCTGCAACTTGCTTGTCAGCAGTGTGGTCAACAAGTGGACCTGCCGAGGGACCGGAAAGTGACTGTCACCAGCCTTGTCCAGCAGATGGGGACAGACCCTGTCCTGGAAAGGTTGGTCTTTCAAGAGCTGAATAAAGCCACCGATGTCCGATGTCTCCACTGCCCTAACAAACAGGCTGTCAATGTTTGTCTGGACTGTCAGGAATATTACTGTGATGTCTGCTCAGCTAATCATCGCAGGAGTCGAGTCTCAAGTGACCATGTTCTTCACCAGCTGTCCCAGGCTCTGCAGAATTTCGCTGCAGCTGCACCTGCCACACCTACATGCAGCCCTGGACCCTCTTCCGCCATGTCCACATCATCCCTGGACAGTATTCGTAACCTCGTTGATCCCCAGTCAGGTGTTGAGTCTAGGGGTGTGGATGAGTGGGATGAGTGGGTGAGGAAGCAGATGGGTTTGTTGCAGGAAGCTTCCAGAGAAAAGCTGAAGATAAAGACCATCCTGCTGGACATCCTGTCTTTAGGGCAAGAATTGCTGAATGGCGTCCTGGCAGATGAACAGATCCTCGACGCCTACCAGCACTTCTTGCCTCGTTTTAACGTCATCCAACGTACAGACACCGGCATTTACGTCATCCAAGAAACAGGTTCCGATGTCAGCACAGAAGTGAAGACAGAGGCCTTGGAGAGGCGACTGTGTGGCGTCAGGCAAGGTCGTCACTGCCCCGACCCGGACGCAGTGGAGACGATCAGGACCCAACTGGATCAGCTGTTACACCTTGCTGGTTAGTGTTGAATGGGACTGAGAACGTGTGGATGGATAGGAGAGAGAGAGAGAGAGAGAGAGAGAGAGAGAGAGAGAGAGAGAGAGAGAGAGAGAGAGAGAGAGTCTGAATAATAGAAAAAAGAATATATATATAGAGAGAGAGAGAGAGAGAGAGAACTCGGAACTCGGAAAATTTTAATTGCAAAGGCCACCGACTTATCTGCAATGAGGTCAAGAAACAAAAAAGAAATCACACACGCTGACGCTGTAACATTTCTACTGATCACGATCGTTTACAAAACTTGCTCACACCAACTGTATAATCGTAAATTGAGTATACCGAAAGATGCATACAAAATCACACCCGTATATAGCACTCTCCCAGACTCGCACAGCTCGCACATACAATTTCGCTCGCACTTACAATTGCGCGCGCGCAAACCACACACACACACACACACACACACACACACACACACACACACACACACACACACACAAGCATACATACACACACACATACATACAAGCATACACACACACACACACACACACACACACACACACACACACACACATATATACACATTTTTTTTCATCATGATAGAGAGAGATTTGTCTGTCTTTCCCATTCCCTCATATTTTCATCGGGTGGTTATTGTAAAATTCATGACATTGTAAAATTCATGACATTGTAAAATTCATGACATTTGAAAATGACGTGCGTCTGAAAAATAAGACAATGAAAGTAAAAAAAGAAAAAGAGAAGAAAAACAATATATTGATGATGATGGTGACAGAAAAGATGAGGATGATGGACATTGTTCAGGATAAACAGTGTAGGTGACACTGTTCAGAATGATACACTGTGTGACACTGTTCAGAATGATACACTGTGTGACACTGTTCAGAATGATACACTGTGTGACACTGTTCAGAACTATACATTGTGTGACACTGTTCAGAATGATACACTGTGTGACACTGTTCAGAATGATACACTGTGTAGGTGTCACTGTTCAGAATGATACATTGTGTAGGTGACACTGTTCAGATTGATACCTGTGTAGGTGACACTGTTCAGAATGATACACTGTGTGACACTGTTCAGAATGATACACTGTGTAGGTGACACTGTTCAGATTGATACCTGTGTAGGTGACACTGTTCAGAATGATACACTGTGTGTGACACTGTTCAGGATGATACACTGTGTAGGTGACACTGTTCAGATGATACACTGTGTAGGTGACACTGTTCAGGATGGTACACTGTGTAGGTGACACTATTCAGGATGATACACTGTGTAGGGACACTATTGAGGATGATACACTGTGTGGTCACACTTGCAGGAATGATACACTGATGTAGGTGACACTGTTCAGAATGATACACTGTGTAGGTGACACTGTTCAGAATGATACACTGTGTAGGGGACACTGATCAGAATGATACACTGTGTAGGTGACACTGATCAGAATGATACACTGTGTAGGTGACACTGTTCAGAATGATACACTGTGTAGGTGACACTGTTCAGAATGATACACTGTGTAGGTGACACTGTTCAGAATGATACACTGTGTAGGTGACACTGTTCAGAATGATACACTGTGTAGGTGGACACTGTTCAGAATGATACACTGTGTAGGTGACACTGTTCAGAATGATACACTGTGTAGGTGACACTGTTCAGAATGATACACTGTGTAGGTGACACTGTTCAAATGATCACTGTGTAGTGACACTGTCACAATGAATGATTTTTTTAGGTGACATTGTTCAGGATGATAAACTGTGTTTGCGCTCAACTTTCTTCAGGGAAAGGGAGGGGGGAGGGCGGAGGTAATAAGCTGTAAAAATAATCGACTGTGTAAGGTTTCACATTATGTCAGTGATCAGCGATCGAAGGTTATACATTGTAATTGATGGTCTGTGCTGGATGATAAACGATGTAGGGTGATAGGTTGTATATGGTCAATAACTCTGTTGGAGATACAATGTGTAGGATAATGAGATGTTCTGGTGCAAAAAAAGTTATCCTTTTTAATAGCGTCAAAAAAAAGGAAAAAAGTCCAGAAATGACAAAATGTCCCCAGAAGATAAAATGTCCCAGGATGACAAATGCCCAGCACTAAAACATGACTAGAAGTGTCAGGATGCGTAGGGCTGTCAAAACATCAACAGATGACAAAATGTTTAGGACCACAAAATGGTCACACCTAACAGAATGTCTGGAGTTGACAAGTGTCTAAAGTTGACAAAATGTGCAGAAATGACAAAACATTCAAAGATGAGAAATTGGATCAAAATGGTAAATGGCCACGGATTACAAAATGTGCCATTTGACGAAATCCACAGTGATGATAAAAAGCCCTGTCTGACAAAATGTCTTTTCTTTTCTTTTCTTTTCTTTTTTTTTCTCTTATTTTTTACTTTGATGAAATGCTCAGGTGATAAAGTATCCACGACTGACACAGTGCCCAGATGTGACACGCCTAGAGTAACAAGGTGCCATAAGATAAAAAAAATAAAAAGAAAAGATAGATAAATGATACTCCCCCTCCGCCCCCCCCCCCCCCCCCCCCAAAAAAAAAAAAAAAAGTGGCATGGCCACAAAACGTTAAGGGCAACAAAATTCCCATAATAACAAAGTGCCAATTGATAACAACAAAATGTTCACAGGTGAAAAAACCTTGGCAAAAATCGAAAGGTGAACCATTCACAACAAAGTGTCCAGGAAAGACAAAATACCGATTGATATTAAAAATCCAGGGATGATAAAATGCCCAGAGAAGAAAAGTTCTTAAGCTGATAATATCTGTCTTGAAAATCAACTGTCCAGGAGTAACAAAATATCCAGGGGAAGAAAAATGTGCAGGGTTGACAAGAAAACAAGAGGATGCATGATTTCTGGGCGATTACCAAATGTACTTCAATGAAAACAAAAACAAAAAAATGCCCATGGGTGTCAATGTCCAGTGGGACGACATTTCCCAGGGATTTCAACATGTCCAGTGGTTGACAAGCTGGCTTTAGTTACAAAGTGCCCATGGGTGACAAAATTCTATCTCAGGCAACAAAATATGCAGGGGTAGCAGAAAGTCTAGGGTTGACAAAATATTCAGAGAGTGACGAAATACCGAAAGGTTAGAAAATATTGATATGCTACAAAAAGTCCTAGGGAACAAAATGTCTTGTGGTTACAAAATGTCTGATCAGAAAAAAAAATGTCCAGGGATATCAAAATGTCTAGTGATGACCAAACATCCAAGGATGAAAAAATGTCCAGGGTAACACAATGTCAAGAGGTTTACAAAATCAATTTGATAACAATGTCCATGGGTGACAAAATACGCACCTAAAGGTAATAAATAACCGGGGGTAGCAAAATGTCCAAGTGTCACAAAATATTAAGTGGTCACAAAATTTTCAGAGAAGAAAGATATCCAGCAGTAATAAAGTATTCAGTGGTTATAAAATGTCCATGGGTGACAAATATCCAGTGGTAACAAAAATTCTAGGGGTGACAAATTATCCAGGGTTAAGGAAATGTCCAGGGTTGTAGATCCCCCCCCCCTTCCCCCCCTCCCCCCTCCCCCCCCCCCCCCCCCCTCTCAAAAGTGTTTTGGCCCTGAACTCCTTACTCTCAAAGGGGTCCTGACTGTATCCAGTGTTTTGGCCCTGAACTCCTTTCTCTCTAAGGGGTCCAGACTGTATCCAGTGTTTTGGCCCTGAACTCCTTTCTCTCTAAGGGGTCCAGACTGTATCCAGTGTTTTGGCCCTGAACCCTTTCTCTCTAAGGGGTCCAGACTGATCCAGTGTTTTGGCCCTGAACTCCTTTCTCTCTAAGGGGTCCAGACTGTATCCAGTGTTTTGGCCCTGAACGCCTTTCTCTGTAAGGGGTCCAGACTGTATCCAGTGTTTTGGCCCTGAACGCCTTTCTCTCTAAGGGGTCCAGACTGTATCCAGTGTTGCGGCCTTGAACTCCTTTCTCTCTAAGGGGTCCAGACTGTATGCAGTGTTTTGGCCCTGAACTCCTTTCTCTCTAAGGGGTCCAGACTGTATCCAGTGTTTTGGCCCTGAACGCCTTTCTCTCTAAGGGTCCAGACTGTATCCAGTGTTTTGGCCCTGAACTCCTTTCTCTCTAAGGGGTCCAGACTATATCCAGTGTTTTGGCCCTGAACGCCTTTCTCTCTAAGGGGTCCAGACTGTATCCAGTGTTTTGGCCCTGAACTCCTTTCTCTCTAAGGGGTCCAGACTGTATCCAGTGTTGTGGCCCTGAACTCCTTTCTCTCTAAGGGGTCCAGACTGTATCCAATGTTTTGGCCCTGAACTCCTTTCTCTGTAAGGGTCCAGACTGTATCCAGTGTTTTGGTCCTGAACTCCTTTCTCTCTAAAGGGTCCTGACTGTATCCAGTGTTTTGGCCCTGAACTCCTTTCTCTCTAATGGGTCCAGACCGTATTTAAGTGTTTTGGCCCTGAACTCCTTTCTCTCTAAGGGTCCAGACTGTATCCAATGTTTTGGCCCTGAACTCCTTTCTCTCTAAGGGCCCAGACTGTATCCATGTTTTGGTCCTGAACTCCTTTCTCTCTAAGGGCCAGACTGTATCCAGTGTTTTGGCCCTGAACTCCTTTCTCTCTAAGGGGTCCAGACTGTATTCAGTGTTTTGGCCTGAACTCCTTTCTCTCTAAGGGGTCCAGACTGTATCTAATGTTTTGGCCCTGAACACCTTTCTCTCTAAGGGTCCAGACTGTATCCAATGTTTTTGCCTGAACACCTTTCTCTCTAAGGGCCCAGGACTGTATCCAGTGTTTTGGTCCTGAACTCCTTTCTCTCTAAGGGTTCAGACTGTATCAGTGTTTTGGTCCTGAACTCCTTTCTCTCTAAGGGTCCTGATGTATCCCAGTGTTTTGGCCCTGAACGCCTTTCTCTCTAAGGGTCCTGACTGTATCCAGTGTTTTGGCCCTGAACTCCTTTCTCTCTAAGGGGTCCAGACTGTATAAGTGTTTTTGGCCCTGAACACCTTTCTCTCTAAGGGGTCCAGACTGTATGCAGTGTTTTGGCCCTGAACTCCTTTTTCTAAGGGTCCAGACTGTATGCAGTGTTGTTGGCCCTGAACTCCTTTTTCTAAGGGTCCAGACTGTATCCAGTGTTTGGCCCTGAACTCCTTTCTCTCTAAGGGGTCCAGACTGTATCCAGTGTTTTGGCCCTGAACTCCTTTCTCTCTAAGGGGTCCAGACTGTATCCAGTGTTTTGGCCCTGAACTCCTTTCTCTCAAGGGGTCCAGACTGATCCAGTTTTTGGCCCTGAACTCCTTTCTCTCAAAGGGGTCCAGACTGTATCCAGTATTTTGGCCCTGAACTCCTTTCTCTCTAAGGGGTCCAGACTGTATCCAGTGTTTTGGCCCTGAACTCCTTTCTCTCTAAGGGGTCCAGACTGTAGTGTTGTGGCCCTGAACTCCTTTCTCTCTAAGGGTCCAGACTGTATCCAGTGTTTTGGCCCTGAACTCCTTTCTCTCTAAGGGGTCCAGACTGTATCCAGGTCATGACTCCCAGATACCCTTCTACTGCCAACTTAGGAAAAAAGGTGTGTGTGTGTGTGTGTGTGTGTGTGTGTGTGTGTGTGTGTGTGTGTGTGTGTGTGTGTGAATAAAATAATAAAACATCCAGCAGTAACAAAATATCCAGTAGTAACAAAACTATCCAGAGGTGACAAAATATCCAGCGATAACAAATATGCACTGGTGACAAAATGTCCACTGGAACAGGGTGTCTAAAGTAGTTGACAACATTTCTGACATACAGCATGCACAGAGGTAACACGTTGGCAGTGATGATGATGATGATAATGATGATGATATAACTGATGATGATGATAACTGATGATGATAATGATGATGATGATGACTGATGATAATGACTGATGATGATGATGAGATAGATGGATGATGATAATGATTATTGTCCACAGATCAAGACAGTTTAGATCTAACCTGGATGATGATGATCACTGATGGTGATAATGATGATGTTGATGCTGCGTCCGCTGTAATGATGATGATGATGATAATGATAACTAATGATGATGTTGACTAATGATGTTGACTGACGTTTAGATCTAACCTGGATGATGATGATCACTGATAGTGTTAATGATCATGTTGATGCTGCTGCTGCTGCTGTAATGATGATGCTCAGTGATGACGATAATGATGACGACAAAGATAATGGTCGTGATGATGATGCTCATTTTAAAAAAAATGATGATGATGATTGTCCACAGATCAAGGCAGTGTAGATCTAACCTGGATGACGATGATCGCTGATGCTTCTGCAGATAAAGATAATGTGTGATGATGATGATGATGATGATGACAATGATGATGGTGATAAAGATAATGGTGACGATGATTATGATTGAAGATAATGATGATGATGATGAAGGTGATGATGATGGTGATGATGATGATGATGATGATGGTGATGATTCACTGTGATGATTATAATGATGATGATAATTATGATGATGTTGATGATGATGATGATGATGATGATAATGATGATGATGATGATGATGATTGTCTACAGATCCAGACAGTCCAGATCTAACCTCCACTACACCGGTTGGATCACCCACTCCTCCTCCACCCACACCCCCACTTCAGCTCAACTGCCCCTGGCCACCCCACTACCACCCACACCTTCACCCCCACCGTTGACGTCATGACGGCAACTCCCCAACGTCTGTTCACGACGTCTGCGACAACAGCAGACGACAGGGAGAAACCCTGGATCATGGCCATTGTGTGTCTGCCCAACGACACCCTAGTCATGGTGGACAGCAACAACAAGAAGGTGAAGATGATGGGTGTGGCTCCCCCTCACACAGTGTCTGCCTCTCTGACCCTTAGTGAAATACCATGCCGCCTGGCTCTCTTGTCTGATGGCCTGGTTGCCATGACAACATTCACAACCGTGATCTATCAGATCAAAGTGACAGACACACTGACAGTGACGTCACGGATAAACACGGTTAGGCGGTATGTAGGTGCAGCAGGACAGAGTGACGGACGTTTGTTGGTCAGTTGTGCGGAAGATGACGACGGTCCTGCTGCTGTGCACGTGCTGACCAGACAGGGTCACGTGGTGAGGTCAGTAACTGACAGCACCAGGCTGACAGGACTGCAGACACCATACTACATCTGTGATGACGGAGACAACCACGTCCTGGTGGCTGACTTTGATAAACACCTGGTGCACAGGGTGGAGGTCAGTTCTGGCCACGCCACCCACACCTATGACCACACTGACCTCATGTATCCTACACAGGTGTGTGCAGACAGGGCAGGTGTCATGTACGTAGGGAGTTGGGGTAGAGGTGGCTGTGTGTTGGTGAGGAACAGGGGGGGTCAGTGGAGACGACTGCTGACCTATGACCTCAGTGACCCAGGGTATGTCTATCCTTGGGGGCTGTGTCTGACCAGGACTGGACGTCTGGTGGTGACATGGTGGAGCAAACTTGCTAAAGACAGTATTGTTGGTGTCTATGACTTCGGTGTAAACTTCTGACCTGACCTAACTAATGTGTGTGTGTGTGTGTGTGTGTGTGTGTGTGTGTGTGTGTGTTTTATCTGTCCATCCATCTGTCTGTCCATCCATCTATCTGTCCATCCATCTGTCTGTCTTCGTCCTTTTTATTGTGTGTTTACATGTCTGTTTTTTTTTTTATCTGTTTATCTGTCCCTTATTTCATCCTGTGTGTTTGTTGTCTGTGAGATTATCCATCTGTCTGTTTATCCATCAGTCTGGTTATCTATTCATCCACTTCCCTATCCAATCCTGCAGTGGATAGACGTTACAGACTGGTCCCGTCACTGACGTAGATCTGATGAAGATCCGCGGAGAACAACATAACTGGTTCCCTTCTCTCTGCACAGGCTGCACTTTGCCACGTGAGGTCAATTCACGTGACGTCATTGTCTCTTTCATTGACACGTCGTCTGCTGGGCCACAGGGTCTGTTCCAATACCAAAACGTTTTTCAGCAACTTTTTTTGAAGAACGCTAACAGCAAACGATGAAGGCGAATGACCAGTTGCTGTTATAAGCAACAATAATGGCGACAGTGAAACGTTAGTAGTTAAATCCACAGTAAATTCTCCCATTAGCATTGAAGAACTGTCTGAAAAGAACAGAGTGAGAAAGACTCGAATGATTAGGATTAAAAATCAGCTTAATTTCAGTGTAATTGCGGTTTACATGCCGCCATTTTGGATAACATTTGTTACCACAACGTTTGACAAAATGAGGTCATACTTGTTTTATGCTCCAAGACATGCTGTTATAGGATGTTATAAACACTGGTGGTACCAGAATGTATCTTTGTTGAATAGAAATTTTGAAGCAGAAAACAAAATGTGATACATTTAAGATCTGCAATATTGCTAAAGAATTGTACTTGTTTAAGAATAGTTTTTATTCCAGATTTATAATCTGCTTGGGTCAGATACAAAATCTGTACTCAGGCTAAGAAAATCCTGAAGAAAATGAAGACTATGAAGATCACATCAGCTCATTTTGAACAAATAGAAAACAGATTGATTGATTGATTGATCTTTAATACACAAGGATGGAGATTTTAGGCCAAAGCCTAGTCTTACAACCTGTCCTTGTCATGCATACATTATTTCAGCACATATCATTCATACTGACAATTCAACATAACAACATGGTAATCTAATTCTACAATGATAAGCAAACAATTCATAAAAGTACTAATGAGATGGGGGATGGTGAAACAGAAGGAAACTTACAAACAAACAAACAAGACTACAGAGAGAGGTCAGAGGAGGGTGGGGAAGAGAGAATGGTAGATAGGGGGAGGAGAAAAGGGATGGTAGACAGAGTGGGAGTGGGGATGAGCGATTTTAACGGAGTAGGTTTTATGTTTAGACGATTTATTCAAAGTATGGTTCACAGAAGACTTTGCGAATGGGCGCTAATCATTGTAATTGAATAATTTAATTACTGAGACATAAAATGTTTATGCAAATGTTCCTTGAAAAGTTTTAAAGTATTCATGTTTTGTAGATTCGGTGGAAGTGAGTCCCAGACATATGGTCCAGAGTAAGCTAGGCTTGTTTTGTATAGATCAATGCGTGGGTAGGGAAGAAGGAATTTCGTCGAGCCAGAAAAGCTGTTCGATCTTGTAAAAAGGGCATTGACATAACATGGCATAGTATCTGTCAAGATTGTAAACATAAATGATGCCTTGTTGAATTCCAATTGCCTATTCAGAGGAAGTATGTTCAGCGCTTTTAGTTTTTCGTCTGTTGTTAGAGATACAGCTGGATGGAGTAGTTTTGCTGCACGTCTATGGAGAGAATTCAGCCTTTTTTGGTGGACGTCACTACTGCCGTCCCACACTGTTGAGGCGTAATTGATACGTGACATTATGTGTGCATTAAAGAAAAGTTTAAGCACATTACTGTTGACGTAGCGCTTTAATTGAGATAACAGGAAAAGGTGTTTTGAGACTACCTTGCAAACGTTATTGAGATGAGACAGAAGACAATATAGACAATGTTAATAAGAAAGTCAGTCGTAGATCTGGATTTGCTGTTGCTGGTAGATTCCTTATTCAAAGGAATTGAGCTGCTATAGTATAGAGAGACAGAGGGTACAGTTTGCAGAGAGAAATTAGACCTATACCTAAATAGGCTAGATGCTCAGAAAATAGAATAAATCTCAAACCCGCAATTACAAGTCAGATATATACCCAACATCTGAAACAATTGTTCACACACACACACACACACACACACACACACACACACACACGTACACACACACACACACACACACACACACACACACACACACACAACACACAATCTTCATTATTGATCAAGTTGAACGCCTTCACTCTTGACAAGCTGTTGTCTGATGAAATGACGTCATCAAGCAATTAGCAAATATTACGTCATCAGCTGAACTCGGCATTCTGTTCAGTGATGAAGCGTTTCCCGGGAGTCTTCACCGAAGAACGGAGACTGAAAACAATGAAGACGAACGATCAGTTTCCAGAGGTCAACAAGACTGTGCTGGTTTGACTGACAGTAGATCGTCACATTGGTGGACAGGAATAGGTTGAAAACAACAGTAAAAATGCATTAGATCTCTCTCTCTCTCTCTCTCTCTCTCTCTCTCTCTCTCTCTCTCTCTCTCTCTCTGGCATGTTCACACTTACTGCCCCTCAGGTTTAAATAGGTAGACAGAGAGAGAGAGAGAGAGAGAGAGAGAGAGAGATTTTCCCATTTCTCCTTATTGCTCCTTCCCGTGCGATTCATTCATTTGCTTAATTGTGGGTGGGATGTGGGGATGGGCTGTAGTGTGAGAAATAGCAGGGGGTGAGGAACATGTCACCACGATGACGTCAATGACTGACTGACATATCTGACTTGTGAGGTAGACACAGCTTTAAGAGGAAGACATCCACTGAACATGCGGTGAACTAAAGACTGTGTGTGTGTGTGGTGTGTGTGTGTGTGTGTGTGTGTGTGTGTGTTTGTGTGTGTGTGTTGTATCATTTGTTGTACCATGACAGTAGACTGGAGGTGTGACGTGACCAACACTTGGACAGTCAGGGACCTGGCCTCAGTTATGAGCAACAGGGCAGAGGCGTTGTAACCAGTCCAGTCCTTCATGTTGTCCATCCAGTCCTTCATGTTGTCCCTCCAGTCCAGTCCTTCATGTTGTCCCTCCAGTCCTTCATGTTGTCCCTCCAGTCCAGTCCTTCATGTTGTCCCTCCAGTCCTTCATGTTGTCCATCCTGTCCAGTCCTTCATGTTGTCCATCCAGTCTTTCATGTTGTCCATCCAGTCCAGACCTTCATGTTGTCCATCCAGTCCTTCATGTTGTCCCTCCAGTCCTTCATGTTGTCCATCCTGTCCAGTCCTTCATGTTGTCCCTCCAGACCAGTCCTTCATGTTGTCCCCCAGTCCTTCATGTTGTCCCTCCAGTCCTTCATGTTGTCCCTCCATCCTTCACGTTGTCCCAGTAGTCCAGTCCTTCATGTTGTCCATTCAGTCCAGTCCTTCATGTTGTCTATTGAGTCCTTCATGTTGTCCATCCAGTCCTTCATGTTGTCTCTCCAGTCCAGTCCTTCATGTTGTCCATCCAGTCCAGTCTTCATGTTGTCCCTCCAGTCCAGTCCTTCATGTTGTCCATCCAGTCCTTCATGTTGTCCCTCCAGTCCAATCGTGCATGTTGTCTCTCCAGTCCAGTCCTTCATGTTTTCCATCCAGTCCATGTTGTCCATCCAGTCCTTCATATTGTCCATCCAGTCCTTCATGTTGTCCATCCAGTCCAGTCCTTCATGTTGTCCATACAGTCCTTCATGTTGTTCATCCAGTCCTTCATGTTGTCCATCCAGTCCTTCATGTTGCCCATCCAGTACTTCATGTTGTCCCTCCAGTCCAGTCCTTCATGCTGTCCATCCAGTCCAGGCCTGATCCACTTCTTCCTCCGTCTAACGATTCATGATGATGAACTCTTCACCATTCTCCTTTGTGTACAGCTTAAATATAATGTTTGACCAAGGCAGGTAGATTTCATGGTTTTGATTACTTGACATACGTATACTTCATTTATTCATACCGATGCAGAAGACACGCGCGCGCACGCTCGCACGCACGCACGCACGCACGCACGCATGCACGCGCGCGCGCGCGCGCGCACACACACACACACACACACACACACACACACACACACACACACACACACCTGTTCTAATTGTAAAGCATTCTTCCCTTGAATCATGACAATTTCTGTTTGTGCTGCTTGAATTCATACTGCATTGGGTTCTAATGTTTTTACTGATTCATTGGATAGACGTTGTGTATTTCACATAAATACAATCTCTGTTTACAGCGCATTGAATTAATGCGGCATTGGAGTCTGTAAAATATATACACATTTTTTCTTTTTTTTCCCTCCTTACATGTATTATGCAAACGTATTTGTCGACACATAGTTTTGTACCATGCGCACATTTGCTTATGTGTTTATGTTTGTGTCCGCGTGTATGTTTTTTAACGTACACTGTTCATAAATTTCTCCCTGTCTATCTTTTTTGTCATCCTTTTTTGTTCAAACAAATCCCTTATTCCAGTTGGCGTTCCATGACTTTTTCTTCAAAATCCGATTCTCATCGTTATGACTTCCTATAAACACCCTTTAACCTTGCCTCCTCCTCAGAGCGATTCTCATCGTTATGACTTCCTATAAACACCCTTTGACCTTGCCTCCTCCTCAGAGCGATTCTCATCGTTACGACTTCCTATAAACACCCTTTAACCTTGCCTCCTCCTCAGAGCGATTCTCATCGTTATGACTTCCTATAAACACCCTTTAACCTTGCCTCCTCAGAGCGATTCTCATCGTTATGACTTCCTATAAACACCCTTTAACCTTGCCTCCTCCTCAGAGCGATTCTCATCGTTATGACTTCCTATAAACACCCTTTAACCTTGCCTCCTCCTCAGAGAGAAAAGTGTCGTTTTCTTTCGCTGCTCTGGAGAGAATTTATGGGCCAGTAACTCCCGGAAATGTACCATCGCTTCTTCGTTGCAATTGTCGGTCTCTTCGTCATTTGCCGTGGCTTCTTTCAGCTTGACTCCTAAACCGTCTGCTACCCCAACGGCCTCTCGGTCTGTTCTTCTTGCTACGAGTGGTGCCTTCTGTCGATATGCACCAGACCTGAGTCTCCTGTTCCTGGATGTTCCCTTTGATCTCCCTGCAACTTGTGCAAGGACTGCACGGGGGAGACAGGGCATGTGGTTCACCAGTTTGGTTTTCGTGTGAACTTTGTTGAAAATCTACTAGTTTTGGCTGGAGAGTCAGCCTCCTCTACCACCCACACCTGTTCCACAGTGATTCTGAAGTCAGTGTAGACAGGTCAGCCTCCTCTACCAACCACACCTGTTCCACAGTGATTCTGAAGTCAGTGTAGACAGGTCAGCCTTCTCTACCACCCACACCTGTTCCACAGTGATTCTGAAGTCAGTGTAGACAGGTCAGCGTTCCTTCCCACCCCCACCCCCTTCTCTCCATGCTTTGACCCCTCAGATCCTCATAGTGGAACAAGAGCGGTTGGGGAAGGTAACCTTGTCAGAGATGTTGGATATTGCATGCCACCAACGTTGTTCAGTCAGACCGTTCCCAACACGGGCAGGTTCCACAGGGGTCCTTGCAGCAAAAGGACGAGCCTCGGTTGATCCTGGTTGGAGGGCTTGGACGTCCTCTGACCGTCAGAACACAGGTATGTGTGGTGAGAGTGTGGAGGAACGCGACTCGGGTGATGGAGATGAGGAGTTTTGTTCTGATGATGATTTTGATGTTTTAATTTCACATTCAGAATTTTCTCTAGCTAGGGTTCACATTCCTAGTGAGTGGTCGGTGGTTTGGACATTACTGATAATTGATCTATGGTTTGGACATTACTAATAATTGGTCAGTGGTTCAGACATTGTGTTCTGATCTCTCTCCTCCGGGGTTCGTGGGAAGTCTTTTTCATTTTTTGTTTTGCTTTCGAGGAATCCATTTCTGACAAAGCTTGGCGCTCCTTTGTACTAGAAACTTCTGCGCTTTGATTGTTCCATGTGTCGGGCCATTGCCGACGGTCGTTTCCGAGTATCTCTTCACTCTGCATCGATAATTCGGAATAGGCTCCCATCGTCAGGGACACTCCCTTGGCTTTGCTCATCGTGTGTCTGAGTCAACCTGTGCGCTTTATTTTCTTTTTCCTTTTAAGTCAAACCAGTTGGTCTGCTTCGTGTTTTGCTGTTCGGCATTCCTGCCGTCTGGTGAACGATCTTTTCTCTCCTGTGTATCATTGTACAGGGACTATATTTGATATTGTCCTTAGAGATGTTTTACCTTGCCAAAGTGTTGTGTATCATTGTACAGAGGACCATATTTGGTATTGTCCTTAGCAGATGTTGCACCTTGTCAAAGTGTATCATTGTACAGGGACTACATTTGATGATGTCCTTAGCAGATGTTTTACCTTGCCAAAGTGTTGTGTATCATTGTACAGGGGACTATATTTGATGATGTCCTCAGCAGATGTTGCACCATGCCAAAGTCCCGTAGAGTGCCTTTAAGCCGTCAGCTGACGCCGCAGTAAAAATGCTTTCCCTGTGCCTATGGGCCGTCCACTGACGTCATGCATTTTTCTTGAATTTTCATTCGTTACTATTTCTATCAACGGACTCATATAGAGTGTGTGTAGTAAGCCTTATATGTCTGTAATATTAAAATGATATGCAAATGACCACACGTGAGGGGAAATCCATTTATTCTCATCACTGACTGGATGACCAGCCAGCACTTCGTCTCGCTTGCAAAGATGGCGGCGCAACCTTCAACAAGCGCAGCGACCAAATCAACGTATTTACACAGCTGAGCAGGCTCTGTTAATCATTTTTGACAAAGACAATAATCTGTTATTCAACGACTCACTCGAGCATGAAGGTGAGATGATGATAGCGATGGAATTGCCGACCATATTCGTCAGTTATTGAGTCGGGCTGTGCGACCTCAATATGTGTTCAGCTGACTGGTTTGCCAGCGTCGAACGAGCTAGCCTAGTGTGTACTCTGCACTGTGTGCCAGTGGCCAGTGGCAGGATAGTCAGCGCGAGAGGGGAGTGCGGCCTGCTCGCGGCATGACACGGGGCAGAGGGAAAGGTAGGGGAAGAGGAGGAGTGAAAGAGAGGGTTGAAGTCCAGCAAGGGGGCGTGGTGGGGAGAGGGGGGCGTGGTCGTGGACTGACCTGTCTGCTTAGAGTGTGAGTGTCTTGATAGACTTCTAAACTGTTTTACTTTCATTTACAGGTGTAGTGTGACAATACAAACTTTATTTCCAACTTTTTTGCTTTGTGTTCTTTTTTGGATGTGGAGCTGTAGTGGTAAATACATACGTTTTTGATCGTGCAAAAAAAAATCTATCCAAATCTAAATGCCTAAATATTTTTTTTATTATCAAAATTAAAACAAAAGAAGCCCATATTCAAAATCTTCATTCAATTTCCTTCAAAAATTATATATATTTCATTTTTATATCTTTGTAGTTTCTGAGCTAGAATTTTTTGTTAATTATTACCCCCAAATCATTAGATTTCCCTGGCACTGGGAAAGCCTTTGTTTGTAATATTTTCAGGCAGTGAACGGGTATGTTGCACCATGCCAAAGTGTTGACCCCTTTCACGCCTCCTGGGTTTTGGTCCTCCCCCATGGTTATTGTGGTCCTCCCCATGGTTATTTGGTCCTACCCCATGGTTATTTTGGTCCTCCCCATGGTTATTTTGGTCCTCCCCCATGGTTATTTTGGTCCTCCCCCATGGTTATTGTGGTCTTCCCCGTGGTTATGGTGGTCCTCCCCATGGTTATTTTGGTCCTCCCCATGGTTATTTTGGTCCTCCCCATAGTTATTTTGGTCCTCCCCATGGTTATTGCGGTCCTACCCCATGGTTATTTTGGTCCTCCCCATGGTTATTTTGGTCCTCCACCATGGTTATTTCGGTCCTCCCCATGGTTAATGTGGTCCTCCCCATGGTTATTTTGGTCCTCCCCCATGGTTATTTTGGTCCTTCGCATGGTTATTGTGGTCCTGCCCCATGCTTATTGTGGTCCTCCACATGGTTATTTTGGTCCATCCAATGGTTATTTTGCTCATGCCCATGTTTATTTTGGTCCTCCTCCATGGTTAATTCGGTCCTCCCCATGGTTATTGTGGTCCTGCCCCATGGTTATTGTAGTCCTCCCCATGGTTATTTTGGTCCTCCCCATGGTTATTTTGGTCCTGCCCCGTGGTTATTTTGGTCCTCCCCATGGTTATTTTGGTCCTCCCCATGGTTATTTTGGTCCTCATGCATGGTTATTTTAGTCCTCACCATGGTTATTGTGGTCCTTCCCATGGTTATTGTGGTCCTTCCCATGGTTATTTTGGTCCTCCCCATGGTTATTGTGGTCCTCCCATGGCTATTTTGGTCCTCCCCTATAGTTATTTTGGTCCTTTCCACAGTTATTCTGGTCCTCCGCGTGGTTATTTTGGTCCTCCCCATGATTATTGTGGTCCTCCGCATGGTTATTTTGGTCCTCACCCATGGTTATTTTGGTCCTACTCCATGGTTACTTTGGTCCTCCCCATCATTATTGTGGTCCTCCCCATGGTTTGGTCCTCCCAGGTTATTGTGGTCCTCCCCATGGTTATTTTGGTCCTACCCATGGTTATTGTGGTCCTGCCCCATGGTTATTGTGGTCCTCCTCCGTTGTTATTTTGGTCCTGCCCATGGTTACTTTGGTCCTCCGCATGGTTATTTTGACTCTCCCACATGGTTATTTTGGTCCTGCCCATGGTTATTTTGGTCCTCCGCATGGTTATTTTGATTCTCCCCCATGGTTATCTTGATCCTGGCCATGGTTATTTTGGTCCTCCCCATGGTTATTTTGGTCCTCCCCATGGTTATTTTGGTCATTTTGGTCCTCCCCATGGTTATTTTGGTCCTCCTCCATTGTTATTTTGGTTCTCCTCCATGGTTATTTTGGTCCTGCCCATGGTTATTTTAGTCCTTCCTATGGTTATTTTGGTCCTTCCCATGGTTATTTTGGTCCTCCCCATTGTTATTTTGGTCCCCCCATGGTTATTTTGATCCTGCCCTTGGTTATTTTGGCCCTCCACATGGTTATTTTGGTCCCCCCATGGTTATTTTGGTCCTCCCCATGGTTATTTTGGTCCCTCCCCCCCCCCCCCCTGGTTATTTTGATCCTGCCCATGGTTATTTTGGTCCTCCTCCATCGGTATTTTGATCTTGCCAATTTTTTTTTGTCCTGCCCATGGTTATTTTGGTCCTTCCCTATGGTTATTTTGATCCTCCCCATGGTTATTTCGGTCCTTCCCCATGGTTATTTTGGTCCTCTCCCATGGTTATGTTGGTCCTCCCCATGGTTATGTTGGTCCTCCCCATGGTCATTTTGGTCCTTCCCCCATGGTTATTTTGGTCCCCCCCCCCCCTCCCATTGTTTATTGTGGTCCTGCCCCATTGTCATTTTGGTCCTTCCCATGGTTATTTTGATCCTCCTCATGTTTATTTTGGTCTTCCACCCCCCCCCCCCCCCCCCCCCCCCCCCCCCGGTTATTTTGTTCCGGCCCATGGTCATTTGGATTCTCCCCATGGTTATTTTGGTCCTGCCCCATGGTTATTTTGGTCCTCTCCAGAGTTATTTTGGTCCAACCCCCATGGTCATTTTGGTCCTCCCCATGGTTATTTTGGTCCTGCCCCATTGTTATTTTGGTGCTCCCCATGGTTATTTTGGTCCTCCCCATGGTTATTTTGGTCCTCCCCATGGTTATTTTGGTCCTGCCCCATGGTTATTTTGGTGCTCCCCATGGTTATTTTGTTCCTCCCCATGGTTATTTTGGTCCTGTCCCATTGTTATTTTGGTGCTCCCCATGGTTATTTTGGTCCTGTCCCATTGTTATTTTGGTCCTTCCCCATGGTTATTTTGGTCCTGCCCATGGTCATTTTGGTCCTCCCCGTGGTTATTTTGGTCCTGCCAATGATTATTTTGCTCATGCCCATGGTTATTTTGGTCCTCCTCAATGGTTATTTTGGTCCTCCCAATGGTTATTGTGGTTCCCCCATGGTTATTTTGATCCTCCCCATGGTTATTTTGATCCTCCCCATGGTTATTTTGGTCCTCCTCATGGTTATTTTGATCCTCCCCATGGTTATTTTGATCCTGCCCATGGTCATTTTGGTTCTCCCCATGGTTAATTTGGTCCTGCCCCATGGTTATTTTGGTCCCCCTCATGGTTGTTTTGGTCCTCCCATGGTTATTGTGGTCCTGCCCATGGTTATTTTGGTCCTCCCCATGGTTAGTTTGGTCCTGCCCATGGTTATTGTGGTCCTCCCCATGGTTAGATTGGTCCTGCCATGGTTATTGTGGTCCTGCCCTGGTCATTTTGTGTCCTCCCCATGGTTATTTTGGTCCCTCCCTCCCATGGTTATTTTGGTCCTCTCCCATGGTTATTTTGGTCCTCCCCCATGGTTATTTTGGTCCTCCCCATGGTTATTTTGGTCCTCCATGCCGTGGTTATTTGTTCCTCCCTATGGTTATTTTGGTCCTCACCATGGTTATTTTGGTCCTCCCCAATGGTTATTGTGGTCCTCCCCATGGTTATTTGTGGTCCTCACCATGGTTATTTTGGTCCTGCCCATGGTTATTTTGGTCCTCCCCATGGTTATTTTGGTCCTCCACACGGTTATTTTGGTCCTCCCATGGTTATTTGTCCTTCCCCATGGTTATTTGGTCCTCCCCATGGTTATTTTGTCCTCCCCATGGTTATTTTGGTCCTCCCCATGGTTATTTGTGGCCTCCCCATGGTTATATTTGGTCCTCCCCATGGTTATATTAGTTCCTGCCACCTGGTTATTTTGGGCCTCCCCATGTGTTATTTTGGGCCTCCCCATGGTTATTTTGGTCCTCCCCAGTGTTATTTGGTCCTGCCCATGGTTATTTTGGTCCTCCCATGGTTATTTTGGTCCTACCCATGGCATTTTGGTCCCCCCATGGTTATTTGGTCCTCCCCATGGTTATTTTGGTCCTGCCCTAGGTATTTTTGTCCTCCCCATGGTTAATTTGGTCCTCCCCATGGTTATTGTGTCCTCCCCATGGTTATTTTGGTCCTCCCCATGGTTATTTTGGTCCTGTCCTGGTTATTTTGGTCCTCCCTCACGTGTTATTTGTCCTCCCATGGTTATTGTGGTCCTCCCCATGGTTATTTTGGTCCTCCCCATGGTTATTTTGGTCCTCCCCATGGTTATTTTGGTCCTCCCCCATGGTTATTTTGGTCCTCCCCATGGTTATTGTGGTCCTCCCCATGGTTATTTTGGTCCTCCCCATGGTTATTTGGTCCTCCCCATGGTTATTTGGTCCTCTCCCATGGTTATTTTGGTCCTCCCCATGGTTATTTTGGTCCTCCCCATGGTTATTTTGGTCCTCCCCATGGTTATTGTGGTCCTCCCCATGGTTATTGTGGTCCTCGCAGGTTATTTTGTCCTCCCCATGGTTATTTTGGTCCTCCCATGGTTATTTGGTCCTCCCATGGTTATTTTGGTCCTGCCCATGGTTATTTTGGTCCTCGCCCATGGTTATTTTGGTCCTCCCATGGTTATTTTGGTCCTCCCATGATTTGGTTAGTTATTTGGTCCTCCCCATGGTTATTTTGGTCTCCTAGTTATTTTGTCCTCCCATGGTTAATTTGGTCCTCCCCATGGTTATTGTGTCCTCCCCATGGTTTATTTTGGTCCTCCCCATGGTTATTTTGGTCCTCCCCATGGTTATTTTGGTCCTCCCCATGTGTTTTTGGATCCTCCCCATGGTTATTTGGTCCTCCCCATGGTTATTTTGGTCCTCCCCATGGTTATTTTGGTCCTCCCCATGGTTATTTTGGTCCTCCCCCATGGTTATTGTGGGTCCTCCCCATGGTTATTTGTGGTCCTCCCCATGGTTATTTGGTCCTCCCCATGGTTATTGTGTCCTCCCCATGGTTATTTGGTCCTCCCCATGAGTTATTTTTGGTCCTCCCATGGTTATTTTGGTCCTCCCCATGGTTATTTTGGTCCCCCATGGTATTGTCCATGGTATTTTGGTCCTCCCCATTGTTATTTTGGTCCTCCCATGGTTATTTTGGTCCTCCGCATGGTTATTTGGTTCCTCCCCCATGGTTATTTTTGGTCCTCCCCATGGTTATTTGGTCCTCCCATGGTTATTTGGTCCTCCCCATGGTTATTTGGTCCTCCCCATGGTTATTTTGGTCCTCCCATGGTTATTTTGGTCCTCCCCATGGTTATTTTGGTCCTCCCCATGGTTATTTGGTCCTCCCATGGTTATTTTGGTCCTCCCCATGGTTATTATGGTCTCTCCCCATGTTATTTGGTCCTCCCCATGGTTATTTTTGGTCCTCCCAT
>CM065745.1:4718079-4755579 GCA_033310375.1 Conus canariensis
TCAAGTTTGGTAAAGATTAGTTATTTTCTGAGAGTGTAGGTTGGTGTCGGAGGACCGGAACTTTTAATATTAAAAGAGGAGACTGTCGCACGGTGCGTGGCAGGTACAGAGGGCAGACTGCATGCGCTGTGTCTGGGCGTGTGTGAGGTTTGTCGATCGATAGGTGACGGGTGGTGGTACCTCGGATAGACTCGTCTTGTAGAGGTTCACTTTTGGGGTTTGAGCGTGGAACCAAACCGGGTTGGATGGGCGGAAAGGTAAATTAGGGATTATTACATTAATGAGTTTTTTTTTTCTAATTATTATTAAAGATTTGCAGGTGAATTAATGATTATGTTAAATACAATAGTAGTATCAGTTAGATCACTTAGTACAGGTTATCACAGTTGGAAAAAAAGAGAGAAATAGCAGATGATAATAAATAGGTGTTTCGATACTTAGGAACTGTGCCTCAGAAGTCGACTCTTGGTGTATATATATATATATATATATATATATATATATATATATGTATATGGTTCTTGTTTTAGTCGACGGGGTGCGCCAGTATTCAAAAAAGTTTTCCTCAGCATTGTGGTGTCAGTAGGCAATGTTTAGGACAATGTATAGCAGCGCTCGGAAATCCTTGTCGAGCTTACGTAATTGGTTATTGTCCTAGCACTTGATAATTGCTGTTAACGTTTGCGGGATTATGTTTGTGCCTGCTAGGGTACCCGGGTTCAATTCTATTATTTTGGTTTTTGCTTGAGATGTGTTTGATGATTCTATTAAGCATGTTACTAGGTAATAGATCCTGAATTGTGATCGGTACTGGTGGTCACTAACGGTCGGATCGTTCGTTGGAGTGAATATGATTTATGATCCTACTGAATCATTGTGTCTTGGAGACCTCGATGGGAACTGAAGTCGTGGGAATATAACTCAGACAGTATCATCCCTATTATGCAGGAACGGCTACAATTATGTTCGTGGCCGTTGATGGAAATGGAAAGTCAATGAAGTTGGTTTAAATGTTTGATTTAAAATTTCTGGTGAGAGAGAATTTGATGTCAAGGTGACTGGTTGTATAAGTCATGGTTTAAAATTCCAGTCAGCTGTCGCGCTTTGGGTTGTGACGTGTACATCTCAGGACTACATTTAGTGAGTCAACATGAAATGCTAAAAAACATGAAAGCACTCAGAACCGTTTACTTAAGTGAAGCAGCAAATAACTTTATTCTTCTGTGGTAGTAAGACATTTCCTTTTTCACAGGTTTCCGGCGAGTTTCCTTACCTTCCCCTGCACAGCAAATCCGTGAGGGTCGGCCTCTCGGGTTGGGGGGTCGTGTTACCTCCACCTCCACTGTCATCCCTGCCCATTCCTCTGCCTGGAGTGGGGACGCACCTGGATCCGGCAGGGTGGGTTCTGGTCTGGGTGCCGACTTCGTCTTCTGCAGTCCCAGTGGTTGCAGTTCCTCCGACTTCAGCTCTATCTTTTCTTCGGGGTAGGCAAGCACCTCGAGGGCTCACTGCGGTATACTATCTGCGTGTGAGTGTGAGTTGTGAGTGGTGTAGTTGGTGCCCGGTAGGTAGGGGACCGGACTCTTCGATGCATCACAACTTTATTCCAGCTGCTTCGTCTCAAGCGCTTCAGTGCAGGTCTTGTGTTTTGGGCGGTACATTGGTGTGAGGGCGTCGTGAAACAGAGACAGACGATTACGTGGTTATATTGAAAAACACTTACTGTATTGCCGTTTGTTTGTTTGTTTTTTTTTTTTTTTTTTTTTTTTTTTTTTTTTTTTTGGGGGGGGGGGTTGCTTTTCTTGTGTGTGGCAAGTGTCCGCCAGGGACTTTGAGTGAGATACTGAAAGTGCAAGATTGGGTTTCGGGTCACTTGAACAATTTAAGTGCTGTGAATGATATTTTGGGAGATTGTGTATGGGTGTAGGGATAGTGTGACACCAGTAGAGAAAAATTAGTAAAAGGAATACAGCTTGGGAGAAGCATCGCGTGGGCATCTCGGGTTCGGTGGGATATCAGCCTTGTTTGATATTTCAGCCCGGGATTACCAGGTGATTTAGTTCTTCACCCTTGTCCGTTCTGGTATTGGCCTCCAGTGGGCTGAGGTGTGTGTGCCTCTTGAGGGAAGGGTCATTACATATGAATGCGCAGCTCATGTGTGCACAGGCATCCATAAGGGACCATGCGTTGATGGTCGCGTATTGGTGTTGTTAGTATAGTTGGATTCTTTTGCTTTGTTTGTGTTTTTTTTTTTCGTGTGGGGAAAACTGCGTGTGTGTGTGCTGGACGTAAAAAATCTGGGTGTTTTCATCTGCCATTCTGTTGGTGAGACGGCGTGTGTGAATGCAAATAAAGCCTTCTGTTTGTGCACCATATTTCCCTTTGTCTGTGTTTGTTGTGTGGCGTTCGTACTCTCAGGTAAAAGAGGGAGGGGTGGTTATAAAGGGGGGGGGGGGGGTATATTCATACATACATCCCTGTCTACTGTCTTATACAGTGACAGTATAGCTGTGTGCAAGTGCATGAAATACTGTATGTGTATAGCTGTGTGCAAGTGCATGAAATACTGTATGTGTATAGCTGCGTGCAAGTGCATGAAATGCTGTATGTCTATCGCTGTGTGCAAGTGCATGAAATACTGTATGTCTATCGCTGTGTGCAAGTGCATGAAATACTGTATGTCTATCGCTGCGTGCAAGTGCATGAAATACTGTATGTCTATCGCTGCGTGCAAGTGCAATAAATACTGTATGTGTATGGTTGGCGAAAAAAAGATCGTGATTAAAATAGACATGAAATGTAACCAACAACGCAAAGTATGTTATCTTGTGAACAAGTATTCCATTAGAAATTGATGAGCAATGAGATCTAAAGGTCTAGAATTTGACCGTCAATAGTCAAGTCAGTCTCACTGGGAACGCTTTAACGGGGATAGAAAATATAACGAATATACGCATAATACACTAGCTGGAAAAATAAAATTGATTCAGTAAAGGAAATATCAACTTGTGATTATTGTACGTTGATGGTTATCCCTGCCTCGTTGAACGACGTGGGAATAATTTAACTAATTCCACCTGTCCTTTATAATTTCTAATAACACATTGGTAAAGATTCATTGGGGTAGATGTTTTGTAGCTGCCTGTAGCATTTACAATGTGAAGGAGATTTGAGACTGGTGCTGGCTACATCAGCGATACTAAACTTGAAGATATGGCAAGGCAACAGTATATATTTCTATGCACATGACGTCCTCTACACCGTCATCAGGACTTGACATGACGTCCTGTACACTGTCATCCGGACATGACATGACGTCCTCTACACCGTCATCAGGACATGACCTGACGTCCTGTACACCATCATCAGGACACGACATGACGTCCTCTACACCGTCATCAGGACATGACATGACGTCCTCTACACCGTCATCAGGACATGACATGACGCCCTCTACACCGTCATCAGCACATGACATGACGTCCTCTACATCGTCATCAGGACATGACATGATGTCCTCTACACCGTCATCAGGACATGACATGGCACTGCCTGCTGTCTGACCCACTGGCCCACATCATCCCACAGGGCACAGTGGCAGGGAGAAGGAGAGGCCAATATCATCCCACAGGGCACAGTGGCAGAAAGAAGGAGAGGCCCATATCATCCCACAGGGCACAGTGGCAGAGAGAAGGAGAGGCCCATATCATCCCACAGGGCACAGTGGCAGGGAGAAGGAGAGGCCCATATCATCCCACAGGGCACAGTGGCAGAGAGAAGGAGAGGCCCATATCATCCCACAGGGCACAGTGGCAGGGAGAAGGAGAGGCCTACATCATCCCACAGGGCACAGTGGCAGAGAGGAGAGGCCTACATCATCCCACAGGGCACAGTGGCAGGGAGAAGGAGAGGCCCACATCATCCCACAGGGCACAGTGGCAGAGAGAAGGAGAGGCCTACATCATCCCACAGGGCACAGTGGCAGGGAGAAGGAGAGGCCTACATCATCCCACAGGGCACAGTGGCAGAGAGGAGAGGCCGACATCATCCCACAGGGCACAGTGGCAGGGAGAAGGAGAGGCCTACATCATCCCGCAGGGCACAGTGGCAGGGAGGAAGAGAGGCCAATATCATCCCACAGGGCACAGTGGCAGGGAGAAGGAGAGGCCTACATCATCCCACAGGGCACAGTGGCAGAGAGAAGGAGAGGCCGACATCATCCCACAGGGCACAGTGGCAGAGAGAAGGAGAGGCCTACATCATCCCACAGGGCACAGTGGCAGGGAGAAGGAGAGGCCCATATCATCCCACAGGGCACAGTGGCAGGGAGGAAGAGAGGCCAATATCATTCCACAGGGCACAGTGGCTCTGAGAAGGAGGGGCCCACATCATCCGACAGGGCACAGTGGCAGGGAGGAGAAGAGGCAGACAGAGGAAGAGGTGGGAGGACAGTATCAGAGAGTGGACAGCCCTGTCCTTGGCCAGCTGTTAGTGGGCTGCACAGAATGGCCACAGAGGGAAAGTTATCAGTGAGTCAGTACTGCCTCCTGTAACCAGGGCTGACCAGGGATGGTGCATTCTGATCGACCACGAAGGCTGCTTGGCTACTGCAGCGTTGCTGGTGAATGTGCAGAACGATGCCAGAGTTGCAATCTCTACCACAAAGGTTGCGCCTGTATGGAGTCTGGTCTGTTGGATTTACCGCACTTCTGTCTGTGTGAGAGCTTGTGCTCTCTGCTGCGCTTATCTTTCCTTTTCTTATGTGCTGGTTACGGCACCTCTCCATCATTGGTCTCTACTACGACTTGGTGTTGAAGCCAACAGCTTCCATGTGTCTCCTGCAGACACTTCTGGTATCACAGCTGAGGGCAGCCAGTTAATCTCGTTTCAGAAGCCAAATCACCGTGGAGAATGTTTCTGAGGATGCTAACATCTTGCTAGCCATAAACTGCCTCAATAGGCGAAGCGTGCTTTGCCTGGCGGGATATTCACAGCCAGCGTGAGACCAACCCTCTGCGCGGGACACTGTCTTACCAGGCTGTGCTCATAATGTGATGGACGCTTCTTGTGTGCAAGACGTTGCCTCTTCTCTCTCGCCTGGTGCAATTTGTCTCTTTTTCCGGTGAATCATTAGTGGTGTCTCAGTAGCCCTACCTGGGGTTAAAGAGATAGGTAAAAGGCACAGAAGTCATACAAGGAGAAGAAATGATCTGTTCCTGGACCACTTCTATGTACGTGACTGATCCACAGGCCAGTTTCTCATTCAGTAATATATACTACTCAAAACAATTGAAGTACCACCCCTAATTTTTGTATGCAATTTTTAAAAAGCTCTGATAAACCAATTAATATTGATAATTGAATAAATTCTGCTGGATAAGCTTACCCGGTTCTCAAATACTACTCCTCGTGCATTTTTGTTATGTTAAAGTCGGTCAGCAGTTATCTACCGCGTCGCATCTGAGGCAAAAAAATCCCGAGAAATGATCGAACTTGTGTCGCTCCCAGATTTTGACACAGACACAGCAAGAAAAAAAAATGTGATGCACGTGAAAGCAAGGTCTTTTCTGAGCAGAATTGCAATCAGTTAGCACATTTGACGGGTATAAAAAGTCGCGAAATTTAGGAAGATTTAACCATGCCTGCGAGACAACGACTAAGCAACACCGACAGAGGAAGAGCGATAGCATAGTACCAAGAAGGTATTGGCTTGAGGGAGATTGGTCGACGGCTTGGAGTGAGTCACCCAGTCATTCTGAGGCTCAGAGACCGTTGGCTTAACACTGGAAGTGTTGAAGAACAGCAGGGACGTGGACGGACGAGAAGCACCTCCAGACAGCAGGATCGGTTCATTGTTATCGCTTGTCTGAGAGACCGTTCAGCCAGTGCCACAGTACTCCGAGACCAGCTACGACAAGCCAGCAACGTCAACGTCAGTACCCAGACAGTTCGGAACCGGCTCCACGACGCCAACTTGAGGTCAAGGTCCCCAGCAGTGAGATCAATACTGACCCCAGCGCATCGAGCTCATCGTCGGGCCTGGGCAGCATGTCACAGAAGGTGGACAAGAGCTGAATGGGCAACAGTACTCTTCACAGACGAGTCAAGGTTCACCCTCAGGTTCAACGACGGGCGGGTTCGCGTCTGGCGACGTCCTGGAGAACGCTACGTTGACGCTGCCGTCAGGGAGCATGACCGCTATGGAGGTGGGTCCGTGATGGTGTGGGGTGGGTTCAGCCTACGTCACAGGACCCCCCTACACCGTGTTGAAGGCCGCCTGACCGGTGCCACCTACCGCGACACCATCATCCGCCCCCTTGTGATGCCCGCCCTGAGGGCAGTTGGCCAGGGCGCCCAGTTCCAGGACGACAACGCGCCGTGCCACCGCGCCGCCATCGTGAATCAGTTCCTACAAGGGCAGCAGGTGACAAGAATGGACTGGCCTGCCAGGTCACCAGATTTGAACCCCATGGAGCATCTGTGGGACGTGCTGGGGAGGCGAGTGCGGGCCCACAACCCTCCAGCAGACACCGTGGACCAGCTGTTTCAGTTGCTGGAGCAGGAGTGGCAGGCGATCCCCCAGGACACTCTCCGCCGCCTGGTGCACTCCATGAGACGTCGATGTGACGCTTGTTTGAACGCGAACGGTGGTCATACCTGTTATTAACATCATGACATCTACCATAGACTCTTGTTACTTTTCATTTTGGGGGTATGCCTCTTTAATCAAGTGTAAAACAAAGATAATTTTTTGTCACGGTGTTTGAATAAATTTGAATGGATTGAGGAATAATAAAAATAAAATATTCAATCATTAAATTATGTTCAGCTTTGTTTTCTTTCGAATGACAGCAGTTTTCCTAAGTGGTACTTCAATTGTTTTGAGTAGTGTAGTTCTTCGTTTCATTTGACGTTCATCTTCTTTTGATTGTTTGTTTGATGACCTCCTTTCTTGACAAAGTCAATTGCGATTTTAACATGTTAAGTACTCTCTCTTCTAGCGCGTTTTGTCGTTTCTGCATAACCACAGTCCACAAGTAGAGGAATGGGCAGAGAGCCGAGCCAAGAGGTAACCCAAATACAACTATGGCGTCATGGATGTTGTTTAATCCTGGAATATCGTGTGTGGCCAGTACCGAGACAAAGCCGAGAACAAGCCAGCTTGCACTGTTTGTGGTCGCCACATTTCTTATAAGGTGCACTGCAGAATACACTGACCTCGATGTGGAATTCAGCAGAATTCTGAGTTTTGGTGTTCGTCTGTAGATCACGATTTGGCCAACCATTATTATTAGGTAAGTGATGAAGTTAATAGTTATAAGTATATTTGACCACTGGAATTCTTTGTTTGCCTCGTATTGGTTAAATAATGTCATACGGCACAAACCTGACCGACCTTGAAGTTCCCCATGTGACAGCCCAGGGAGGAATGGTGTCACAGACAACAGGGTTCCAACACACCATGGTGCTGTGAAAGCTGTCAGCGACACTGACTTCATCCAACATAAGTCCTTACCAATGCAAACGACGAGGATGTGATGTACTGCGATGAACCCAATAATCAAAACTGACACCTCACTGGACAGATAGAAAAGAAATTCAGCCACCTTACAGGGCAGGCTGTGGATCCACATTTTTTCAAAGTGAATGTACCGATAATTGAATATTTCATTGGCTACTATTGTAATGCTGACGTGATATCCAGTACAAGACTGAGCAGCCAGCAAGTTAGCAATCATCAACAAATGACTTCCAAAATCGCCTTTGACTGCAAACATTCTGACAAAACAAACCAAATTTCCGAACGTGGCGCACACACTGACCACCCAGAAGAAAACTCTGTACAGGTCAGTCGGCATCAGCTTCGTACATGAAAGGAGTACAGTGTGGGGAGCAGAGCACTTTATGTTGCCTGACTTTTGTGGAAGTAAGTTTCTACAGCAAAACCTATAATTTGAAGAAAATATGACATTTAAATCATCACACGTAGACAGCAAATCCAAAGAGAAATCCTCTATTGGATTAAATCTTATGTCCAATTCACGCAGACGTGGAATGTTTGTGAAGCCTACATCTCCAATTGTTTTAATGACTGAAAAAGAGAGATTGAGATGTTTCACCAGAGGCAAGAAAAGAAACAGTTCGCTGTTCACTACATGAAGATTTGTTTCTGAAACATCTATCAGCATCAGTGAATAATGAATATGTTTCATCACTATGTTCATCGTGTTTGACCTGATGGGGTTTCTGGCTAATCGTAAGGTCTTCAAATTCTGAAGTTCAAGAACATTAATTACGTCAAGACGTTTTAAACAGTTATCTGTGAGATCGATGTACTGTAAGTTAGGAAGCTGCAGGCCTGACATGTTGGAAATGTAGCACTTAGACAGAACAAGATGGATGAGGTAGATGCTAGTGTTAAAGTCATACAGCGACATCCCCGATCCTGGAGCATCTACATGCCGAAGCTGTGAGAAGAGATTCACAGGAAACGATTTTCCGCACAGGAAGGAGTGGCCTTGACATACACAACCTTCAGGACAGGTCATGTCACACATCAGTTCATCGTCTCGTTGTGGACACTGGCCCCATCCATCACACAGATGATCTCCATGGAGACAAGTTGTGGATGCTCGACACTGGAACAATCCAGAACATTGAGCATTATTACAGTCTTCTTCATCCTCCCCATTGATGCAGTCAAAGAATCCATTACATCGGGTGTAGACAGGAAGACAGTACATGCTCTCAGATGGACAACGATAATGGGTGCCAGGACAAGGTTTTCCAGACTCCATTATCTTTTGTGTAAAATAACCAGAACCATCCAAGTCAATGTGACGTTGCTGTTTTGCATTCACGTCTCTGAACATAGAGCAGTACATGCACTCAAATGTGTATGAAACCTCATCAGAATCATCGACACAATCAGAGTAGTCATTATGACGTTGGCTTCGTGACACACACTGACCGTTAGAACATCTGAAGCCTTGACAAGAAGGGTTCCAGCAAAATGACTCATCACTGTTGTCTGGACAGTCTTGTCTGAAGTCACACACTGAATTGTAATGTAGTGATGTGACATCATCGTCACAATGGAACACGACATGTGCATAAGCAACGTGTCTCTCAGCGGACGTTGATATGTCCAGCTCAGCAGTCTCATTCAACAATGCCACATCCTCAGAGTAATACGAGCTGTCGCAGTTAATGTCAGGATCACGATGTATAAAGGAGTGGATCACTTGACTGTGGGCACAAACCTGTAAACTTTGCCTGGTGTGTGTGAACATGAAGTTGATAGATTGTAACTGGGTGAGTACAGGTTCAGGAGAAAACACACCAACTGGATTTAATGTAAATTCGCATAGCGCTGCATAAGCTTGCCATTGAAGTGCTTTTTGACTTCCGCCGCCTGATGACCAGATCCCTTGATATCTTCTCCGTGAAATAATGAAATGGTAGTTCTCTCGACCGTTGGCGAGGTACATCATGCGCTTGTCTCGACCTTTGGCGAGGTACATGTCATACATCATGGTGTTGTCAGACCATACAGGAAACATACTATACATAAAGGGGGCAGAGAACCATCCAAACGTGTAGCCTAAAACTATCTCAACATGAAAATAATTGCTTAAGACCCGTACGAATGCTTCAATTTGTTTGACAGTCTTTACCGATGCTAGTCGTTGTTTATATTTCTGGCATTCATATGATGCATGAATCATATAAAAATGGATGTCTGACAGGACCAGTCTAAAGCATTTGTGGGTTGAAGCCACCATCCCCTGACACCCAGGACTGCTGAAGGGACAGTGTTCTGTTTCATCCCGTCCATCCTCACACTCTGTCTTCAGATTGCACTGCAGAAAGGGATGAAATCTGGAATAATTAACCACAGAACAATTGAACAACCCACTTGGCAGTTTATGGGGTAACTGGCGACACAGAAAGTAGAACAGGACACGTTGATGCAGTTTAACGTGTTTAGATCGTGTATGAAATGAACTCTAATATATGAGGCAAGAAATATTGATGCTGATGTGGAACGCTCAGTACACACGTGAGCGCGATAGTCTCGTGATGTGTTATGTTTCCTGTAGGTCACTTGTATCGGACTGCTGTGGCCACAAGGTTCAAGCTTGTATGACTGCTGAACACTGACCATGACGACACATTTAGACGGCAAAACCATTTCAGTACTGAAAGGAATTTTGTGCGATACGTACGGGACAGTTATATATCCAGAATAGTCTGTAATGCATTGTATGAATGAATTATTGGATTGCAAAGCCTCAACTTTGATTTTAGCTGTCATGTTGTTCAGTATTATCATCCACATTGAATTTGTAGTGGACTGAAAAGACAAATATTGAAGAAAATGATAAATACATTTCAGTCGTATTTGGAATATACTTGGTCTCCATAAGAACACAAGAATGGTCCACTTGGTCCCGTCATTCCGACCACACCAGACTGCTGGCTGATGAACATGAACACGCACGTACATACCCTGTCTGAGCTTCAAGTGCAGATTACAGAACCTAGTGGACCCCCCACACAGCCCGTATACCACTCCCTGGCTTGCTGTAAACTGTGGCGTGTATACAAAGGGACAACGAGAGATATTTCTACTTAGCAATGTTGTAGGCGTATCCCTTTGTTTCATAGAAAAGTCTACACCTGGGCAAAAATCACCGATCTTTAGAGATACAGTTGAATCGCCTCTGTTGGTGTTGCGACTGTTGGTAAATTCTGCACAGAAAACAGAGCTAGTGGTGCATAATGAACACACAGTATACCACAACTTGGTGTTGCGACTGTTGGTAAATTCTGCACAGACAATAAAGCTAGTGATGCATAATGAACACACAGTAAACCACAACTTGGTGTTGCGACTGTTGGTAAATTCTGCACAGACAATAAAGCTAGTGCTGCATAAGGAACACACAGTAAACCACAACTTGGTGTTGCGACTGTTGGTAAATTCTGCACAGACAATAAAGCTAGTGCTGCATAAGGAACACACAGTAAACCCAACTTGGTGTTGCGACTGTTGGTAAATTCTGCACATGGACAATAAAGCTAGTGGGTGCATAATGAACACACAGTAAACCACAACTTGTGTTGGCGACTGTTGGTAAAATCTGCACAGACAATAAAGCTAGTGGTGCATAATGACACACAGTAAACCACAACTTGGTGTTGCGACTGTTGGTAAATTCTGCACAGACAATAAAGCTAGTGGTGCATAATGAACACACAGTAAACCACAACTTGGTGTTGCGACTGTTGGTAAATTCTGCACAGACAATAAAGCTAGTGCTGCATAAGGAACACACGGTATAACCACAACTTGGTGTTGCGACTGTTGGTAAATTCTGCACAGACAATAAAGCTAGTGCTGCATAAGGAACACACAGTAAACCACAACTTGGTGTTGCGACTGTTGGTAAATTCTGCACAGACAATAAAGCTAGTGCTGCATAAGGAACACACAGTAAACCACAACTTGGTGTTGCGACTGTTGGTAAATTCTGTACAGACAATAAAGCTAGTAGTGCATAATGAACACACGGTAATACCACAACTTGGTGTTGCGACTGTTGGTAAATTCTGCACAGACAATAAAGCTAGTGCTGCATAAGGAACACACGGTATACCACAACTTCGTTAATCACTGAGAAGAAATTTTAGGGAGAGTTTGTCATCACCCCAATCCCCCCGCACCCCCCCCCCCCTCCCCTCCCGTGGACAAGTGTTTGAGCCATGACTTCCTGGTACACTAAGGCCGCCAGGCTGACCTGGATGCTAATGTGCTGGCAGACTTTTTAACTGGCGCCACCAGGATTCAAACCAGCTACTTTTGGAGGGCTGGGGGATTAAAGACGTTGCCTTTTTAGACGAACTATACTGTTTGGCCATATCACCATCGGACCCCTATTCAAAGTTGTGAATTTCCAGCCTAATGAAGTTAACTTGTCTTCCTCATCACCCAGATCTAGCTGACACTCTTTTAGCTGCCTCTACCATTGTCTTCAGGTCTCTAACCCTCTTCTTACCAAGATTTCACATGTTTCATGAGATCATTGACTACACCACCCTTGCCCCAACTTCTTTGGCGAGGACTTTGGTGTGGACATTCAATTCTCTGACGCTGCTGGCTGTGTCAGCATACTATTCCATTCCATAGACCCGAGCTTGCTCTTCAAATGGCGCATTGTGAGTGCGATCAGAATCGACTGTTTGGATGATCTTGAGTGAAGAACAACAGCCAGTCTCATACCGCAGTTCCCATTGATCTCAGGGAGGTCTGCACTGTACTCCCAGCTATGCAAAACATGCCGGATAAATCAACTAAAGCTGACAGTCCATTCCCTGACAGACCAGTCAAAACAGCATACATAGAAAGAATAACTAGAAGACCGAAAACAATAGATCATCTGGAAAGAATGGTATCATAAATGAAATGATCAGCGCAATAGCATCAGGATTATTGGACCTAATGAAATGTATACCCAACTTGTTCTCGATGCAGGTACGTATCCATACGATTGAAAAACATGGGGAAATATTGCTATTTACAAACATGGATGACCACTAAACCCGGAAAACTATAGATGAATTACATAAACACACGTAAGCAGGCAATTGTTTTGCCAAATTCTGAGTTGAAGAAATTCGCAAATATTTGGGGGGGGGGGGAATCATCTTGCAAGAGAACAGTCTGGTTTGAAAACAAAAGAAAAAGAAAAAAAAAAAAGAAGACACATGTATTTCAAACAAACTTGTGGATAATGCAATTAAATTAAAATTAAACAGAAGTCAGAGACTTATCTGTTGCTTTGTATACTTTCAAAAGCATTTCACAACGTTTCGCATGAGGCCCTTTTAGTAAAACCGAAGTAAATATCAATAACGGGCAAAGATTTAAAGATTATTGAAAGCATGCATGAAAATAAATCTGTCAGGAAGAAACGAAATAGCGGATATTCAGAGGAGATAATTACTTAAAAAGAAGGTGTGTGTGTGGGGGTGGGTGGGGGTGGGGGTGGGGGTGGGGATACTTAGGTAATGTATTAAATCCCACGTTTATCAACAACACTGGAGATAAGGATTCGTCATATTTAACGGCAAGAGGCCTAATTCCTTTTCTTCTGTATGCTGACGACTTGATATTATTATCAAGAACAAAGTACAGGTACAAGAGTAGTGCTCACATTGGGGACGAGAAATTAACAAAGATATAACGAAAGTGATTATTTTGTAAATCAAATCCAAAGATCTCGGTCTGCTTTAAATGAGGAGAATGCATTATTCAAGCAGCAGATCAGTATATATAACTTGGCATAATTCTCCACCCAAATGAAAAAAAAATCTGCTTGACAGTATCTATCGATGCGAGACAATGAGGCCATTTAGACGGGCAATTCATGAGCAAAATAGAAAACCTGATATCAAACTGTAATTACTCGACAGCATGACCACAACAGTTTTGACATATGGAGCAGAGGTGTGGTTGCCTTGCTGGTTTGGTAGAGAAGATGGATTTCGTATTTATGACTTGCTTAAACCATGTTTAACATATCAATTTCCATATGAAAATCTACAGATGAAGTTCTGCAGACAGATGTTCGTAAAATGCACTGACCTTACCTTAGGATTAGAATTAGGAAGACAACCTTTGACTTTTAAAGTGATAAGCCAGATAACACGATGTTCATAAGATGCACTGACCTTACATTAGGATTAGAATTAGGAAGACATCCTTTGGCTTTTAAAGCAATAAGCCAGATAACAGGTTTCTGACGACATGTAATGGTATTGCTATCGTTACTATTAATACAAGGATATCATTGATATTACCATCATTGCTATTATCATCACCCTTCTCATTGCCACTAACACTGTTGCCATGACAGCCATGCTGTTCGACACTACTCTGACCCCTCTTCTTTCTTCCATGCTACAACTGCTATCACCATGGTGTCACCAAACCTGGTAGTAATCCTCCCCTTTCTTCCATGCTACAACTGCTATCACCATGGTGTCACCAAACCTGGTAGTAATCCTCCCCTTTCTTCCATGCTACAACTGCTATCACCATGGTGTCACCAAACCTGGTAGTAATCCTCCCCTTTCTTCCATGCTACAACTGCTATCACCATGGTGTCACCAAACACGGTAGTAATCCTCTATTTAGTGTTTTTTTCTAAATTTATGTTTATCCTAAACAATACCATTTTCATAATTGCCATCAGTATTATTGCTATCATTATGACTATTTCTACTCGCCTTTTCTCCTTCCCGACGGCCTCGTTTTCATTCAACGCCTATCTCGCGCCGGATTTGACGAAGACAATTGCTCGGTCATTTTCGTTGTCCTAAGTGTTATATATCTTGCCAATGTTACGGAGAATATTGACTCCGTAGAAATTTGACTCCCCTGTTCTTTTTTCTCCGGAGAAAAATGAACCGTTCAGCTTTCTACAGGATTTGGAGTCTATATTCTACGGAGAATATTGACTCCTTCTGTAGAATATTGACTCCCATGGTTACGGAGAATATTGACTCCCGTAGAAAAATGACTCCTGTGTCAATTTTGTTGCAGTTTGCAAACTCTGGTAAGTTTTCAGCTCCGTTTGTCTGTCACAGTGTGTGTTTGTATGACAGTACGCAAAATAAATAAATAAATAAATAAATAAATAAATAAATAAAAAGGCTGTTTTTCGTAAACTGCTGGATGGATCTTGAATTAACTTGATAGATTGCTTGTACATGTTTCACATTCACCACTCTCACAAGAAAGATCAGGTCTGTGGGTCAAAGGTGAAAGTCACTGGTCACGTTAATTTTACTTCGTAGCTGTTTCTCGGGGATTTTTCGGGAACTATTGGACAGATCTCAACGAAAGTTGGTGGGTTAGTTGCTATCCACAAATATCACCTTCACAAAAAAAACAAAACAAAAAAAAAAGGGGGGGGGGGGGGGGGGGGGGGGGGTTGTGACTCAAAGATCAAGGTAACAATGGCCACGTTAATTTTTCTTCACAGCTGTTTCTTGGGATTTATAAAACGAATCTAAAGGAAACTTGGTTGGTTCGTTGTATTTCACAACCATAAACCTCACAAGAAAAATAAAGTCTGTGAGTGAAAGGTCAGATCACTCTGGCCATGTTAAATTGCGCGTATGGGCATGTGCTGGCGTGTAAAGCGGCTTTTATAATTGCAATCATGTGTGTGTGTGTGTGTGTGTGTGTGTGTGTGTGTGTGTGTGTGTGTGTGTGTGTGTATGTGTGTGCGCGCGCGCGCGCGCGCATGTGTGTGTGTGTGTGTGTGTGTGTGTGTGTGTGTGTGTGTGTGTGTGTGTGTGTGTGCGTGTGTGAAGATAGTCATGCAGCTGAACAGCTCTTTTAGATGGTTTCCTTCCAAGTGATAATGCTGTTGCTTTAAATCACATATCAAGCAGGCTGTTCCTTGAGCAGTGCATATGCCTAAGATAACCTGGACCCAGAAAAACACCCAATCGGACTCAGAACTTCATTTTTAGGGAATTATTTCGTTATCTAATTATTGATTGATTAATTATTATCTGCCGTAGTTTTGACGCCAAGTGTAAAATGTAGCCAATGGTAGATTTTTTGGACTTTGGCTAGAAGTCTAACGTATTCATTTGGTCATGTTTAATCAGTGTCGTTCTCTAATGTTTCATTCGTCTGACTGACTTGTTGTTGGAAATAATATTGCTATTGACAAAGAGTGAATGGTTGTGTATCTGTGAATTGGGATCTCGTTGGCTGGAAGGTATTGTGACAGTGTAATGTATGTGTGCCACAGCCAGGTACAGGAACTTTTGTGTTTTATAATATTTGGGGTGTGTGTGTGTGTGTGTGTGTGTGTGTGTGTGTGTGTGTGTGTGTGGTGTGTGCGTCAGTGTGTTGTGTGTGTGTGTGTGTGTGTGTGTGTGTGTGTGTGTGTGTGTGTGTGTGCGCGAGCGCGCGCGCGCGCGCGAAACATGAATTTGCAGCCGTGTGTGTCTGTATGCGTACGTGTGCGTGTGTGCTGCCGTGCACATTGCATGTGCGTGCGTGCGGGTCTGCGTAGCAATAACGGTGGTTTGTGTTGTTGGTCTCGTACAAGATTCATCTTTGTCTTGGCCGATTCCTACATCCAAAATTCGTACAGACAGAGAGATAGACAACTAGCTAAAGAGACAGAGGTTGCTGTGGATTTTCAATTTGGTCTGGACTTCAAGACTACATTCACCGTCTAATAAAAAGCAGGTGAGAAAGTATCCTGGCTTTATTTTGCCTTTCATACAAAAAAAGTTTTTAATGTGTGAGTGCGCGCGCGCGCGCGCGCGCGCGCGCGCGCGCGTGTGTGTGTGTGTGTGTGTGTGTGTGCTGTGTAAAATATTAGGATTAACTCATTAAAGCAACTCTAGCCGTGGTAATGGTCACAAGGTCACGACGAACAGATTTTGGTGTCTTTTCAGAGTGGCGGTGCAAAGAACAAGTGCCGCACGCAGTTGGTGAACTGTCTGGGCCTTCTGTCTTGTTAGCATGACACAATAATTTACTTCACTTTACTTTCGTGACGTTGTTTTAAGTAGCAAACGAAGATGGTGTGGCTCGAAACTTCTCAGAATTATGGTGTTTAAAGTCTGTGCCAGTTTTGCTGTTTATAGACTTTGTGGTTTTTCAACAGTTTAACTTTACAACACATGTAAGCTGACGCAAAAACGCGTGTCAGAAAGACCAAAGAGCTTTGTCCAAAGAACAAAGTTGTTTGTCTCTGGTCACACGACCCTACCTAATTTTCCCTGCGACCCTAGACTTTTTCTTTTATTCTCCTAAAACACACACACACACACACACACACACACACACACACACACACACACACACAAAGCAGTCAAGCTTATATCGAAAGTTGATTTTGTGGAAGACCTAAGTACCATGCTTTTGGAAACTACAGTAAACTGACGCTGGCAGTGACAAGTTTTATTTTAGCTGCAAGTGTACGCCAGGATTGCAAACACAGTTTGAGTCGTCTCTCTCCTTCTTGAGACAAACCGTTTTCTTCCAGCAGAAGTAAGATTTTGTCGTTTCTGTGCTGAAAAAAAAATCTTTAAAAAAATCCGACCTACCCTATTTTTTCAGGCTTGTTACCAGAAACAAACAATACTTTTTTGCCTTTGGTAAGGGCTGCCTTGTTTAGCAGAGTGTTATTATTATGCAGGGTCTACTTGTAAAGTAGTTGGTAAAAAATAAAAATAAAAAAAAAAAAGGGGGGGGGGGGCAGGGAGGAGGAGGAATAGATAGCAAAGACATCAACACGCCGATAAAATAGAAATGGATGATCATTGTAGTTACGTCTTGTTCACACCCAATGCCGCCGTGTTGATGGGCGTGGACACTGAGTAGCGCTTCGTCCCTGTCTTCTGTGGAAAGAACTCGCAGACTGTCGCCTTGTCGATTCTTGTAAAACAGATCGTTGCTCTCAGACAGAAAGAACTTCTTGCTGTCTCTTCGAAAATTTCTTTTTGTTGTGTCAGAACTCTTTTTAATTCTGTCTGGTATGATCTTTTCTCCATGTACTTCTTCAGTTCATCTATCTTGGCAGTATCCATGTTGTTCAGAGACCAATCTCAAACTGAACCCCGAGAAAACATCGTCGGAAATTTATTCTGCAAATAATTCATCATTCGAACTGTTCAGTTTATACTCGAGCTAGATTATAATGAACCCCTCCTTGCATTTGCGTAGCACACTGACTGGATTGTTTGGTAGATACGCGCATTAGTAGATCTGCACAGCAATATAGGTCTCCATGTCGATAGATCTATGTATAAACTTACTTTATTACTGAGTTTGTAAATGCACAGTTTCTGCAAGGTTTGTCTGGTTTGATTGATTTTTACTTTTTAAACTTCATTTATTTCATGTTTTGGCTTGCTTGTTCTTATGTATTCGGGGTATGTATGCTTGTATGTCTCTGTGTGTGAGTAGGGATGCTGATATGGTTCTAAAAAATTGGACAGAAGTTCAGACCATAGTCAATCATGGACCCAGGATCCATATTTTATAGTGATCTATCGACCTGCATCATCCTGCACGCTGCGAAACTGTCAAAATAATTATACGGGAGACCTGCTGATGCGGAGATCAACCAACATGACTGTACCCATCCTGCATGCTACCACAGCCAGACAGTTTTGCTAGTTTATTTCAGATAGGCATATTTTTCAAAACACATGCAAGGTTCCAATAATGAAAGTTTACTGCCAAGTCTGATAACTTTTCCTCAAAAGCACACCCTTGTAACATTTAATGAACTATCATTTCGTGTAAAAAAAAATAGATGAACTATCATTTCGTGTAAAACATAGTCTGAAAAATCTTATTGATTACTACATAAAAATTCTTTGATTCTTGTTTTTAAAGCTCGGTTGCTGAACTTTTTGGCTTGAGCATAGACTGACCCAGCTAATGCCTTGGCCGTGTCGGCGTGTTAGAAGTCCTGCGACATGTTCCAGTCTTCATGCGCTTTATCGTAACTTCAAAGTCTGAAAACGGATGTCGTTTAGCCGACAAACGAAGCTGTGCTCCTTGCAACTTGCCGCAATGACAAGACTTTGACCAGAGACCGCAATAGTGGTCATTATCTATTCGTTTCTACTTAATATCGTAATAACAATCTGCATTAAACAGTGATAGCTGTAGAAAAAGCAGCAGCGTCAGCAATAAAACAAACAAACAAACAAAAATCCACCACCACAACAAAAGTGATGATGATGATGATGATGATGTTGACAGGCGCAGTTCCAAATGAATTTAGCCCAAAGCGCCGTGTGCTAATCCAACACGCACGCTCACGTCAACATATGCATTCACACTAACAATTATAATGACAAACTGCTACTACTAATGATAATCATAATAGATAATTTTGAAATCCATCGACTGAAACAATCTACAAAGTAATTAACCAGTGTGTTTTATAAGAAGAATATTGGGATGGATGAATGATTATCAAGATACGTATATATACTTACAAATCAAACATAGTAGCAACTAAAATTGACACAAGAGTCATTTTTCTATGGAGTCAATATTCTCCATAACCATGGGAGTCAATATTCTACAGAAGGAGTCAATATTCTCCGTAGAATATTGACTCCAAAACCTGTAGAAAACTGAACGGTTCATTTTTCTCCGGAGAAAAATGAACAGGGGAGTCAAATTTCTACGGAGTCAATATTCTCCGTAACACCGGAAGAAGACCTAAGAGGTCAAAAGCGTCGTGCTTTGTCTTGTGATTCGTTTGTCCATGTTGTTCGGCGGAGTCATTATTAATATTTGTAAAAATTTGCAACAAATAAAAAACAGAAACAAACAAACAAAAAAAACCCTATGTGTTTGGTAGATAAGTGTTTTATGACTGTGGGGATTTACTAGCAGTACAGGTAAAACATTTTCAACTCGCAAATTTGAGTTAGTCAGAAAGTCCATGACATGGCCTGTTTCTCACATACACAGAATCTTGTGAATGTAGTGGCAGCATTCTTTAGTTTCACCATTTTAGATGATCCATGCGCGTTTAAAGTAATGTTATCGTTGTTGTCATTGTACCTTTCTCATGGACAGCGGCCAGACTGCAGTGTACGTTGGTCAGTGTTCGTCATACGAGCAGGCGGTTACACGGTTAACGGCAGTACTATGTGGCTAGTGTGCTGTTCACGGATTGCATTACGCTCCTAACCGTTAGATCAGTATCACCGACACTTTTTGTTAATTTCCATTATTTGCATTCTCATTAGCATTTTTTTTCCCCCAAAGCAGTCGCACACCAACATTGCGCGGTAACTTTTTGTTCTTACATGACTGTCGCACGAATTGAGAGAATTCACGTGCGTGGAATCAAAACGAACGTGTGCAAATGACTTCACTGCTGCTACTTCTTCTTCGTCTTCTTCTCTCTGTTTTAAACTCAGTGTCATAAATCAGGTCTGCATGTACCCATTAATGTGTCAGGGCTACATATGTGATTTATCCCTTTCACACTCTAGTGTCAGGAAAACAACAACGCTGACACACACACACACACACACACACACACACACACACACACACACACACACACACACACACACACATGTACACACACACACACACACACACACACACACACACACACACACACACACACACACACACACACTTAAAAGTGTACAGTGTGATTCATGCGGTTTGTCTCCATTGGCTGGATATGTTCTCTCTCTCTGTCTCTCTCTGTCTCTCTCTCTGTCTCTCTCTCTCTCTCTCTCTCTCTCTCTCTCCCTGTCTCTGTCCTCTCTCTCTCTCTCTCTCTCTCTCTCTGTCTCTCTCTCTCTCTCTGTCTCTCTCGCTCTCTGTCTCTCTCTCTCTCTGTCTGTCTGTCTGTCTGTCTGTCTGTCTGTCTGTCTCTCTCTCTCTCTCTCTCTCTCTCTCTCTCTCTCTCTCTCTCTCTTCGTGTATTTGTAGCAAAACGAAAGCTCAAAGTCAGGCCGACTTATAGAAAAAGGGATGTGGAATTAGTGATGTATTGCAACCTATGATTGTAAACAAGTGTTATACCAGTGTTTGAGTGTTATACCAGTGTTTGAGTGTTATACCAGTGTTTGAGTGTTATACCAGTGTAGTGTTATACCAGTGTTTCAGTGTTATACCAGTGTTTCAGTTCTATGCCAGTGTTTCAGTGCTATACCAGTGTTTCAGTTTTATACCAGTGTTTCAGTGTTATACCTGTGTTTCAGTGTTATACTAGTGTTTCAGTGCTATACCAGTGTAGTGTTATACCAGTGTTTCAGTGTTATACCAGTGTAGTGTTATGCCAGTGTTTCAGTGTTATACCAGTGTTTCAGTGCTATACCAGTGTAGTGTTATGCCAGTGTTTCAGTGTTATACCAGTGTTTCAGTGTTATACCAGTGTTTCAGTGTTATGCCAGTGTTTCAGTGCTATACCAGTGTTTCAGTGTTATGCCAGTATTTCAGTGTTATACCAGTGTTTCAGTGTTATACCAGTGTTTCAGTGTTATACTAGTGTTTCAGTTATGCACGCAAATCAACCGCGGAAGTAGCCAGAACCGATCCATTTCCAGACGTACCTTTTCCCCCAAGAACGACAATATATTTCAGTTGTATATTGTTATCCAGAACGACAATATATTTCAGTTGTATATCGTTATCAAGAACGACAATATATTTCAGTCGTATATCGTTATCAATAACGACAATATATTTCAGTTGTATATCGTTATCAAGAAAGGACAATATATTTCAGTTGTATATCGTTATCAAGAAAGGACAATATATTTCAGTTGTATATCGTTATCAAGAAAGGATTGTCTATGAACGAAAGGTGCAAATAATGCGTGACTTAATCTCTTGACTCGCTCAAAGAAGATGCGATGTCTAATGCTTCGTATAGAGTTGCCACGGAGGCTTCATGTGTTTACAGTCACACACAAAACTTTTGAATGCCCACATGACTCACACCAGATATATTTTCAGGGGTTATTCTTTTCCGCTGTAATAGATGAATGACAAGTACGTTAGAAAAAAATAAAAAGGCTCATAAAAAAGGTCATACCGAATGTAACATATTCCTAGCCAGACATGTGCACTACTTTTCATGTACACGACATAAATAAAAAATACACGTGGCCGTGTGTGCTGAATTAAAAAAGAAAGAAAGAACAGGATTACAAATTCAGAAAAAGGTGTATTTGGTCAAGCATGAGGAATGACATATTGACGGTGTTACTCTGAAAGTCAGGAAAACGCTTATGACCACAGGTATGACCAAGAAGCATTGTGAAAGTACTAGACAGAGGGGACTAAGCGAAATTTGATGAGCTTGAATACCACAGAAGACAAATCATTGAAGTATCTAATGTTCAGTTCAGTACCATGGTTTTATGTCTCTTCATCATGATTGATAAATGATAAGACCAAATAACACTTTATATCATCATGATTGATATAAGACCAAATAACACTTTATATCATCATGATTGATATAAGACAAAATAACACTTTATATCATCATGATTGATAAATGATAAGACCTAATAACACTTTATATCTTCATGATTGATAAATGATAAGACCAAATAACACTTTATATCTTCATGATTGATAAATGATAAGACCAAATAACACTTTATATCATCATGATTGATAAATGATAAGACCAAATAACACCTTATTCATCATGATTTAACAATACACTTTAATCATCATGATTGATAAATGATAAGACCAATAACACTTTATATCTCAGATGATAAATGATAAACCAAATAACACTTTATATCATCATGATTGATAATGTAAGACAAATAACACTTATTCATGATTGATAATGATAAGACCAAATAACACTTTATATCATCATGATTGATAAATGATAAGACCAAATAACACTTTATATCATCATGATTGATAAATGATAAGACCAAATAACACTTTATATCATCATGATTGATAAATGATAAGACCAAATAACACTTTATATCATCATGATTGATAAATGATAAGACCAAATAACACTTTATATCTTCATGATTGATAAATGATAAGACCAAATAACACTTTATATCATCATGATTGATAAATGATAAGACCAAATAACACTTTATATCATCATGATTGATAAATGATAAACCAAATACACTTATATCATCATGATGAAATGATAGACCAAATAACACTTTATATCATCATGATTGATAAATGATAAGACCAAATAACACTTTATATCTTCATGATTGATAAATGATAAGACCAAATAACACTTAATCATCATGATTGATAATGATAGACCAAATAACACTTTATATCATCATGATTGATAAATGATAAGACCAAATAACACTTTATATCTTCATTTTCATTCAGCAGTGCGTTGACACACATCCACACGAGCTCGTGAGACAGAACCAGCCATTGATATTAGAAGCCCTCACTACAATCTAGCTGTAACAGACTGAGCAATGACAGCTAAAATGTCCATGAAGCACGAAACATACAAACATAGCTTTCCTTTTTCCTATCTGTCAGGATTGATACATTTTCCCTAATAAAGTCTTGTTAAATACAGGACAGTCTATAAATGGTGGTACATGGAGATAGTGTGTCTCCCACAAATACCTGTAAAAGGCAGACTTAACTGGGTGTTCTACACGTTCAGTTTTAATTGTGTAGCTCTTTAAGGTAAGTGGCGTGGGCAAGCTGGCAATGCATACAACATGTCACGACATTTTCTTCTGTAGGCAATATTTTCCGAGTTCGGAAGCATTTCAGGCCGGGAAAATTGTAACGAACGATTAGAATCACTGTATGGATGTTCCTGTCCACCGAGTTTTGCAAGACTATCTGCTATTTCATCCCACTCAAGACCACGATGTGATGGAACCCTACGATTTCACCTTGTTAAGTACTTTTTTCTCCTTTTTTTTGCTGTCTCATCCTCTGTGTCACCTCTGTGGATTGCACCGACGCCCTCATTCCAACATCCCGTCTACAGCCACAGTCCGGCTCGGCCTGCTGCAGCTCTGCACCGGCAATGTACAGGGAGCAGTCAATGTCAAGTCGTCAGGAGGCAACCCACAGAGGAGACACTGCACCGCTGCCGAGTCACTTCGGTGGTGTTCATTGCTGCCTGTTCTGATCCTACATACGCAGGACACCACCTACTGTGCCGCATGCTGATGACAATTATCGCGTAGTTGTGTAGCCGGCGTGAGTGAGCTGTCCCTCCAGATGGTGCCACCATGTCCACCCACGACAGCACACATAAATTTGCTGATAATGGCGACCCCAATGGAATCAATCCAAGGCCATAGACATGTAGAGGACATAAAAACTGAGGTAACCATGAGAGCCGGGTATGATGGATAGCACAATTTGAGACGATTTAGCGCTAATCGATAAGACTGAGGATGATGAAGATGATGTTTCCATTCCGGTCTAAAACTGCATGACAGGGCTGCACTCTACGCTTAATTTCATAATATCTCCCAGCGTCAACCAGGCCTGAGGGATACAGACACCCGCGGTTGTTGGTCAGGAAATTTGTGTGACACTCTCAGAGACGCATCATATAGTGGATGCAACTATTAAGTACTTTTTTCATAGGGTGTATGCGTTCTGGCTTTAGTGTCTCAGTTTGCAATGGCTGTAAAATAGACCTAAATCAACATAAACCATTTGAGAAGGACATTGGTGCATAGCGTGTGCAATTTAAAGGCATCTGTATACCACATAACTCTCGTGAATACTGCAGGCCAGCTATCAACTGTATCTAGAACTTAAACGTATATGTATACTGCAGGCCCGCTATCAACTGTATCTAGAACTTAAACGCATATGTATACTGCAGGCCCGCTATCAACTGTATCTAGAACTTAAACGTATCTGTATACTGCAGGCCCGCTATCAACTGTATCTAGAACTTAAACGTATCTGTATACTGCAGGCCCGCTATCAACTGTATCTAGAACTTAAACGTATCTGTATACTGCAGGCCCGCTATCAACTGTATCTAGAACTTAAACGTATCTGTATACCATATAACTGTCATGTGAAAAAATAACTTTTTTTCAAAAATGAACAAATCCTTTCCCTCAGTCTTGCAATTCAGAACCACCGTCAACTGTATTTATAACTTAAACGTCAGTATAGATTTTAAATTGAGTCGGACGAGAGTGTTCTCTCACATCATTTATCCCCATAGATTGTGTATATCTGCATAATCAAAGCTACCACTTAAGTGCTCCTATAGACCATGGGCCAGAAAGTGAAACCCTTCACCCTATGAGGGAGTTCGTAGGCAATGTTTTTTTTAAGTAGATTTATATATGCGCTTTTCATTTCTCCTTCTCTGCAAGTCGTATCTGGTGGCAGTATATTGTGGTGTCTGAAATAAGTAGCGATATACGGTGCGAAAACGTCAATTACCAGCGCAGATGATAGTAACCAATAAGTAATAACTAACACCGTTCTGATACTCAAATTCAGATGCTGTATTGTTTAGAAATGCTTTAAACACATCAGCAACAACAGACAAATCATTTTCATACATTTATGGGGATAAAATTTTTAAAAATGACGGTAAATTTCACTAGTTTGAGCATGTTTTGAAATTCTACTCAACATCAAAAGAATAATCAGTCTGTTACTGAGATTAAAACGTGTAAAAAAAATCACATCATGTGTTCACTTCACATTTGCTGAATGTAATTTGAGCAAAGAAATCAAAATATTCCCTTAAAGTCATGTTGACTGGCAATATGTAATGTTAAACGGATTTCTGCAAACTCAAGCATTTGTATACTGAACAAGTATCTATTTGTGTTATATCCTCAGATATATAAACATATAAAAATGCTGCATGTAACAGAAAATAATCCAAGAAGCAAACATTAGAATATTCCAGAAATATCTAGAATTTGAGGTATCGCAACTAGTACTGTATATATGTTTACAGAGTGAAACAAATGTGAATACAAAATACATACTGTCGTGCAATCTTTGATAAAGATGGATACATCTATACATTCCATATCTGCTGAAAAAAGTCTAGGACAAACAACAGCAAACATTTTCATTTGCAGCATTTTTGACATTCCAAAGCTCAGGTATTTTTAACAGGCATTTCCAAAGTAAGTGTAAATTTAACATGAATCCCAATTCTCTCTCTCTCTCTCTCTCTCTCTCTCTCTCTCTCTCTCTCCTCTCTCTCTCTCTCTCTCTCTCATGCTTGTTGGTCTTATTAGTTAATGATGCACACTGCCAGAAAGTTCTCTTTTATCATGGGTTCCAATGATGTCACAAAGACAGTTAAAAGACTGGCACAGGTACACGTGCAATGTCTGATGACAAGGCAGACAGAACCTAATCTGAAAAGACAAAGTCAGTCAGATTCATCGCCTCAGGCAGTTCATCGCCCTCCTCTGGCTGCTCTGGGACTTCGAGCAGGACGTCCACCAATTCCTGAGGCATCAAATGGCCTGACGTCCATTTGAAATCAAGATGGCCTTCTCTGTGTTCCCATCCATTGTCTTTTGGGGAAGGAAGCGTCGCCTTGGCAATGCTTGCATGATTCCAAATCATCACTTGGAAGTTGACTCTCTTAATGTGCATTTGCAACGAGTCTTTGCACGGAGGCAAAAGGCTCATGTCAGTGCCATTGTAAGTGTTTAGTAGTACTCCCTGCTTGGTTCTGAAGCGCTCCAGGAACTTCTCGTGGCGCAGTTTGTTGATGTCATCAGTGGTAGATCGCCGACCTCTGTAGAGAAGACATGTGAACTGTTCCAGCTTGTCAATTACCTGACTAGGTAAATCTTCAGAAAGCCCAAGCTGACCAAACGTGTCAAGGTAGTCTGGATTCTGCCTAAGCGTTATCATCAAAGTAATCTTCCCTTTCCTGAAAAATGCACTTGTGGTATCACAACCACTAAATGCATGAACTGCTGGCAGAACAGAGCACATCTCATTAGAAAAGTAGTTACAGACTCAGAATTAAAAACTTACTTGGAGAATATTTCGACAGGGTTGCCCTGTCTTCTTCAGCTCACTGTTGCTGTTGTGGCAGCGAGGCCTGATGGGACGACTGTTGTGGGGGGGGGGGGGGGTGTGTGAACGGTTGTCAGGATCTGGTTGTAGATGGGGGGGGGGGGGGGGGGGGGGGCGTTCAAAGCCTTGATCTCTGTTCAGGCTGGGCCGTCTGGTCTTAATTTCGATGGCTTCTTTAACTTTTCGTTTTGTGAGGAAGGGCTCTGTAGATAAGATTTTGGTTTCTTGGGGGCTAAAACTGTGGCCTGTGGCTTGTAGATGTTCATGTATGGCAGAAGTAGATCGGTTTTGGTGTTCCTGTAGACGGCTGGTGAGTGGTCTTGCTGTCTCGCCAAGGTAGGTATGGGTACAGTCTTGACACCCTACCTGGTACACTACACCACACTGCTTGAGGGGGTCCGTTTTGTCTTTGACATGGGTCGGTTGCTGGCGTAGGGAGTTGGTGGGTTTGTGGAACACTTTGCATCCATGTTGTTGAAAGGTCCTGGCTAGACGCTCTGAGACTCCTTTAATGTAAGGGATCCCCACTTTCACAGTGTCCGTATCATTTTCTCTGCCACACCTTTTACATCAATCAGTCTCCTCTTGTTACCGACGCCTGTGTCAAAGAATACTTTCTGTGGTGTGTCCTTCACAAACTTCAACAAGAGGACCAAGACATCTGCGTCTGGAGAACGTACACAGATGGTAGAGTCAACAGACGAGTGAGCAGCAACATGCAAGCAGTGAAAAACTATTTTAGAGTCAGCCTCTTCATGCATGGAGCAAAGTTCTTGTATTTCAGTCACTTCTGAAGTCTTTCCTTCGGAAATGAGACATGTACATTTGTTTTCACAAACAAAGAGAACCTCTCGTCCTTGTAATTTTGTGGCATACTTATCTTCTTTCCATTGACTCAGAAGAAATTGTGTGAGGCTTTGTTTGTTCTGATCATTTGAAAGAAAACTGCTCCACTCCCTTGGCGTTCTTGTTGCTTGCCCTTTGATCTTGTATCTGTCAGATGATCCTCTCCTAACTCTCTCCAAGCCTTTCACAGATTGTGGATGGTACGAATCTGTAACAAAGTGCACACAAGGCTCCTTTGGAAGTTGCTCAAACATGTCTTCGGCTAGTTCCCCAAAAGTGGACCGAACAGCAACTTGTGCGTGGTGCATTGCATTTCCATCAATGATGTAGGTGTGGGTGTTTGGACATGGCTTTTCATCAATGATGTAGGTGGGGGTGTTTTGGGCATGGCTTTTCATCAATGATGTAGGTGTGGGTGTTTGGACATGGCTTTTCATCAATGATGTAGGTGTGGGTGTTTGGACATGGCTTTTCATCAATGATGTAGGTGTGGGTGTTTGGACATGGCTTTCCATCAATGATGTAGGTGTGGGTGTTTGGACATGGCTTTTCCGCGAGAGGAACGGCTTTTTCAAGAAAGTGCAGAAGAACTGACTTGTCTGTTTTGGCCGGTGCTCCATCTGCAGTTGCAAGAGGCCAAGGAACTGGGCCAAGTGGGAAGCAAAGCACCCTCTCCAGATTGATGTTGTGTTCGCTGCAAGAATAATGAGCTGGCCAAAGACATTCCTTTCAGCTGTGATCTGCTTGGATTTCTTTGATTTTGCAGTGACTTTAGCTGACTTTGCTGCACTGGTGAAGGTTTTAAGGTTCAGCTTCTTGATTGGTGCATTGAAACTTTTTGACTTGTCAATGATCCGTTCCTGAATGAAAGTGCTCATAGCATCCTCTCCAGCTTTGGCTGCATTTAACAGATCTTGCTCTGTTTCCTTTGAAACTGGTGCACCTGATGATAAGCAATACAAGGAACTCTTGGTCTCCACTTCAAATGGATTCAGGTAACTGCCAAAAGCAATCACCACGTTCTTTATGTTTTCCTCACTTTCTGCTATCTGGGAAGGTCTGAGATCTTTGTGTGAAGTGTTATCTTGAGTGTCAAGACCTGCAAATGGCAATGCTGCTTGGTGGTAGGAACCTTTCATATGCCTTGTGAGGCACCATCTGTAGTAGGCATCTTGTTTCCTGCTGAAACCTACTATGCCTCCGTATGATTTAGCATGGCGGTTGTTTGCTTGTTCGATAGTGATGTCGACTGCACATCTCGATGTTGGCACATCTGATCTGTTGACACTGAATCCATTCTTCCGTAGAAGATTGTCTGCTTCTGGATTTGTCACAGTCAGGTTCATCATTGACAAGAGGTACAGCACCGTGTACCTCGCATAGTTTTGGTGATCGTAGCTGAAAAACAGCTTGCACATGTCTTGGAGACTCTCCAAATGCAAATCAAAATTGTTCTCTTTGGTCGCCCTTTGGAGCTGAAGAATCAACCAGACTCGGTCCATGTAAATGATCCAGAACTGCGCTGTTTCCCCCAGATCTCCCCGACGAACAGACTCTTTAATGTCTGCGATGCGTTCCAGCATCTTCTTGCAGCTTTCGTTCTCCAAAGCCATCTGAAACTTTTCTGGACGAGGATCCTTTGAAAGAACAGTCAACATTGCTTGTGCTTCTGCATCCGAACAGTGTGTCGACTCAAACGTTCTCATGAGAGGTCGTTCCAGTGCTTCAAGCACACATTTGTGTACATGCAAGGCTCTGTTGTAGTGTTTTCCAGTCATCACTTTTTCAATGGAGCCACTAGCACAGATGCCTGACTCAATGAGGATTTCTTCAAATCCACTGCATCTAAGACTCTGTCCAAGAGCCCCCATGTAGGCGCACGTCAAATGAAACATCCCTATTCTAATGACAATGTTTCCAAAGAGAGCGGGATTTTGCCACACAATGGCATATGCTTTCTTCGCTGCAGCCAAGTCAAACGTCACGATGGTGCGGTTTTGCCCAACCTCTTTTGATGCTTCCATCGAGAATTTGAGGATGTGTTGAACTGTGGCATTGTCTGTAATTGGGTCAAAGACTGGGGCCATGTATTCTACGGTAGACAGCTGGCTGTCTTCTTTGGTACTTGTGAGAGAAACCCAACCTGCCCATGATGGAACAGATTGCTGGGGGGTACTTGCCTGTGCCCGGCAGCATATCCACAGCGAATCCGTTAGCTTTGCAGAAGATGTCTCTCTGGTCTTAACTTTAGTGTTTGTAACGACCAGGTTGGGCTCTGCTTGAGCTTTTGCAAAACAAGGTTCGATTTCCTTTGGTCTGCACTTTGCTGATCTTTCTTTTGTCTTTGGCACTGTCAGATTTTCAGAAGAAATTGTTGCACTGTCTCTTGAAACCTCCTGAATGATCACACCATGAGCTGTGTGCGTTGTTCCAGCACCAGAAGGCGTCTCTTCTCTTAAGTCAAAGTTGTCCCAGCATAAATGCGTGACAACGTTATTGTCTGGAATGATTGCTGGCGGCACACTGCAGTTTCCAGTTCCAGCAGCAACGAATAAGATGCCGAGTGGCCCAAACGATGGTTAAGAGTAACAACTTCTGCACTGCCTGTGATTTGTCTCAGTGTCATAGCAATGAGAAGGTGCTTAGGCATCAGCCATTTCCCACCTGAAGAAGCCTGGCAAAGATCTTGGGCAAACCATTCCACATTTTTTTCTCGTTTCCCTGAAATGTCATTGAAGTTTGTTCCTGTGACAACTTGAGAGAGAAAGTCAAGAAGAGTTTGGGGTGGACCGATTGCATCACTCAGGAGAAACTGTGCAGTTGGTGGCCATGGCATTGGGAATGACTCAAGCTGTGCACTCTGGATTGTCTGCAAAGCACAAATTCTGCTTCACCCAGTCTCTTTAAGTCTGATGCCGCTGATTCAAATGCAGATTCAACAGCCAGACCTTTTGGAACAACTGATGAGAACACAAGTTCGCGCTTGTAGTTCGGTTGCCAGAATTGAAGTTTTGAGCCAAACTCTTTAACCAGTTTGTTCTTTAGTTTATAGACTCTGTAGTTTTTATTGAAATACTCGGGGGACTTCGCAAACATGTATTGCTGGTATTGTTCCCTAAGCATTGTCATCCTTTCCACGTTGCTTCCATCTATAATATTCTCTTGTACGTAGTTTTTTTTTATGTAGTTGAAGGCGTTTTTATGGGCATTTTTTTCACCCAAAGAGTGGCTCTCCTCGGGTGCTTTCTCATTCCTGTCAGCCTCTCGAGTGTATGCTTTCCTGCATGATTCGTGGTAATGAGCTTCTCGAGCCACCAAGTCAACAACTTCTATTTTCACCAAAATAGTCCCATCTTTCTTTTGTTTTGCAGCCTTCTTAATAGAGGCCTCTGCTGTCTTTGTCATGCATTTTACAAGGTTTTCCCCTTCTTTTTGGATTCTTCCTTTCTCACAGAAAAAGCATTCATTAGAAGGAAACAATACACTTGTTGATGATGCTGACTTCCTGTGTCGCTCTGGACAAGTAGCTTCATCTTGTCCAACTGATTGTTTTCGTTTTAAAAGTCTTGACACATTTGTGAAGTTTTTTGTAGCACCATCGATGATAACCATGCACATGTCTACAGAATGTTTGGGGGATTTGGTTGCAAATTTCTGTCAATTTTTCGCTGGTGTCACTGCAGGCTTGTCTCATTTCAGCTGTGTCTTTAATCTTCTGAAAGGATGTCTCTGAGAGTGGTCTTGCTTTTAGATCAGTTCTGTTTCTTTGGTAATGGATTATACACACTAGTCCAGCTTGTGTTTTGGTCTTGATCTTCTTTCTTAGCTTGGAACCCTTGATGTTTAATGGCTTCTCATCCATCACAGCTGAGGTCTTCTGCACGTTCCCGGGTTATGGTACTTAACCTGCACACAGACTGTAGCTACATGTCAGATGTAATGTTTTTTTGTGGTTTTAGTGCTTTGTCTATGTTTTGGTATGTTTTCTCGATCTTTAAGTATGTTTGCTGCACTAAGAAACAGGCTCTAAACCTTAAATGATTGAAAATAGAGACCATTCACCCATACGCTGGGGCGCGAACCGTTATTTTATCGTCACCCAACTTCATCAGTGCACCACGACCTTATGGCGCCAGGTATAAAGTGCAGACAACCTGATTTGAATAGTTAAGGGTCTAGGCTATCTTGCAATATTAGTCCCATAAACTCCCTCATAGGGTGAATGGGGGCTACATGGTGGCTCATGGACTACTAAGGAGGCAACCGAAATGTCATTGGGATCTCTGGATTCGATGTTATAAGAAAAAAAAAAAGGAAAAAAGAAAAAGAAAAGAAAAAAGAAAAAGAAAAACAGCTTGCCAAAAATTCCGCATTGTAATTCATACCCCAGTAAATAACGTATGAAATGTGGCTCTTTTCGTAAAATCCTTATTCAAATTATTGACAGTTTCATTAGTTACTGAAGTCTTGACTGACAACCTACATGTTTGGCTCTTTCTGAGTTCACTTGTTCAGAAAAAAGGGTAACACGCCTACCACTGAGTAGTACTTAGATGTTTTTGCATGTCCAAGGACTCTTAAGTCCATTTTGCTTTACGATTGATGGCTTGTGATTTTTTTTAAAGTGTAATGGAAACAAGGAAAGAGTTTCTAGTCCTTACTCTGGCTTTGAGAGGAATGAGAAAAAGGAATATTTTAATCCCAGGGTTGACGGTCAACAATCTAACAAAACAAATGTCATTTTGTTTGTTTCAGTCAGAGCGACTGTTGCGGACAATCTTTATTGTTGTTGACAATCTTTATTCTTTGTTGTTGACAATCTTTATTCCATACTTACTTGATTAGTTCTTCACTGCCCAGATGCACCCTAAATCAGAAACGAAATCAGATGACGCACCAAAAATATTCTGAAGCTGTTCATATAATTAAAAACTTCCCAGCTGTGCGCAGCAGACACCTTGCTTGATAGATTCCACATGTAAACCATTTAAACCATAGTGTCATCATTAATTAAAAAAAGAAACAAATGATTCTGCTTGAAAATCCTCCACTGCGTCGACTGAAACTTTCCTTGCCGATTCTTTATGGGTTTGTAACACGTAAAACAAAAAACCATTTACATTCTGATGCACAAAAAGGCGTCTCAGACCCAAGTTGTTGAAGTTGACTGATTCATGGGAACAATTCATTTCCGAGGAATATTTCATATGGTTATCATGGGTCATTTCGTTTGGTGCACAATCCCTTTTAGTCCAAAGAAACTGTAACCTGCCAGGACGGTCAGAAAAAAACAAAAATTTTCATAGTATCAGTCGACTTTTAACTTTAAATGCTTGCAAAACAAATCACAGATAAATTCATAAATTAAAAAAAAAAACTACAGCCACAACAAAACCAACAACAACATCCCACAACTGCTGTAACCATTCGAACGTTACAAAAAAGAGGGACACACACACACACACACACACACACACACACACACACAGAGCAAAGATTTGAAATTAAAAAAAAAAAAGTACATTATAAAAATGAAAATCCTTCACTAGCTGCATGAGGGAACCATCGCAATCCCTCTCGAAGGCAAATCTTTATGTATCGCCTGCTCCTAGGCCTTTCGTCCGCTGGATCGGAACTCATCAGGGAGACACGGCTGGTTGTGTCTGTGCTCTTGGCGTCAAATAGAGACACACCACAGTCCGTAATTCTGTGGTGTTCTTACTACCAAAGGTTCAAAGAAGAATCCAGCAGCACCCCCAAAGCAGCCAGCGAAAGGTAGTAGAATAAAATAAAACGAAAGTGTGGAGAGGTAAACAGTTGCTGAAAAAACTAAAAACATTATGCAAACAGTATAAAATGTAGGGGACAATCTTTGAGCCTATGCTTGAGGATCCATTTAAGGATGCAAGGAGATAGAAAAAAAAATACGGAACAGTCTGAGTGGTCAGCTCTGCTGCTCAATAACCCAAGCATTGTCAGCGGCTAAGAATTATGTAGAACAACCTTTACTTGGATCTCCTAAGAGATGCAATCGCCCACTGATTGACCAAACAATATAATGCTGACAAATATATATATATATATATATATATATATATATAATATATATATATATATATATATATATATATATATATATATATATATATATAGTTAAAAAATATTTTTTAAAATGGAGTGCTAAAATCAATTGATTTTAGCACTCCATTTTTTAAAATATTTTTTTTACAAATGTTGCTCCCCAAGGGGTTGAGCCCTTTCAGATTTTGTAAGGACGTTTTTAATACTGTTTATATATATATATATATATATATATATATATATATATATATATATATATATATAACTAGATTTAGAAGAACTAGATTTTTTTGCAGATAATAGCAATCGATAATGTCAGAGAAGAGAAAAAACTGTTACAGAAGGAAACATTCTAGATATGTAATATAGGCACGATTTCAAAGGACTCAATACAAGACAGGATGTATGCACAGAAAAAAATCCAGAAAGATAATTAATAAATATTTAGGAAAATTACAAGCAGAAAAAGTATAGAAAACCAATTTTATTCCCTTTAAGACACCTCCTTCCCTTTGTTTCCAACCCCTCCCCCCCCCCCCCCCCCCCCGATCCCCCCACTCCCCCCCCCCCCCCCCCCATTACCCTGTACCCTTCTGTTTTTTTTCCAATATTCCCCACGTAGGCATTCTGTTCCTCCTGTCACAACAGTCACCTCCCCTTGCCTTCTCCCTCTTCTTCTTAACCCCCCCCCCCCCCGCCCCCTCCCATTCTTTTCCCACGAAAGGAAACATTCTTGATATGTAATATAGGCACGATTTTCAAAAGGCTCAATACAAGACAGGAAGTTTGCACAGTACGATCCAGAAAAGATAATTAATAGATTTTAGGAAAATTACAAACAGAAGAAGTACAGGCGACCAATTTTGTTCACTGTAAACCCCCCCCCCCTCCTTCCCTTTGTTTCCACCCTCCCCCTCTCCCCTGCCCCCCCCCCCCCCCCCTCCCTCAGGCTTCTCCTTCCCCTCGCTTACCCTGCTTTTTCCAATATACCCCACGTAGGCATTCTGTCCATACTTATTAGGTTTATTTATTATTGTTTACCTGTGTTTTGGAAGATATATTTCGATTCTGTTGTGCTGTGCCTCTAAGGACATGGGATATTACATTGGTGGGTTGCCAGAGTGGAGGGAGATTCTAGTGCACACATTTTTTTAAAAGTTAACATGAGTATGTTTGTTGGATATGTGGGGAGAGAGAAAGTGAGGGTGGTGAGCAGGTTGATGCGTTGGTGGAGATGGTGGGGTTGGGGGGAGGGAGAGAGAGTGGGGAGGGTGGTGAGTGGGAGTGAGAGAAGGTATACGCCGGTGTTTACGTGAGGTGGAAGATGAAGATGAACGGAAATCCTGATACGTGTGGGTAAGAGAGTGAGTGTGAACGTGGATACATGAATGCATGAGAAAAAGGGTTTGCCTGATTTGTACAGAAAAAGGTTTCTTGAACTGTTTTCTTGTTTAATGTACCTTGTATATACAGTGTGCTTCTTTAAACAGTTGTCAATACTGAAGAAGCTTTTAAGCGAAAATTTTATTGGAGATTATACAATTTAAAATGAAACTGTTTACTTCTGTGTTTTTTTTTAATTTTACTCCAAGTATATATATATATATATATATATATATATATATATATATATATGTGGAGACTTGGAGTCTATAAGCTCGCTAAAGGCTCATTTTGAGAAGCATTTATTTTATTTTTCCCCATTCACCCACTCAAGCACATACTGTTAGTTGGCAGAATGATCTACCACTGCAGATATGAATGCTTATCTCCCCCTATTTCTTCAATCTAAGACATAAGAGCAAGCTTTGTTTATAATTGAATATTTCTTGCAGTCATTGCAATACCTAGCTGCTCTGTAAGTTGCTGGAATGGTGCTCGGTACTTATCCTTGGAATTTATTAGTTTATTGTAATTTAGTCCCTTGCGGATTCATTCCAAGAACTGGCCCTCAGCACTTGTGTCTTAAGAGGTTATCTTTTTATATTTTCTACTTTTCGCAAGAAAATGTAGCTTGTTTTGCTCTTTCATGATTTTCTTTTGCTTCTTAGGTGGCACCTTTGGTTGGTTTTTTGAAAACTCAACAAACACACTACGGTATTGCACACCAGCCTTTTCTGGGATAGCATTCTTCTTAAAACTGAAAAGGCAGAGGAGTCAAATTACCACTTTCCGCGGTCACTGAGGAGAAACAATCAGGTTTCGAAATATCGGTATCTGACCAGAAGTTATATGTTAGTGGGTTTTCTCTCTATTGGAGATCGTCTCCCACTTGGAGACTATAAGCTTGCTAAAGGCTCATTTTGAGAAGCATTTATTTTATTTTTCCCCATTCACCCACTCAAGCACATACTGTTAGTTGGCAGAATGGTCTACCACTGCAGATATGAATGCTTATCTCCCCCTATTTTTTCAATCTAAGACATAAGAGCAAACTTTGTTTATAATTGAATATATATATATATATATATATATATATATATATTGAATTATAAACCAAGCAGTCATTGCAACACCAAGCTGCTCTGTAAGTTGCTGGAATGGTGCTCGGTACTTATCCTTGGAATTTATTAGTTTATTATATATATATATATATATAAGTGTGGTTTGCATAATATTAACCATTTTTCTGTGGAGCATAGATTGCATCTTTTTGAAATATATATATATATATATTTTATATATATATTTATATATATATATATATATATATATACAAAAATCAAACAGAGTTGAGTAAATACATTTGGAGACTCAAACATAAAAAAATAGACTACAACATATCATGGGAAACCATAAAAAGAGCAACACCATACAACAATATTTCAAAAAGATGCAATCTATGCTCCACAGAAAAATGGTTAATATTATGCAAACCACACTTAGCAACTCTGAACACAAAAGTAGAAATTGTAAACAATTGTAGGCACAAGTGGAAATCTTTGCTAGCACATTCCATCTGAACAGGCCCCAATAAGAACCACAGGCCGCACGTGCAGCAAATGAGATCCGCCTGCACACACAGAGTTGAAATCAAGTCCCGCACGCCATAAAAGATCGTTGGCGTACCCCAAAAGACATCCTGAAGATAGCAAGGCTTGAAACAAGCTTGTAGATTTTAATACTTCATTAAAAAAAATATTTTTAACAGATATATATATATATATATAATGCTGAACAATTAAGTAGTGGGAGAAAATAAGTGCAGGCTAACAATTCTTCGGTCATTATAGTAATGACTTGGCAAAGATTTGAACTTAAAAAAAAAAAAATGGAGATGAAGAAAGTGGGAGAATATATTATAAATATGAGAAGCCCTTCACTAGCTGTCTGAGAGAACCATCGTAATCCCTCTTGAAGGCAGATCTATTTGTATTGCCTGCTCCTAGGCCTTTCGTCCGCTGGATCGGACTCATCAGGGAGACACGGCTGATTGTGTCTGTGCTCCTGGTGTCAAATAGAGACACACCACAGTCCATAATTCTGTGGTGTTCTCACCACCAAGGGCTCAAAAAAGAATCCAACAGCACCCCCAAAGCAGCCAGCGAAGGATAGTAAAATGGAATAAGACGAAAGTGTGGAGAGGAAAAAGGTTGCTGAAAAACTAAAAGCATCATGCAAACAGTATAAAATGTAGGGGACAATCTTTGAGCCTACGCTTGAGGATTCATTCAAGGATGCAATGGAGATCAAAAGATATGGAACAGTCTGAGTGGTCAGCTCTGCTGTTCAATAACTCAAGCATTGTCAGTGGCTAAGAATTGTGCAGGACAACCTTTACTTGGATCTCCAAAGAGATGCAATCTCCCACTGATATATATATATATATATATATATATATATATATATATATATATTTATAGATGTCACAGTCCAGACTGGTATCCAGTCCAATCCGGAATCGGTCTAGTCCAAACTGGAATCTCAATATGGCCTAGGCCATATTAAGATTC
>CM065745.1:4760579-4823079 GCA_033310375.1 Conus canariensis
AACACTAACAGGCCTGGGAGCCCCCCCCCCCCCCCCCCCTCCCCCTCGCCTGTGATGGACACAACTTGCACACTCAACACGATCATCTCATTCAACACAGGCACGATTTTCTAACCCAACTGCTCTGTACTGGTACCACCGTAGTTTGATGTGGAGAGTTCATTGAATTTACCTGCTGCTCTGTGCTGACAGCACAACAGTTTGATGTGGAGAGTTCATTGATCTACTTCTGTACTCTGTACTGGCAGCACAATAGTTTGATGTGGAGAGTTCATTGATCTACTTCTGTACTCTGTACTGGCAGCACAATAGTTTGATGTGGAGAGTTCATTGATCTTCTTCTGTACTCTGTACTGGCAACACAATAATTTGCTGTGGAGAGTTCATTGATCTTCTTCTGTACTCTGTACTGGCAGCACAATAATTTGCTGTGGAGAGTTCATTGATCTTACCTACGGCTTTGTACTGCAAAGAACAGCTTAAGGGTGGACAAAAGGAACATTGTGCAGGCACTTGCTACCGAGGCAGGGGAAGCTGCCCGACATTGAAACATGAAGGACCTCTACACCACCACCAGGAAGCTCTGTGGAAAGTTCTCCAAACCTGAGAGGTCAGTGAAGGACAAGGATGGAAAGGCCATCCCAGGCGATGAGGGGCAGAAGAACCGATTGAGGGAACACTTTGAGGAGCTGCTGAACCGATCAGCTCTTCAGGACCCGCCAGACATCCCGACAGCTGACAGCGACCTGCCGATGGACTGCCGTTTGCCCAGCAAGGAAGAGATCAGGAAAGCCCTCAAGCAGCTGAAGACAGCCAAAGCAGCTGGACCTGACAACATTGCAGCAGAGGCACTGAAGGCAGACGTGGAAACCATTGTCAGTACGCTCCACCCCCTCTTCAGGAAGATTCGGGAGGAAGAACAAGTGCCATCAGAGTGGAAGGAGGGGTACTTGATCAAGTTGCCAAAGAAAGGAGGCCTCAGCAACTGTGCAAACTACAGAGGGATTACCCTACTGTCAGTTCCTGGAAGGTCTTTAGCAGGATCCTACTGAACAGGATGAAAGAGACCAGCAGGCTGGCTTCCGATAAGGTCGCTCATGCACGGACCAGATCACAACGCTGCGCATCATCCTAGAAAAGTCCCTAGAGTGGAGTGCCTCCCTCTGCATCAACTTCCTCGATTACGAGAAAGCCTTTGACAGCGTAGACAGAGAGACTCTATGGAAACTGCTACGACACTACAGGGTGCCAGCGACGCTCGCCAACGTTATCAGGAACTCATATGAGGGACTCACCTGCAGGGTAGTCCATGGACGTCAGGTCTCTGAGGCTTTTCAAGTCCGACATGGAGTCAGACAGGGATGTTTGCTGTCTCCGTTTTTGTTCCTGCTCGCCATTGACTGGGTCATGAGGACATCCACAACACAGAAGAGGAATGGCATCCAGTGGACGCTCTGGTCACAGTTGGATGACCTGGAATTTGCTGACGACCTAGCTCTACTCTCCCACACCCAGCAGCAGATGCAGGAAAAGACCAGCATCGTGGCAGAGAATTGATCAAGGCTGGGCCTGAACATCCATCGAAGGAAAAGCAAGGTCCTGAAAGTAAATGCCACCAGTACATCCCCCATCACACTTGGAGGCGAAGCACTGGAAGAGGTGGACAGTTTCACCTGCCTCTGCAGCATCGTTGACACGCAAGAAGGGACAGACGCAGATGTCGAGACAAGAATCAACAAGGCAAGAACGTCTGGGGTTCAAGAGACCTGTCAGTCAACGCCAAGATCAGGCTTTTCAACACCAACGTGAAGTCATTCCTGCTATATGGAGCTGAGATGTGGAGAACCACCATAACAACGACCAAGAGGATTCAGACATTCATCAACAATTGCCTAAGACGAATCCTCGACATACGGTGGCCTGACAAGATCAGCAATGAAGAACAATGGCAGCAGACAAGACAGAAGCCAGCGGGAGCTGATATCCAACAACGTCGCTGGAGGTGGTGGATAGGCCTCACTCTGCGTAAGCCAGCCACCAGCACCACGAGACAAGCCCTCAGGTGGAACTCCCAGGGAAAAAGGAAGAGAGCTCGGCCGAGGAACACATGGCGACGTGACCTGGACGCAGATGCCAAGGAGATGGGCCACACATGGGGGCAGCTGGAGAGACTGGCCCAGAACAGAGACAGCAGGAGGGACCTTGTCGGCGGCCTATGTCCCGGGGGGAGGGGGAGGGAGGGGGGAGGGGGGCGATGGGCATAACTAATTAACTAAGTAACTAACTGCTTTGTACGGACAAAACAATAATTTGATGTGAAGAGTTCACTGAACTTCCTCACTGCACTGTACTGACCGCACAATAGTTTGATGTGGAGAGTTCATTGAACTCTTACAGTGCTCTGTACTGACCGCACAATAGTTTGATGTGGAGAGTTCATTGAACTCTTACAGTGCTCTGTACTGACAGCCCAATAGTTTTGATGTGGAGAGTTCATTGAACTATCATTGTGCTGTGTACTGACAGTACAATAGTTTGATGAAGAGAGTTTATTGACCTTCCCCACTGCTTTGCACTGACAAAGCAATAATTTGATGTGGAGAGTTCATTGAACTTTACTCACTGCGCTGTACTGACAGCACAATAGTTTAATGTGGAGAGTTCATTGATCTTCCCCACTGCTCTGTACTGACAAAACAATAATTTGACGTGGAGAGTTCACTGAACTTCCTCACTGCACTGGCAGCACAATAGTTTGATGTGGAGAGTTCATTGATCTTCCCCACTGCTCTGTACTGACAAAACAATAATTTGACGTGGAGAGTTCACTGAACTTCCTCACTGCACTGGCAGCACAATAGTTTGATGTGGAGAGTTCATTGATCTTCCTCACTGCACTGGCAGCACAATAGTTTGATGTGGAGAGTGCATTGAACTGTCCTACTCCTCAGTACTTGCAGCACAACATTATTACATTATGAGTTCATTGAACGTTCCCAATGATGTGTGTCTTGTTCATGATGTTATGGTGCGTTCATTACACCACCCCAGTGCTCTGTACTGGAAGCAGAATACAAAACTCAAGAAAACTCAGGGCCTATACTTGTTGTGATGACATCCCCTTCCTCTGGCGCCATGACAATGAGAGAACGTTTGAGTCATGATGACCCTTGGATCCTGTGGGGATATCTGTCTGTTCCTATCAGACACACAGTTATGCTCAGTTTCAAACAAATTACAACACGTCTGCCACTGATCAGAGTACATCGTCATTTCCGACAATTCTATCGGTTACTGAACGACACCAGGGAAAGAACAGCCTTAGTATGGGATACACAGCGGATTGGATCTCATTTTGCAAGTGCCTACACTGCAACAAAAGTGAGTCTTGAAGTCAGGAGAGACCCATGTATCATGACACATTGCTTCCATATGTCTTTCACATTTTTTCCTGAAAGCAAAGCACCTCAAAAATTATCCAGTGGTTTCTGGAACTGTTCAGTGGATGATTATCACAGTTTTCATCACCACATGGAATGTAACTTAAAAACAGAGTGTGAGGATGGACGGGATGAAACAGAACACTGTCCCTTCAGCAGTCCTGACTGTCAGGGGATGGTAGCCTTGTGTGGGCGGTGCTACTCATTTGAGCGCAATGTGCCTGGGTTCAACAGAAACAATATAAATGTGTTGAAGGTAATTCATGAACATTGTCAGTCTTTAGGGGGCACAGCAAGTTTACCTATGTGTGTGTTTGATTTGTTTGGTACAGTTTTTAACGTAACAGGGACTGACTGGAAGAAGCTCTCTTATTTCTGGGTGGGTGTATTCTCCAATGATTTGTCATCGCCTCCCATGTACAGGCATGCGGTTTTCCAGGGCAGACTCGTGCTGCACCATATGTTCCGTACTTGTACTCAGTCTCCAGACCTGCACAAGGGGCACATGAATTGCCACCACTCTATGTATTCCACTTTCATGGCATATTCACCCTCTTCCTGTGACTCCGGTTCTGGTTTGAGAAAAGAAATGAGTTGTACAATTTGTGCCATCATGCCAAATAACACTGTGGAACAATCACTTGATATAAACACAGTATCATTTAAATACATTAAATTTGCGCTGCTTGAGCGACAGGAACCTATGACATTTTGTCCAGGTGGTCATGTGACATATCAGTTTCTAACGTGTGGCTTTCATCAACTAAAGGTGTGTGACCAAGAGCATACATCTTGCCATTTCCAGAATGCCTCGTCACGCAACAGCCAGTCAAAAACAGCAGATGAGCACACCTTCAACTTGATTCCCACATTTCCCTGCAGTGATGACGTTACCACACTCTCATACTCTCTGGTGTGCAATTTCATATACGACTGTCAGGATAGTAGTGATGAATCATTCTGCAAGCATCCTAATTGCATTAATATGTTCTCATGCGTTAATGGCCAATGTCTTTCTTATAGAAACGTATGTGATCAAATACCTCATTGCCAGGATCATTCTGAAGAACATGGCTGTAGTTTCTACAGAGACAAAATAGTGGATTATCCGTTTTTTTCCTTCCCCTGCTCTGGTCAACTTTGATGGTATCAGACAATTTAGCTCAAATCCAATGGATTCCAATGAGTCCTGTCCAGACAGCCATTACCGTTGTCCAGGTGACTTCAATGACTGTCTGCCTGTCTACACACGGTGTAATGGAATCTTTGACTGCTTGGACAGTAAAGATGAAGATGGCTGTGAAGACATGACGTGTCCAGGATTCTTCAGGTGCAGAGCATCCACAATCTGTCTACACACCGACCACCTGTGTGACGGCTGGCCCCACTGTCCGATGCATGATGATGAAATGGTGTGTGACACAAGCTGTCCCGTGGGCTGTCTGTGTCAAGGTCACACGTTCCTTTGTCACCAGCCTTTCTCCGCCACACGGTTCCCATATATTCGCTCTTTGGATGGAACCAGTTCTGGAATAACACTTTCTGATGTCAGCCAGCTCACCTACCTCGTTCATCTCGTTCTCGCCCGATGTTCCTTGACTATTGTCCCTGCCATGACCTTGTTAAACCTAAAGTTTCTTGACCTCAGTGAGAACGATGTGCAGCTAGTGAACATGACTGCCTTCCTTGGGTTGTACAATTTACAAACATTGTCACTTTCCAACAACCCCATCACATCCCTTTCTACTGATTTATTGTCTGTTGTTCAGCACAGGAATCTGTTGCTGATAGATCTGTCATTCACGGCACTGACAGTGTTCGATTCGCGTGCATTTGTGCCTTTTATTCACACACAGACATTCAACTTAAGTTTTACTGCTATTCATACCATCAGTCCCAGTGGATTTCACTTTACACCTAAATTAACCGAACTTTACATGTACGGCTGCCCATTGGTTATGTTTCCACCATACATGTTCAAAGACCTTTCACGTTTGAGTTTTGTTGCGACAGACAACTATAAAGTATGCTGCCCCAAAATTCTGCTAAGGAATTTTGACGACGCCGCTTGCCATGCCCCCAAGGATGAAATTTCCTCGTGTGAAGACCTGTTACAATCGTGGTTCTATCGAGGCTTTCTTTGGCTGATAACCTGTCTTTCGGTGAGTGGTAATGTCCTCTGTTTCTGCGCACGTTTAGTAACAGGAAGCATGACCTCTGCAAGTGGATTTAACGTGTTTGTCCTCAACCTTACGCTGGCTGACTTTCTGATGGGTGTCTACATCGCCATCATTGGAATAGCTGATGAACAGTTCCGTGGCAGATATCTGCAGTTTGATGACACATGGAGAGACAGTATAGCCTGTAAAGTGGCCGGTTCTCTGTGCCTGTTGTCCAGTGAAGTGTCCGCTCTGATCATCTGGCTGATTACATTGGATCGTTTTCTTGTCATTCATTTTCCATTCAGCACTTTCCGGTTCAGAAGAATGTCAGCAGCCATGGCCTGTCTATTATCTTGGTCCATTGGATGGGTTTTGGCCTTACTGCCTTCACTCCCCATGCTGTCACACTGGGAGTTTTACAGTCAAACTGGCATCTGTATTCCGTTACCAGTGACAAAGCAAGACTTTCGAGGAAAACAATACTCGTTCAGTTTACTGATTGTCTTTAACTTTATTCTATTCTTATTTATCTGTGCTGGTCAAGCACTTATTTATCAGTCTATACAGAACAACGCCTTCAAGACCAACACAACAAGCGTTTCTCGGGACATGACCATAGCCCAGCGACTGCTCACTGTTGCAGTGACAGATTTCCTGTGCTGGTTTCCCATTGGACTGTGTGGAATGTTGGCACTGGCTGGTACTCCCATCCCTGGTGAGGTGAACGTGGCACTGGCTATATTTGTATTGCCCTTGAACTCTGCTATCAATCCCTTCATGTACACCTTCAACACACTGGTGGAAAAACGAAAGCGATCCAACGAAGCCAAACTTCTGCAATGGCTGGAATCTCACTCTGACATGATTTTCACCTAGCAGGCTGTGGCACGTTACTCACTGTATGAGCAGGTATACGAATAAATTCAATACAGTTATGTTCCTCTTGTACACCGTAATTCACTGCGCAGATAATGTGTTCTAACAATGTATCCTAACTAAAGTTCAATTTTATAGAGACATACCCTGGGTAACTGACCTCTGACCTCAGTGACCCAGGGTATGTCTATCCTTGGGGGCTGTGTCTGACCAGGACTGGACGTCTGGTGGTGACATGGGACAGTTCTGGTAGAGACAGTGTTGTTGGTGTTTATGACTTGGTGTAAACTTCTGACCTGACCTCACTCAGTGTGTGTGTGTGTGTGTGTGTGTGTGTGTGTGTGTGTGTGTGTGTGTGTGTGTGTGTGTCCATTCATCTGTCTGTCTGTCTGTCTTCGTCCTTTTTATTCATCTGTTTACATGTCTGTCCGTTGCTTGTCTGTTTACCTGTCTCTGTACATATATCTGTGTGTCTGTTGTCTGTCAGTTTATCCATCTGTCTGTGTATCCATCAGTCTGGTTATCTGTTCATCCACTCCCCTATCCAATCCTGCAGTGGATAGACGTTACAGACTGGTCCCGTCACTGACGTAGATCTGATGAAGATCCGTGGAGAACAACACAACCTGGTTCCCTTCTCTCTGCACTGGCTGCACTTTGCCACATGACGTCAATTCACATGACGTCATTGTCACTTTCATTGACACGTCGTCTGCTGGGCCACAGGGTCGGTTCCAAAACCGGAACGTTTTTAAGCAACTGTTGTTGAAGAACGCTGACAGCAAACGACAAATGCGAACGACCAGCTGCTGTTACAAGTAACAAATATGGCGATGGTGAAATTTTACTAGTTAAATCCACAATACATTCCCTCATTAGCATTGAAGAACTGATCTAGTTGCAAAGTGAGACGACTGCAGGCGGAAATCTAAACAAATCTTAAATAAATGTTAGCAAACTGCCCAGAGAAAAGTGGACAAACGAGTCACAAGACAAAACACAACGCGTTTCGACCTTTTAAGTCTTCCTCAGGTGAGAAACAAACGAATAAAACAACGAAAATTCACTTAGCTTTGATCGCTTCAGATCGCTTCAGAGTTCAGCGCAAGGAAGAATTATTGAAGAACTGAATTATTTAAGATTTATTGAAGAACTGATTGAAAATAACAGAGAGAGAAAAACTGAAATGATTAAGATTAAAAATCAGTTACATTTCAGTGTATATGAGGGTCACATACTGTCATTTTGGATAACGTTCCTCGACAAAACATTTGGCAACATGACGTCATACTTGTTTTACGCTCTGAGACGTTTCGGTATACGACGTTGTAAACACTGGTGGTACAAGAATATACCTTTGGTGAATAGAAATTTTGAAGGAGCAAACAAAACCTGATACATTTTAGATGTACAACATTGCTAAAGCATAGCACTTAATGAAAACGGATTTATACTCTGCTTAGATCATAGATACACAAACTGTATTCAGGTTAAGAAGATCCCAAAGAAAATGAAGACTACGAGGACATCAGTTCCTGTTGAACGAATAGGAAAGAGAAGACAGTGTAGGCTCTGTTAATAACAAAGTCAGTCATAGATCTGCATTAACTGTCATAGGTAGATTCCTTATACAAAGGACAGGAGCTGTTATGTTACACACACACACACACACACACACACACACACACACACGGACGCACGCACGCACGCACGCACGCACGGACACACACACACACACACACACACACACACACACACACACACACGGGGGGGGGGGGGGGGGTGCAGTTTGCAGAGAGAAATTTATACCTAATTAGGCAAAACACTCTTCAAAAATAGAATATATCTCAAGCACACACTCACATGTGACATCTGCACCCAACATTTGAAACAATTGACGAGCTGTTACCCAGTGAAATCACGTCATCGCTCAATTAACAAATTCTACTGAAGGCAGCACTCTGTTCGAATGTCTCGAGACCTCACTGAAGAACGGAGACTGAGGACAATGAAGACGACAGACCAGCTTCCGTTGTAGTCACACACCAAGATGGCGCTGTCCAGAGATCAACAAGACTGTGCTGGTTTGACCGACGGTAGATCGTCATTTTGGTGGACAGGAGAGAGACAGAGAAAGAGAGAGATTTCCCCATTTCTCCTTATTACTCCTTCCTGTGCTATCTATTTATATACTGAAGTAGGGGTGGGATGTGGGGATGGACTGTAGAGTAAGAAATACCAGGAGGTGTAGTACATGTCATCACGATGACGTCAATGACTGACTGACGTAAACCGACTTGTGACGTAGACACAGCTGTGAGAGGAAGACATCCATTGAACACGTGGGTCAACTGAAGACAGTGTGTGTGTGTGTGTGTGTGTGTGTGTGTGTGTGTGTGTGTGTGTGTGTGTGTGTGTCTGTCTGTCTGTCTCTGTATGTGTGTGTGTGTGTGTGTGTGTGTGTGCTATCATTCGGTGTACCATGACGGTAGACGAGGTGTGACGTTACCAACACTTGGACAGTCAGGGACCTGGCCTCAGTTATGAGCAACAGGGCAGAGGCGTTGTAACCAGTTCAGTCCTTCATGTTGTCCCTCAGTCCTTCATGTTGTCCATCCAGTCCTTTATGTTGTCCGTCCAGTCCTTCATGTTTTTCATCCAGTCCTTCATGTTGTCAATCCAATCCTGTCCTTCGTGTTGTCCATCAAGTCCATGTTGTCCATCCAGTCCAGTCCTTCATGTTGTCCATCCAGTCCTTCATGTTCTTCATCCAGTCCTTCATGTTGTCCATCCAGTCCAGGCCTGATCCACTTTTTCCGGTGTCTAACGGTTCATGATGATGAACTCTTCACCATTCTCCTTTGTGTACAGCTTCAATACAATGTTTGACCAAGGTGGGGAGATTTCATGGTTTTGATTACTTGACATACGTATACTTCAGTTATTCATGCCAGTGCAACACACACACACACACACACACACACACACACACACACACACACACACACACACACACACACACACTGTTCTAATTGTAAAGCATTATTCCCTTGAATCATGACACCATTTCACTTTATGCTGCTTGAATTACTACTGCCTTGAGTTCGAATGTTTTACTGATTCATTAGAAAGACGTTGTGTATTTCATATAAATACAATTTCTGTTTACAGTGCATTGAATTAATGCGGCACTGGATTCTACAAAATATACACATACATTTTTTTTCTTCCGTTTTTCTTTTGTTGTAGTCCGTATGGTGAAAACATAACTATGATTGAGTTCTTAATCTTTTTACATTCCTAAGCTGCCTAAACTTGGCGTAGACCATTTGAGCTATGGTACTTTCTTAAAACAAACTGTTACCTCGTTTTATTTACAAATGATGAGAGTCGAATTTTATACCTGTAAAAGAGGAGTTCAAGGCACCACAATAAACAGAAAGAAAACTATTTCTGCCTGATACCCCACGAAAGCCAAGAAGCCACGAATAATCAGAACAAATGTACCCTGTTAATCTAAAACGAAGGGGGGTGCGTAAAAAAAAAAAGGGGGGGGGGGGGGGGCGTAATTTTGTGTGTGATGTATACGTTTCTTTACTTCGGATCTGAACATTACTGAAAGAGGAAGAAGAAAGAAGAGACAGTTTTATTAGCGGGTACACTATTTCCACATTGTCGTTCCGCCTAAGTTTGACCCTCCACACACACACACACAAACAAAAAAAATTCCGTTCCTATACTACTTCTTCATGGCCAAGCCGCCTGAATGATAAAATACCACCACTCATCCATATTAATGACGTGTTCTGGGAGACTGCACTGGAAAATGACTAACAAACTTCTTATTGTTCAGTTCATTTAAAGAAGGGAGTGAAGGACGAAGAAAGACTAGACTGTTTTTTTTCCCCAATCTTACATCCCCCCCCCCCCCCCCAACCGTTTTTTTCCTCCCTCCTTTTTGTTCCCAGTCAAAAAGTGGTGGCACAAGTGCAGCAATGCTAGAGATGAAAGTTCTGAATGGCAAACTGTATCTGAGTGGGCCAATGTTATTAGGGAGTATGATTCTACTGTCTACATTTTTCTTCCTTACGGCTGTGGCGGTTGATGACTGCGATTTTAGCGGCGAGGTACGGATGGAGACCCAGCGGGTGACACTGAGTTGTCAGTGTAACGTCAGTGCGAACAAATGTCCACGCTGCACTAAGAGAATCCAGCGACTGTACATCAAACCCTTGGTGCGGAAAGCCACGCCCTGGACAGTCGCTGAACTGTCCAGTACCCCAACAAGAACATCGGGAGGATATGTCAGAAACAGTACCTATGGATTCACACTCAACCAAAGTTACTCCTCCGGAGTCAGCCATCCTGCCGGATTTGAGTGTATCACACACGGACTGGACTATTCCTATCATGCCAAAGACCACGACTACCTCTTGGCGATTAACTTTTCGAATTACTACAATGCAAACTTTTCCAATTTGATGGCTGTCACAGCAAACACCGCAGCTACGGTTTTAACCAGATACGTCACACCCAAAGAAGAAGTAACAACCGTTAATACAATAGGCAAAATATCTGCTACCCGACCAACCAAAGTTCGTGTCGTACTCTTTTACCTCAAAATCTCAACTCTTTTGCCCCCCCTTCTGATGTTCTTTTGCCTAACTCTTTTGTCCCTTCTGATCTTCTTTTGCCTGTTGTGGCGTTAGGTTTTGGGTTCTTCTTTTTTTTTTTTTTTTTTTTTTTTGGGGGGGGGGGGGTTAATAAATCAATGGGAGAACGCGAAGAAGTAATGCTTGGTCAGTTGTTACATTTATTAACAAAAGGTTAGTTGCAAGTAGTCATATATAAACGGGGCCTTGTCATCATCATCTGTCAGCCAGGCACTTCATCATCCTAACACCCGTTTCAACCGGGCCAAGAGGTTTCCCACCACTAAGAAAAGATGGAAGGAGTCTCCACCCCCACCACCTTGAACTGCAGCGGGGAGGCTCGAGTGGCGGAAGTAATCGGTGATTGGGGCATCTTGGACCCTGAAGAAAGAGCCAGAATGTGGGATCAGTTTGGTCAAAATTCGAACCTGCTAATACGCCTCATGCAAGAACCAACAATAAACAGCCTTTCCAAATCGCTGTCGAAGATGGAGAAACGAGAAGACGTAGAAGCTGTCCTCGTTTCTTTCAGCGCGAATGCCTGTTTTTGCGGAAGTGTTTTCACGAATCGCTGGCGACAGCTCATCAACAAACTCAAGTCCACCTTTCCTAACGTCACTAAGATTATCTTTGGCACAGTACTGTATCCCTTTTACGGAGGTGTTCTGAAAAACTCGGTGACAATTTCCAACACGAATCTGAAAAAGGTCGTGAACAAATTGCGCCAGAAGGATAATAACAAGGATGTCATTATCCAATTGATCAATCTCACAAAAATCACCAGAAGATTCGCAGACAAAAGACCCCTGAGAACGATGTACCGAGATGCTCTGTATCCCAACACAAAATGCGTGGAACGACTCGTGGCTGAAATGTTCTCTGGGGTCATAGTAGACTACCTATAAGGAGACAGCAGCGTTTGGGCGGGTGCGTTTTTTTTTTCTTATTACCAGCCGTTTGTTGCTTTGTACTTTACTTGAACGGCTTTTTGGGAGACACGCTCCTCGTGGAATGAACTGTGTGGTTTTTTATATTCTTTGTTCGTTGGTTTTTTTCTTCCCCCTATTATTTTAACACATTTCAAACGTTTGATTTTGTACATTATTTGCATTACATGCGCATTTGTTGTGATTTATTTTGACTCCCCCCAAGAGTCTTGATAAAATCTTGTTCATTATCCGGCTTCTTGGGTCAAAACCGAGTGCGCCAGCAACGTCATGGTTATAATCTGGGACGGAAAATGACCCTTTTGCCTCATCGATTTGTTGTTGTTGTTGTTGTGTGTTGGATCATCATTAAGAAACACCCACGTTCTTATTAAGAACGAATGTGTAACGGGGACATTAATTGTTGGTGCAGTGGTGGTGTTTCGATGGTGGAGAAAATGTTGCAGTTATTCAGTTTGTGCGAAAGTTCAAAACCCACAGTGGTTACGAGTCTCACCACCTTGAGTCGGGTCGGGAAATCTTCCCCCGCTACTTTACTAGCTCTTTACTGAGAAGAAAGAAAAAGGAGGAGTTCTTTATAATTTTGAGCTTTCTGGGAAAAAAGAATCCAATTTTACAATAACAACAGCAGCATACATTTTCAGGTACTTGGGAGGAGCTTTTTTTTAAAGTATAATTTCTTTGATGCGATCTAAGAAAACGTTATATTTCTCCTGAGAACACAGTATTCCGCTTTGTAGTTATTTGGTCCAACTTCATACTTCCCCCAATGCGAAGAGAGTAAATATATTAGCTTGCGTTTTTGTTTTGCTTTTTGTTTTACTATCAGGACTGCTGCGGTGTGTGTGTGTGGCTTGAGACTCCCTTCCCCCCCCCCTTTACATATTTATACTACTACTACTGCTACTACTACTACTACTACTACAAGAAAAGGAAGAAGGGGAGTGTCTGCTGTCAGCCTTTTTTTTTTTAAAGAAATAAGATGAGTCGTTGGGGTGTCTTCTTCTTTTTCTTCGACGGATTTCTGCCACCCTTGGATTTTTTTTTTCTTTGATGAAATCGCTCAGTTGACGATTGTCGGACTTGCTATTATGAAGATAACTCGGCTTTTTCGATCGCAGGTACCATCAGCAGACGGGGAAAGTGCCCGCAGGATACTAGACCTTCCTGACCATTTAAAACAAGTTGAACAGCCCGAAGAAGAAGAACATTAGCAACGCCTGTGGCTCAAGATAATCATCCCCCCCCCCCCCCCCCCTGCTACTTCCGCATTTAAACAGGATTGTGGTTTGTAGTAACCCTACGATAAACTCTTACAATCAAGAAAAAGATCACCCACTTTCTCCCTCTTCGATACTGGTTGGTGTAGTTGTCCAGGAAGCTAACTCCTCTTAGCTACAATAACTTTGAAACAACAACAACAAGGGAATTTTTTAATAGGTGTTGTTTGAAAATGTAAAAAAAAAAAGAAAAAAAGAAAAAAAAACTGTTGTGCCGCCACTGCAGAACTGGACAGGGAGCAATTTTTCCGGACATCATGGAGGAGGAAATAGCCAGCACCCCGGGTGCCTCCGACCAGGTGTCTCGTTTGGGTCTGGAAACATTACCGGAGCTCGTGTTGCTGATGATCTTCAAGATGCTTCCACTGTCGGACCGGGCTTATCTGGGAAGCGCTTGTAAAAGGTTCAACTCTCTCATGTATTACCCCTCCGTGTGGAGGGACATCAGCATCCGGACGACCCTACAAGAAGGATACTCCGTATTACACGGTCGTGTCGAAGCCGCTGGTCTGTGCAAAAGTGACAAATTTATGATCAAGAAATTTGATGAGTATTTACAGAATGTCAGTGTCTACATTAACCACTGGTTTCTAAAAAATTCGCTTTTCGACATGCTGATAGAGCTTGCACAGAAAAGAAACCTCAAAAGGCTGGTCTTTCTAGGGGCTCAAACTGTCCAAGAACCAGTAGTGTCAACTACCTCGCTGCTCGTGGTCAACGATCTCCTGGCAACAGTGACTGACTCTCTGCGCACACTCGATCCTGCAACGACGGCCATCAAAATGCATCTAGTTCTCAACAACGGAGGTGAAAGTTATGAGATGCCATCTGCAAACCCATTGGCGAAGAAATCCCGCCATCTTTGGACTATACAACAAAGTTAGTTGTTGTGCCTCTGAAGAAGGAGACCCCCCCCCCCCACACACACACACACACACACACACACACACCACTGCTTTTTTTTTTTTTCTTTTTCACGATGGTTTCTTCGATACTGTGGGTTACAGCTAGTAATCCGAGTGAAGGCCGTAAGGCTGTGATCCGATTATTTCTCTTTGGGAAAACTTCAGGAGGGGGGCCTGAACTTATTATTCCGAGTCCCGCTCGAAGAAGAAGAAGCAAGTAGTACCTTGCGAATAGTGGTGTAACAGCTGAGACTCTTCTTCTACTTCTATCTGTGGAAAAATTCCGCTATTATCGCGATCTGGTTCGCAGAAGAAGAAGAAGATGGTGGCTGCGCCCTCAGCGAGAAGATGGTCGAGGAAACGTTTCTCTTCTCTCATCCAGTCAACGCACAAGAAATCCTGATTTTGCCATTTGACTTTGTGTCACTACTACAGGGGCTGGTGTGGGGTACACAAGCACCAGCAGTCTGTGGGTTGTGTCATGGGTCAGATGATGACGTCTTCTTCTCCTTCCAACTCCTCCCGCTTTATGGGAAACGCGCTTGCCATTTCGAAATGAAACTTGATGTGGTGGCCATTTACATTATTCTGATCGACTTCGATGGATAAGGAACTGTGCTGCCAGGTTTGTAAAAAAGTGAAACGGAAAGAACATGCCCAATCCAGTTTCTACCAAGCTGGCATTTCCAGGACTGAAGAAGACAAGCTCTAAGATCCACCTTTCTGTCCCACAGCATACCTGTCTTTATTCTTCCAGTTCCAGCCGACTTAACTCCTGGTGTATTTCCATTCATATCCACGTTATTGCTAATAACATACAATCATGCGTTTCCACAAGAAATCTCAAAGTCACACACTGGTTCCACTCTAATGTCCAAATGATCTCCGCGATCGTTGTACTACATGAATCAAGGGAAAAACTACTGAAGAATGGATCTAGTTGCAAAGTGAGGTGACTGCAGGCGGAAATCTAAACAAATTTTAAATAAATGTTAGCGAACCGCCCAGAAAAACGTGGACAAACGAGTCACAAGACAAAACACAACGCGTTTCAACCTCTTAGGTCTTTGTCAGGTGAGAAACAAACGAATAAAACAACGAAAATTCACTTAGCTTTGATCGCTTCAGATCGCTTCAGAGTTCAGCGCAAGGAAGAAGGCGTTGTATGAGAACGAGGCTGTTGGAAGGGAAATAGTGTGTGAGTCAAAGTGGTAATGATGATAATAATATTACTGATAGGAATACTAATAATGGTCAAAATATTGAGAGAGAGAGAGAGAGAGAGAGAGAGAGAGAGAGAGAGAGGAGAGAGAGAGAGAGAGAGAGAGAGAAGAAGGAAGAAGAAGAAGAAGAAGAAGAAGAAGAAGACAAGATTACTACCAACTCGGTGTCAATACGTATGGGTATGGGAGAAAGGAGAGTGGGTTAGAGGATTCTTAAACAGCAGGGTTGCCGTGGCAACAGTCCCAGAGGCGAAGGCGATGGTGATGTCAATACTAGTGGTGGTAGTATCAATACTAGCAATAGTAGTACTGAATGATACTACTAACAACGATAGTGAAGGTTAAGGTAATAAAAGCATAATACAGAAATATATCTAGAAAATACATTTTTATAATAATCAAATAAATAAATGAATGAATCATTAAAATAATAATAATAATAATAATGATAATAAATGCATAAATAAATAATTGAAAAATAATGGTAATAGAATAAATAGATGAAAATAATAATAAATAAATAAAATAAAAAAAATAACAATGTTAATAATATTTATGGTACTAAAGGTATTAATTCTGATAGTAAGGAGGAAAACAAACAAGCAAACAAACAACAACAACAACAACAACCAAGGGGAGGAGGGAGAGGGGAGGACAGGAAGAACAGAAAGGAAACAGAAAAATAAGTTATGGGAAGGATGGAATCCAATAGGTATATTAATAATTACAGTAACAGTCATGTTAATAATTGTGATAGTAACTTTTAGTAATATAGGTAGGATGTTATTAGGTGGAAAGGAGCTGAAATGCTCAATGAACAACAGCAGACAGTACTAGAATGATGATAATAATGATAGTAGCAATGGTAAGTGCAGTAATCCTAGCGGAAACAAAGGCACCAGGAAAGGAAAGGAAACGACCAACGATAAAGGAGCTAGCGTTCTATTGTGTGTGTGTGTGTGTGTGTGTGTGTGTGTGTGTGTGTGTGTGTGTGTGTGTGTGTGTGTGTGTGTGTTCCATTTGTAATGTCAGCCTTCTTCATTGGTTACCCCACCTCCACCCCCAGCAACCGCCATACCCACGAACATCCCTACACACATCATTACTAGGGCAGGGGAAGGAGGGGGGGGGGGGGAGTAAGTGGGTGGAGGATATTTCAGGCTGGAGCTGCAGAGGTGGAATGGTACATACTACTTTTGGACGTTGATGCCATGAGGGTGGACGGTGCCCAGTTTGGCAATGAGATGAGATTCCTGCATAAGGCGTTCCAAGTTGTCACTCTTAGATTGCCAAAGTGCCAAGACTTTGACATGGTTGATGTTGTATTGGGCATGGTTGAAGTGTAGAGCGACTGGTTTGGGCCGATGGTGGCGGATGTCGGCCAGGTGTTCAGAGATGCGCGTCTCAAGTGTGCGAGATGTCTCACCGACATAGATCTTACCGCACAGCTGACAGTGGATGGCATACACAATGTTGTGGCTCTGGCAGGAGAAAGTGCGTTTAATAGTGAAAGAGCCTGTGGGGCCATGTAGGATGGTGTCTGGTTTGGTGAGAGAGCAGATTTTGCAGTTGGGTTTTGAGCAGGGGAAAGTACCTGGTGGCTTAGGTGTGGAGATTTTGTTCAGCTTAGAGCGCACCAGTAGGTCGTTGAGGTTTTTGTCACGTTTGAAAGTGATCATTGGTTTGGTCTCAAAGGCAGGTTTATGATTTTCTACTATGTGCCAGTTAGACTTCAGGATCCTGCAGATGGGCAGATTGTGAGGATGGAAGAGAAGGCAGGCAGTGGGTCTGTCTGTCTCTTTGGGAGGTTTAGTTTCCAGAGTAGATGTTCTGGATTTAGCTGTAGTGCAGCTGAGACCATCATTGATGACGGCACTAGGGTATCCACGGTTGGTGAAAAAATCAGACATTTTGGCTGCTTGTATAGTGAAATCTTCTTCGCTAGAGCAGAGTCTGCGTAGGCGAAGGAATTCAGAGTATGGAATGCTATTTTTAGTGGACTGGTGGTGGGAAGATGTGTAGTCCAGGTATGAGTGCGCATCAGTAGGTTTGTAGAAGACTGAGGTTTGAAGCAGTCCATCTTTGAGGGAGATAGTGATGTCCAGGAAATTAACTGACTGTGAAATGGTGTAGGTCAACTGGATGGATGGATGGAAGGTCTGAGCAAATTTGAGGAAATTCTGGAGGTCATGTTCTGGCATGGATGTGGCTCCCAATCCATCATCTATGTATCTTTTGTAGAGCTCTGGTGTTGGGCCTGTGTAAGAGGTTAGTAGGCGGTGGTCTAGGTGTCCCATGAAGAGGCAGGCATAGGATGGTCCCATTTTGGTCCCCATAGCAACACCACTGATTTGTGAGAATGTATGGTTGTTAAATTCAAAAGTATTGAGGGTGAGGACTAATTCTGCAAGTCTGACCAGTGTAGCTGTGGGAGGGTGTTGTTGGTTAGGGGACCGTTTGTTAAGAAAGAATGCGAGGGCCTTCAGTCCATCAGCATGTGGGATGGAAGTGTAGAGAGAGACGACATCAAGTGTAAAGAGGAGGCTGGGTTGGAAAGTGGGATCTGTGTTGTATGAATGATTCATGTTTAGTGTGTGTGTAGTGTCTTTGAGGTATGTGGGGAGGCCTTGTACTATGGGTTGGAGGAGAGAGTCTAAGTACTGTGAAATGTGTTCTGTAGGGCAGCTGCATGCAGATACAATGGGTCTGCCGGGTGTATTGGTTTTGTGTATTTTAGGGAGCAGGTAGAAGGTGGGTTGTTTGGTGTCTGTCATTATGAGGAGTTTGGCTGTCTTCGGTAAGTTGTTATGTTTGATTTCTTGTTTAACTGTGGTTGAGATGAGTTTCTGGTGTTGGGGGAGGGTTCATGCTGTGAGTGGTGTATAGAAATTTGTGTTTGTCCCAGACCACCACTGCACCACCCTTGTCTGCTGGTTTGATGACAATGTCTTGTCGTTGTCTCAGTGACTCAAGGGCTTTTTGTTCATCCCGTGAGATGTTGGAATGGCGGACAGGTTTGGATTTCACTTGAGAGATTTCTTTTCTACACTTTTTGATGTAGAGTTCAACTTCAGTGGATTTGTCAAGAGGTGGCTGGCGAAGTACTGGAGTTCGAAAAAGGTGGGTAAAAATGTCTGAGCTCTCTGGTAGATGGGGCTTAGGCACACCGTCAAGTGCAGCCATCCATCTTAATTTTCTAAAGAATCTTTCAACATCAACGTGGCTTTGATATTTACTGGTGGTAGGCTGAATGGGAATAAATTTCAGACCTTTTGCCAAGAGTGATCTTTCATCATTGGTGAGGGTCAGATTATCAGGAATGCAGTGAACAAGGTGGCGGTGTTGCTCATCAGGATTCATACTGACTGCTACCCTTTGTTGTTTTGTATTTCTGTTTACGTCATCAGTGTGTGCAAGTGTTATCATGTATACGTCTTTCGATCATTGTACACTGTTAATCATTGATCGTATTTCGTTTAACATACCTTTTTAGTCGTGTACGTGCGATCGCAATCATGCACTCCAGACCTCTTAACTCTACTTCTTCTCTCAACCAACTCTACAGTAAGAACCTAAATCAGCACATAATGCCAGCCCCCCAATTCCTCTCCCGTACACATGCCAGTTTTCACCAGTCCATTCATTTTCTGCCACCTATCATCCAGCCATTTGCGCTAGGATATGCTAAAATACAGTTTAAGAAAACGAAATCTGCATCCCATCTCCACTTTCTAAAACAGTGCATTCGACTGCGAATCACCCCTCACGGCTTCTCACTTTCTCACACCCCATCCGATCTTCATAATACCGCTCTTACCACTACCACTACAAGGATTCTATTCCAAGGCAGCCGTAGACTCATGTTGGCACATATTAAAACATTCAATTCATCCCTGGAATCTCTCTCCCGTCTTCTTCAACATTTCAAACAACAAACCACAATCATCATGCCCATAGCCACTGCCTCAAGACTCAGACAGCTCATCCATACACACAACCAGCTCATTCGCAATCACTGCTACCAGATTAAGCAAGACAAGTTATCGAAATTACAAAACAAATACAAGGCAAACCCAGACCATTTGAATCTCCCTACACACAACACTGACCCCTCTGGGAGGGGGGGGGGGGGGGGGGCGGAGTAGCTTGAAACTACTCAGTTCTTCGTCTGTCACTGTTTCTCATTCTGTTTCTATGTAAGTATGCCTCTCTTTTCGTAAGTTTGTCTGTCTGTCTGACTGTCTTTCTGTCTGATCGTTTGTCTGTCTGTCTGTCTGCCTGTCTGTCTGTCTGTCTGTCTCTCTCTCTCTCTCTCTCTCTCTCTCTCTCTCTCTCTCTCTCCCCCCCCTCTCTCTCTCTCTCTGTCTCTCTCTCTCTCTCTCTCTCTCTCTCTCTCTCTCTCGGGGGGTGAACCGCGGCTAACTGCTAGTAAGACGCGCTTCAAATCGTCTGCCATTTAGTCCCCCTGGTGGAGAATACAGCTAGTATCCAGTCAAAAATCTTTGCAAGATTTCGAAAGAAGAAGTATGCCATCGACACCGACTCTTTGCAGAGCGAGACGTGGCGCATTCCACCCAGTCTACATGTCTTTCATGTCACGCAGAGCGATGAAGAAATCGGGAAGCCGAGTCGCCATGCCTACGCTGCACAGCCGAGCTGCCGGTGTTACCGTTGGACTGCTCCTCACCCTGTTGTTTTGGGGAGGTTTGCTGTTACGCTGTGGCGATGTTGAGCAGAACCCTGGACCCAAGTCGGACGCACTCAGGCAAAGCAGACTCAACAGCATGGGCACACGGAGGACCAGCACGGACAGGACACCCATCGACGGCAGCCAGGCCACTCCTCCACGTCAACCGACACTGGACACAAAGATGGACAACATGACGGAGATGTTACAGTCCATACACGCTACAATGACCAGTAAGTTCCGGGATGTGGAGCAAAGTGTACAGAAACTCAGTGAACAGTATGCTGCCCTTCAACAGAGTGTAATGGACTTGCAGGAAGAGGTGGGGCTTTGAAAAAAGAAAACAAAGATATTATCAAAAGGAATTCTGAGCTAATGGCTAAAGTACAGTAATTAGAAAAGAAAACTGATGACCTAGAAGGGAGGTCCAAAAGAAACAATTTGATTTTCTATGGCCTTCCAAGAAATGGGGATGAAACCAATGAACAATGCGAAGGAAAGGTCAAAGATCTGATCACTGATAAACTGGACATTGCTAGTGATATTGAATTTGACAGAGTACACAGGTTAAACGGAAAGCAAGATTCTCCTATCATTGCAAGATGCTGTTTCTATAAGGACAAGATACAAATTCTGAAAGCAAAACGAAAACTGCAGGGATCGACTATTTTTGTTGGGGAGGATTTTTCGTACCAGGTGAGGGAAGTGAGAAAAAAACTTTCAGCCCATTTAAAAGACGCTAGGAACAGCGGGAAGAGAGCTAGGATGGTCTTTGACCATCTTGTCATCGAGGACAAAAAGTACTTCCTTGATGACAATGGCCAGCTGAAGGAGAGCAGATAGGGGGGAGGCCGGCCAGTTGGTCAGTTTGATTTGTCTTACCGTGTGAACAGTCATAGGAACAAAGTTGACCCTACACCCGCAATGCCCGCGCCTCGCACTGCTGACAGTGTCACCAGTGACCTGTTGTCCACTGACAGTGACAATGTGTCAGAGCAAGCAATAGACAGCACGTGCGAGAGCGTGCAAAACGAATCGTTTGTAAATGTGAATAAAGCCTTTTCCTTTCTTTCGTACAATGTGAATGGATTGTTTTCAAAACTACTTGATCCTGATTTCATTTTATTCTTATGTGAATTTGATTTTGTTTGTTTATCTGAAACTTTCATGGAGGAATGTAAACCAGATTCTTTTCCAGGTTTTAAACTTTTTCTCAAGCCAGCAGTGAAGTTCACCAAACAAGGGAGACGATCCGGCGGAATAATCTGTCTCATAAAAAATGAGTTGCCTTCCTTTGTGAAGGTGTTTGATGTTGATTATGTCAATATATTTGTGTTTCTGATTGACAAACAATTGTTGGGAATTGATAAAGATGTCGTTTATGTATGTTCGTATGTGCCACCAGAAGCATCACTGTTTTATGCCCATTTTAACATTGATAATGGGATAAGTGTAATTGAAGACTGTTTAGTTGATTGCTTATTAAGCAGAGATGTTTTTATTGTTCTGAATGGTGATTTGAATAGCAGGACATCAAATATTTCTCAAGATTTTCGTGGGGTTATCAACCATGATGTACAATACAAAGCCAGCCTGTTAGTGTGAATCGACGTTCTGAAGATTGTCATTTGAATAGTGTTGGTAAGTTGCTAATAAATACGTGCACTGCTATGGGACTGTGCATACTAGATGGTGTATGTAAGGGCGACCTAAATGGTTGCTATGCATACATATCTGAAACTGGAAGCAGTGTAAACGATTATTTCATATTTTCAAATGACCTTCTTGCCCTTGTTTACGACGTGTGTGAATTTTTTTGTTCTGGAACGTATAGAGTCTGACCACTTACCTATTTGTGTTCGTATTTCCTTTCCATGTCAAAATAGAATTAATATTTATAAAATAATGATGACTTCGTAACAGAAAAATATGTCTGGAAAGAAGAATATGCACATGAATATAGAGACACTCTTAGTAATGGTGAAATGCGCGCAAAAATTAGTATTGCAATGGATTTAATTAACACTGATGTTGATGAAGCATAAGATGTGTTTAACGATTGTATTAAGAAAAGTCCCGATTGTATGAAAATGTAAATATTCCCAAACCGAACAAAAGCACATGATGACTGGTTTGATTTTGAATGTACGGTGAGTAAGAAAAATGTTAGACGTTTATTGAGAACTAGCTGGCGTTCAAAAGATCCTGAAGATATCAAAGAATATGTAATTGCAAGATGGGAGTATAAAAATTTACTGAAGAAGAAGCAGAAGGAGTTTAATAAACTGTTAATAGATACACTAGTAATGTCAATAAAAAAAAAAGTCAAAAGGAATTTTGGGATACGGTCTGTAAAATTAATTTTAAAAGTAAGCAGGTAAGAAACACTGCATGTGCTGACACATGGTTCCAACATTTTCAATCTTTGTTACAAACGGATACAAATGAAGTTCCATATGATGTTTCTGAAAAAGAGGTAGATAACTATATGAACCGCCCAATTTCTAAAGAGGAAGTGCTGCTAGCCATAAGAAAACTTAAAAACCGAAAAGCAGCTGGGCCTGATGGTATAATAGGCGAATTGTTTAAATACGCATGTGAAGAAGTAGTCTCGTTTTTTCTTAAACATCTCAACAAGTTATTTGGTAGTGGCACATTCCCTCGACGTTGGACAGAGTCTATAATTTTGCCTATCTTAAAAAAAAAAGGTGACTTAAATAACCCTAATAACTATAGAGGAATTTCTCTTAGTGATTTTAGCAGTAAATTATATAACACGATTATTAGCAAGCGATTGCAAAAATGGGTAGAAGAAAATGATATCACTGGCCAGCATCAGGCCGGTTTTAAGAAAGGATATTCAACTATTGACTACATGTTTATCTCGTTAGCCCTTGTTCAAAAACAATTATCTGACAATCGCAAATTGTATGTAGCATTTATAGATTTTGAAAAAGCGTTCGATTCTATTAACAGACACTTTCTTTGGCCAATTTTGTTTAAAAATGGTATTAATGGAAAATTGTAAAAATGTATTAGAAGTACTTATGATGTAGTAAAAGCGAGAGTTCGATGTGGAGTGAAATTGACAGATTGCATTGAATGTACAGCTGGACTAAGACAGGGCGAAGCATGCAGTCCAATATTATTTTCTCTATGTATTAATGAGCTAGCAACTGAAGTGATTAGGAATGGAAAACATGGCGCTGTGCTGTCTCTAGAGACATTTGAATTATCTATTCTTTTATTAGCTGATGATGTAATCTTACTATCTGATACAATAATAGAACTACAAACACAGTTAAACAATTTACAAAGAGCATCTGCTTCACTTCAGTTAAAAGTTAACATGAATAAAAGTAATGTCATAGTATTTCGAAAGGGTGGTTATTTAAGTGTGAGAGAAAGATGGTTTTATGATGGTAGTATAATACCTGTTGTTAATGTGTATAAGTATTTGGGAATACTTCTTTCCGCCCATCTTAGTTTTGTTCTTGCTTGTAAAGATCTTGCAAGTCGGGCACAAAATGCGCTGATTTGCATTATTAAAAAAAATGCATACGCTTAATAATAACTCTTTTGTGTTGTTTATGAAACTTTGAATCGCAAGTTCAGCCTATGGTTGAATATGGGGCAGAATTATGGGGATTAAACAAGGCAGCTATTCATTGAGACCGTGCATTGTTACGTTTTAAAGAAATTCCTCAGAGTAGAGATGAGGATACCAAATGACCTTGTCTGTGGTGAAACTAACAGGTATCCTATATATATAAACTCAGCTGTGAAATGCGTACGCTATTGGTTTAGATTATTACAAATGGAACAACAAAGAATTCCACATAAAGCATATAATATGTTATATGATTTAGATCTCAAAGGTAAAGTAAACTGGGTGACTCAAGTGCGAACCTGTTTGTTTGACTATGGTTTTGGGTTCGTCTGGTACGATCAGGGGGTTGGAAACGTTAACGATTTTATTCGTTCATTCTGACAACGGTTACTAGACTATTGTTGGCAAAAATGGAATGCACATATTCAGACCAGCAGTAGATATGACATGTATAGAAATTTTTGTGACACGCCTTCTTTGAAGCCCTACCTATTATTGGATTTGAATCCACATTTGAAATATATAACAACAAGATTCAGGTTTGGAATCTCAGAGTTAATGGTACATAGCTTTAGATACAGGATTGTCAACAGAAGTGTTTTAACTTGTCCAATGTGTAAAGAAGCAGAGGAAAACGAGGTACATTTTGTTTTTTGCTGTCCAGCACTTAGACATATTCGCCAAAGCCACATAAAACCTAAGCATAATGCTGAACAATTAAGTAGTGGGGGAAAACAAGTGCAGGTTAACAATTCTTCCATCATTATAATAATGACTTGGCAAAGATTTGAAATTGAGAAGAAAAAAAAATTGAAGATGAAGGAAATGAGAAAATGTATATCATAAATATGAAAACCCTTCACTAGCTGCATGAGGAAACCATCGCAATCCCTCTCGAAGGCAGATCTATATGTATCGCCTGCTCCGAGGCCTTTCGTCCGCTGGATCGGACTCATCAGGGAGACACAGCTGATTGTGTCTGTGCTCTTGGCGTCAAATAGAGACACACCACAGTCCATAATTCTGTGGTGTTGTGACCGCCAAGGGTTCGAAAAAGAATCCAGCAGCACCCCCAAAGCAGCCAGCGAAAGGTAGTAGAATAAAACAAAACGAAAGTGTGGAGAGGAAAAAAGTTGCTGAAAACTAAAAACATTATGCAAACAGTATTAAATGTAGGGGACAATCTTTGAGTCTATGCTTGAGGATCCATTTAAGGATGCAAGGGAGATCAAAAGATATGGAACAGTCTGAGTGGTCAGCTCTGCTGTTCAATAACCCAAGTATTATCGACAACCCTCTTTGTTCAAACTCAGTTTACTGATGTCCTCACAAAAGTCTCACGACGTGCGACATTTTTCACTATTCCTGTCTAAGGCATTTAAGTTAAGAGAATTAGTAACGTCTTAGCAATATGATTCTTTTGTTTTTGTGCCTACGCTGTTTCTGTTTCTATGTATTGTTATTGGTATTTGTTGAGATTTGTTTTGTCTATGAATTTGTGCCCACTTATGTTTTTTGACACATTGCTTATATGATGTTCACACACCCCTTCACTGGGGCCTATTGTGAATAAACTCATCCGAATCTCTCTCTCTCTCTCTCTCTCTCTCTCTCTCTCTCTCTCTCTCTCTCTCTCTCTCTCTCCCCGTTCATTTTTTGTCATTTGGATTCTTTTTCATTTCCAGATGTTTTCATGCATCGATTGTTGCATTGTTTCATAGATATTGTTTGATATTGTTTCTTACTTTACATATACTTCTGTTCTTGCCCAGAGGTATTTATGCTTAACCTATTACTCTCTTCCAATAAAAAATATCTCTCTCTCTCTCTCTCTCTCTCTCTCTCTCTCTCTCTCTCTGTCAATATATCTGTCTGTCTGTCTGTCTGTCTGTCTGTCTTCTCCTCTCTCTCTCTCTCTCTCTCTCTCTCTCTCTCTCTCTCTCTCTGTCTCCCCTTCCAGTTCAGTTCATGAGTGAGCATGAGGCAGTCTTTGACGAAACTGTACCTTTCGTCTTTCGCTCAGACCCCCACGCGTTACCATGGCAACAGGAGGGCCACCTTTTCCTCAACCTGGACACCCTATCACGTCACGCACCGACTGTCCCTTGTGTGGGTCCCGTCATTCTGCCGTGTAGAGACGTCATCTGCCGGAAATGTCTTCACGGCATGCTACAAGAGCGGGGCCTGCAACTTGCTTGTCAGCAGTGTGGTCAACACCTGGACCCCCCAAGGGACCGGAAAGTGACTGTCACCAACCTTGTCCAGCAGATGGGGACAGACCCTGTCCTGGAAAGGTTGGTCTTTCAAGAGTTGAATAAAGCCACAGATGTCCGATGTCTGCACTGCCCCAACAAACAGGCTGTCAATGTTTGTCTGGACTGTCAGGAGTATTACTGTGATGTCTGCTCAGCTAATCATCGCAGGAGTCGAGTCTCAAGTGACCATGTTCTTCACCAGCTGTCCCAGGCTCTGCAGAATTTCGCTGCAGCTGCACCTGCCACACCTACATCTAGCCCTGGACCCTCTTCCGCCATGTCCACATCATCCCTGGACAGTATTCGTAACCTCCCTGACCCCCAGTCAGGTGTTAAGTCTAGGGGTATGGATGAGTGGAATGAGTGGGTGAGGAAGCAGATGGGTTTGTTGCAGGAAGCTTCCAGAGAAAAGCTGAAGGTGAAAACCATCCTGCTGGACAATACTGTCTTTAGGGCAAGAATTGCTGAATGGCGTCCTGGCAGATGAACAGATCCTCGACGCCTACCAGCACTTCTTGCCTCGTTTTAACGTCATCCAACGTGCAGACACCGGCACTTACATCATCCAAGAAACAGGTTCCGATGTCAGCACAGAAGTGAAGACAGAGGCCTTGGAGAGGCGACTGTGTGGCGTCAGGCAAGGTCGTCACTGCCCCGACCCAGACGCACTGGAGACGATCAGGACCCAACTGGATCAGCTGTTACACCTTGCTGGTTAGTGTTGAATGGGACTGAGAAGGTATAGGTGAATAGGAGAGGGAGAGAGAGAGAGAGAGAAGAGGAGAGAGAGAGAGAGAGAGAGAGAGAGTCTGAATAACAGAAAAAAGAATATATACATACATATATATATATATATATATATATATATATGTGTGTGTGTGTGTGTGTGTGTGTGTGTGTGTGTGTGTGTGTGTGTGTGTATATATATATATATATATAAGAGAGAGAGAGAGAGAGAGAGAGAGAGAAATTGTCTGTCTTTCGCTTTCCCTCATATTTTCATTGGGTGGTTATTGTAAAATTCATGACATTTGAAAATGACGTGCGTCTGAAAAATAAGACAATGAAAGTAAAAAAAAGAAAAATAGAATAAGAAGAAGAAAAACAATATATTGATGATGATGGTGACAGAAAAGATGAGGATGATGGACATTGTTCAGGATAAACAGTGTAGGTGACACTGTTCAGAATGATACACTGTGTGACACTGTTCAGAATGACACACTGTGTGACACTGTTCAGAATGATACACTGTGTAGGTGACACTGTTTAGAATGATACACTGTGTACGTGACACTATTCAGGATGATACACTGTGTGGGCGACACTGTTCAGAATGATACACTATGTAGGTGACACTGTCAGAATGAATGAGGTTTTTAAATGACATTGTTCAGGATGATAAACTGTGTTTGCGCTCAACTTTCTTCAGGGAAAGGGAGGGGTAAGGGCGGATGTCATAAGCTGTAAAAATGATCGACTGTGTAAGGTTTCACATTATGTCAGTGATCAGCGATCGAAGGTTATACCCTGTGAATGATGGTCTGTGCTGGGTGATAAACGATGAAGGGTGATAGGTTGTACGTGGTCAATAACCATGCTGGAGATATAATGTGTAGGATAATGAGATATTCTGGTGCAAAAAAAGGTTATCTTTTTTAATAGCGTCAAAAAAAAGGGAAAAAAGTCCAGAAATGACAAAATGTCCTCAGAAGATAAAATGTCCCAGGATGACAAATGCCCAGCACTAAAACATGACTAGAAGTGTCAGGATGCGTAGGGCTGTCAAAACATCAACAGATGACAAAATGTTTAGGACCACAAAATGGTCACACCTAACAGAATGTCTGGAGTTGACAAGTGTCTAAATTTGACAAAATGTGCAGAAATGACAAAACATTCAAAGATGAGAAATTGGGTCAAAATGGCAAATGGCCACTGATTACAAAATGTGCCATTTGACCAAATCCACAGGGATGATAAAAAAAAAGTCCTGTCTGACAAAATGTCTTTTCTTTTTCTTTTCTTTTCTTTTTTTTTCTTTTTTTTTTTTTTACTTTGATGAAATGCTCAGGTGATAAAGTATCCACGACTGACACAGTGCCCAGGTGTGACACGCCTAGAGTAACAAGGTGCCTTAGGATAAAAAAAAATGAAAAGATAGATAAATGATACCCCCCCCAAAAAAAAAAAAAAAAAAAAAAAAGTGGCATGGCCACAAAACGTTAAGGGCAACAAAATTCCCATAATAACAAAGTGCCAATTGATAACAACAAAATGTTCACAGGTGACAAAATGCCTTGGCAAAATATCGAAAGGTGAACCATTCACAACAAAGTGTCCAGGAAAGACAAAATACCGATTGATATTAAAAAAATCCAGGGATGATAAAATGCCCAGAGAAGAAAAGTTCTTAAGCTGATAATATCTCTCTTGAAAATCAATTGTCCAGGAGTAACAAAATATCCAGGGGAAGGAAAATGTGCACGGTTGACAAGAAAACAAGAGGATGCATGATTTCTGGGCGATTACCAAATGTACTTCAATGAAAACAAAAAAGATGCCCATGGGTGTCAATGTCCAGTGGGACGACATTTCTAGGGATTTCAACATGTCTAGTGGTTGACAAGCTGGCTTTCAGTTACAAAGTGCCCATGGGTGACAAAATGTCTATCTCAGGCAACAAAATATGCTGGGGCAGCAGGATGTCTAGGGTTGACAAAATATTCAGAGAGTTACAAAATACCGAAAGGATAGAAAATATTAATATGCTACAAAAAGTCATAGGGAACAAAATGTCTTGTGGTTACAAAATGTCTGGTCAGAAAAAAAAATGTCCAGGGGTATCAAAATGTCTAGTGATGACAAAACATCCAAAGCTGACGACGTTCACCCCACGACCAGAGGAGCGAGCACCATCGCGAGGACCCTGGGCAAACACCTGCATGGAATGTTTTGGGAAAAGCCACGGAGGAGACCCGCAGCCTTTCGTTACAGTTGCCAAGGTTTTCACCCTCCGCCTTTTCCACGTCCTTGGTTCTACTAAACTGGTCGTACTTTGACTCTCAGCTGTTTACAGTCAATCATCAAGATTTTCTGTTTTCATCTATAGTCATCTCTAAGATAGTTAATGTCTAAATGATATAAATTATTGTGATATATATAAATGAAAGCACATAAAAAGCCAAACATTACATTTCTACAGTGGAATTGTCGTTCTATAACGAAAAATCTATCATACTTAAATCAATATCTAGTAGCAAATAAATTTCATGTTTTATTACTACAATCTTTAAATGTGAGCTGTGATAAATTACCATATCTACCTGGATTTTACCACCCTCCGGTTTACGAACAATGTGGAGACAGAGTGCAAACAGCCATTTATGTGCGTGAAGACCTGGACTTTTGTGAAAGAACTCCACCAGTGTATAATATTTCCTCTGTGTCATGCTGTGCAGCTATGGTTAAGTTCACTTCATCCTTGATTCTTAATGTTGCTTCAATTTATCTTCCAAAAGGTCCTGATAATAAGAACACTGAATGGTTGAAAGGGTTCCAAGATCAAACGGATAAGTGGGTTATTGGGGGTGATTTTAATGCACATGCCCCTTTCTGGGATAAGAGTTGTTCCTATATTTCTAATAACCGTTTGTTAGATAACATAGCGGATTCTATTCTTTACATACTGAATAATGGAAACATAACTCGTATTCCAGATATATCTAACCATAATCCCTCAGCCATTGATTTAACTTTTGTATCTCCATCATTGGTAGTCAACGCAGTGTGGGAAACGGGAGATGACTCTTTAGGATCAGATCATATTCCAGTCATAATATCTTTAAATAACATAGCAGAAGAAGAAGAAAACACAGATGTTATTCCAAAGTATAATTACAAGTGTGCAGATTGGTCACTGTTCAAAGACATCCTTAAAAACATAGATTTAGATTATTCTACTGAAGAAAATATAGACAATCAGTATGATAAATTCTGCAGATTTATCCTAACAGCAGCAGATAAAAAGATCAGCAAGTAATCATGAAAAAATGAAAAAGACGGGTAAAGAAAGTGATGATGCAATAGAATATGCAAAATTGAAACATTGGGATGATTTCTGTAACTCTGAAGTAAAACATTGTAAGGATATGGGAAAAGTATGGGAAGAACTGAAAGCTATGAAAGATGGATTGACATTACCACAGTATCCCATAAAAATAGATAACAACAATCTGCCCACTACTAAAGAGAAAGCAGAAGTTTTTGTAAACTTATTCGCTGAAGTCAGCCGTCCTGAGGGTCTAACAAACACTGACCGAACTTACAGAGAAAAAGAAGTAAGTAATATAACATATGATGATTCACCACCAGATAATAGCATAAACATTAATGCTCCTATAACTGTATATGAAGTAAAAGAAGCCATTAGAGCCATTCCAATAAGGAAATCATCAGTTGGTTTAGATGCAATATCTAATCAGATGCTAAAGAATTTACCTGAAAATCTTGTAGTTTTTCTTCATGCTTTGCTAAGTACTTGCTGGAATAGTAGCGACATGCCCAAAATCTGTTAACAGACAATTGTTGTACCAGTTCATAAACAAGGAAAGTCTTCTAGTGATCCTAAAAATTACAGACCTATAGCATTAACATCACACGTCTGTAAACTATCAGAAAGAATTGTTTTGAATAGACTAGCATATTACTGCGAAAAAAATGACATCATTCCTATTAATCAAGCTGGCTTTCGTAAAGGGAGATCTACTACAGAAATATTAGTGAAATTATCAACAAATATAAAGAAACAATTTGCAAGACGTAAATGTGTCCTGGCTACATTTTTTGACATAACCAAGGCTTATGATCAAGTGTGGCATTCACAGTTATTAAACAAACTTAAAAATATTGGACTATCAGGAAATGTATACAATTATGTTAAATGCTTTCTGAAAGATAGGGTAATACAAACAAGAGTAGGAAAATCATATTCCACCAGTAGAACTTTGTCAATGGGAATCCCACAAGGGTCAGTGTTAGCTCTGCTTCTTTTCTCATTGCTATTGTATGATTTGCCAAATAAGTTATCTAAAAAGGTAGTTCTCGTTCAATATGCAGACGACATTTGCATGTGGATTGAAGTAAATCTTAAAAAGAAAACTCCACAGCGTGATGTAAGTTTCATCAGAAAGATCTATCAAGACGAACTAAATAGGATGTCGGAATACATGAAGTTAAATGGATTGAACTTATCTGTTGAAAAAACAAATACATTTTTTTTCAATAGTGGTAATAATCCAGAAAAACTGCCTGTTTTTACATTGGGTGAAACACCTCTTAAATACGTGACAGAAGTTAAATTCCTAGGAGTCCATTTCACATCTAAACTATCATGGAACGCTCATATTGAATACTTATTAACAAAGGCGAGGAAAATATTAAATTTCCTTAAAATTATTTCTAAAGAAAAATGGGGAGAGAATTCATCTACACTGACAGCTCTATGTAAATCTTTAATGAGGTCGAAAATAACATATGCCCAAGAAGTAATCTTTAGCGCTTCCAAATACCTATTGAAAAAGCTTGAAAGTATTGAATGCAAGGCATTGAAATTAGCACTTGGCCTTCCGGTGCATGCATCATCTTCTCGTACGTATTATGAAGCGCAGATGCTTCCCTTAGATGAATACAGAGAGTTAGCGTGTTGTAAATTTGTTATCAAGAGTACAACTAATAAAACGCACATTAGATCTGAAATAAAAATGAGGTCAGATATTGATTTTCCTAAAAGAGCAAAATCTATAGCTTCTCAAAAAACACTGGCAACGTACACGTCAAAAAGTATTACTGATTCTGGAGTTTCAATCGATAACGATGCTCTATCCATTAGACCGTTATTTTCTCCTATACCACCATGGGAGCTTAATAAAGCACATTTTGATATTGAACATACCAATATGAAAAAAGATGAAAACATAAACATGTTAGCAAGCTGTATCAAATGCCATATTGAAAAGAACTATTCAAATTATTTGAAAATATACACAGACGGTTCGTGCATTGATAAACAAACAGGTTGTGCATTCTTAATACCAGACTTAAGAGTAGAGAAATCATTTTATATCGGAATTAACAAATCGATATTCACAGCAGAATTAACAGCGATACTTCTGGCTTTAAATTATCTTTTAAACTTTCCAAAAACAATATTTCAAATTCTGTTCTGTGTTGATTCTAAATCAGCTCTTCAGGCATTAAAAGTTTCTCAATTGCACACAAGACCTGAAATGGTCATAGAGATAAATTGTATGATACACATGTTGATTGCAAGAGGAACCCATGTAGTTTTTTGTTGGATTCCTTCACATTGTTCTTTTCATTATAATGAAAAAGTAGACAGGGCAGCTAAACGTGGAGCCAAAAATAGTTTTGGTTCAGAACTGTTTGATTTCCCCTTATCAGTACATGAACAGTGTAACTTAGTTAAGTCGCATATCTGGAAAGCTTTCGAATATAGTATGGTAGATCACGTTTATAAAGAACAGTTTGATATTAAAAGAATCAAAGAGAATTTTAATCTTAATAGAAAATTACTCTCATTAATGCACAGGTGGAAACTTAATGCATTTAAAACAAAATATGTAAAAAACGTAGTTTGTGTATGTGGAAACAAAATTACTCCAATTCATATTGTTTCATGCAATGATATGAAAAAAATCATTCCAGTATTGAAGCAAAATACTGTGCAGGCCATTTTTCAGTCACCAGCTTTAACGTACGAATTTTTGTACACTTAGAGCGCACCCCTATTGGAAAATACTTATATTTTTATTAACTTTGTTTGCGGGGGATAAGAAAGGAAGGGGGGTGGGGTGGATAAAATGGAGGGGGGGGGGGGGGGGAAGCAAAGGATTTTGTTTGTTTGTTTATTCTTTTTTCTTTTTTTTCCTTTCCTTTTTTTTTTTTTTTTATATGTCATCTTTTGACTTTAATTGATAAGTTAGTTGTTGGTTATAAGTATTTTGTTTCTTGTTAATCTTCACTTATGACTTGTGTAAAGATATTCACACACTTACACATCCACAACTCTCTCACTCACACACACAGGCACACATACTCACACACACACACGCACACACACACACACACACACACACACACACGCACACGCGCGCGCGCACACACTCACACGCACACACACACATTCGCGTGCACGTGCACCCATACATATACACGTACACATATTATGTGCATGCTCGCAATTACTTCCGTACACATTCACTTTTTTTTTTTTTTTTTTTTGGTCTAATATCACGAATAGTGTATAGACGTTAAATGAAGGACACACACATGTCCAGGGTAACACAATGTCAAGAGGTTTACAAAATCACTTTGATAACAATGTCCATGGGTGACAAAATACGCACCTAAAGGTAATAAATAACCGGGGGTAGCAAAATGTCCAAGTGTCACAATATATTCAGTGGTCACAAAATTTTCAGAGAAGAAAGATATCCAGCAGTAATAAAGTATTCAGTGGTTATAAAATGTCCATGGGTGACAAAATATCCAGTGGTAACAAAAATTCTAGGGGTGACAAATTATCCAGGGTAAAGGAAATGTCCAGGGTTGTAGACACCCCCCCCCCCCCCCCCCCGCCTCAGTCAAGTGTTTTGGCCCTGAACTCCTGACTTTCAAAGGGGTCCTGACTGTGTCCAGTGTTTTGGCCCTGAACTCCTTTATCTCTAAGGGGTCCAGACTGTATCCAGTGTTTTGGCCTTGAACTCCTTACTCTCTAAGGGTCCAGACTGTATCCAGTGTTTTGGCCATTAACTCCTTTCTCTCTAAGGGGTCCAGACTGTATCCAGTGTTTTGGCCCGGAACTCCTTTCTCTCTAAGGGTCCAGACTGTATCCAGTGTTTTGGCCATTAACTCCTTTCTCTCTAAGGGGTCCAGACTGTATCCAGTGTTTTGGCCCTGAACTCCTTTCTCTCTAAGGGGTCCAGACTGTATCCAGTGTTTTGGCCTTGAACTCCTTTCTCTCTAAGGGGTCCAGACTGTATCCAGTGTTTTAGCCCGGAACTCCTTTCTCTGTAAAGGGTCCAGACTGTATCCAGTGTTTTGGCCCGGAACTCCTTTCTCTCTAAGGGTCCAGACTGTATCCAGTGTTTTGGCCCGGAACTCCTTTCTCTCTAAGGGTCCAGACTGTATCCAGTGTTTTGGCCCGGAACTCCTTTCTCTCTAAGGGGTCCAGACTGTATCCAGTGTTTTGGCCCGGAACTCCTTTCTCTCTAAGGGGTCCAGACTGTATCCAGTGTTTTGGCCCGGAACTCCTTTCTCTCTAAGGGGTCCAGACTGTATCCAGTGTTTTGGCCCGGAACTCCTTTCTCTCTAAGGGTCCAGACTGTATCCAGTGTTTTGGCCCGGAACTCCTTTCTCTCTAAGGGTCCAGACTGTATCCAGTGTTTTGGCCCGGAACTCCTTTCTCTCTAAGGGGTCCAGACTGTATCCATGTTTTTGGCCCGGAACTCCTTTCTCTGTAAGGGGTCCAGACTGTATCCAGTGTTTTGGCCATGAACTCCTTTCTCTCTAAGGGGTCCAGACTGTATCCAGTGTTTTGGCCCGGAACTCCTTTCTCTGTAAGGGGTCCAGACTGTATCCAGTGTTTTGGCCCTGAACTCCTTTCTCTCTAAGGGTGTAGACTGTATCCAGTGTTTTGGCCATTAACTCCTTTCTCTCTAAGGGATCCACACTGAATCCAGTGTTTTGGCCTTGAACTCCTTTCTCTCTAAGGGGTCCAGACTGTATCCAGTGTTTTGGCCCTGAACCCCTTTCTCTCTAAGGGGTCCAGACTGTATCCAGTGTTTTGGCCCGGAACTCCTTTCTCTCTAAGGGGTCCAGATTGTATCCAGTGTTTTTGCCCTGAACCCCTTTCTCTCTAAGGGGTCCAGACTGTATCCAGTGTTTTAGCCCTGAACTCCTTTCTCTCTAAGGGGTCCAGACTATATCCAGTGTTTTGGCCTTCTACTGCCAACTTATAGAGAAAAAAAAAGTGGGGGGGGGGGGGGATGTGTGTGTAATAAAATGATAAAACATCCAGCAGTAACAAAATATCCAGTAGTAACAAAATATCCAGAGGGGACAAAATATCCAGCGATAACAAAATATGCACTGGTGACAAAATGTCCACTGGGAACGAAATGTCCAGGGTGTCTAAATTAGCAGACAACAATTCTGACATACAGCACACAGGTAATATGTTGGCAGTGACGATGATGATGATGATGGTAACTGATGATGATGATAACTGATGATGATGATGATGATGATGACTGATGATAATCACTGATGATAATGATGATGATGATGATGATGATGATAATGATGGTGTCCACAGATCAAGACAGTTTAGATCTAACCTGGATGATGATGATCACTGATGGTGATAATGATGATGTTGATGCTGCGTCCGCTGTAATGATGATGATGATGGTGATGATGATGATGATGATGATGATGATGACTGATGATGTTGACTGACGTTTAGATCTAAGCTGGATGATGATGATCACTGAATCTGATGGTGATAATGATGATATTGATGCTGCTGCTGCTGTAATGATGATGCTCAGTGATGATGATAACGATGATGATGGTCATGATGATGATGCTCATTTATAATTAAAAAAAAAATAATGATGATGATGATTGTCCACATAGCAAGACAGTGTAGGTCTAACCTGGATGACAATGATCCTGATGCTACTGCTGATAAAGATAATGGTGATGATGATGATGACAATGATGATGATGATAAAGATAATGGTGACGATGATTATGATTGAAGATAATGATGATGACGATGATGTTGGTGATGATGATGATGATGATGATGATGATGTACAGTTATGATAATAACAGTGATGATGACAACAAGGATGATGATGATGATGATGGTGATGATGATGATGATGATGATGATGATGATGATGATGATGCACAGTGATGATAATAATGATGATGATAATTTGATGATGTTGATGATGGTGATGATGATGATGATCATGATGATTGTCTACAGATTCAGACAGTCCAGATCTACACCAGTTGGATCACCCACCTCCTCCTCCACCCACACCCCCACTTCAGCTCAACTACCCTGGCCACTCCCACTACCACCCGCACCTTCACCCCCACCGTTGACGTCATGATGGCAACTCCCCAACGTCTGTTCACGACGTCTACAACAACAGCAGACGACAGGGAGAAACCATGGATCAGCGCCATTGTGTGTCTGCCCAACGACACCCTAGTCATGGCGGACTGCAACAACAACAAGGTGAAGGTGATGGGCCTGGCTCCCCCTCACACAGTGTCTGCCTCTCTGACCTTAGTGAAACACCACGCCGCCTGGCTCTGTTGTCTGACGGCCTGGTTGCCTTGACAACAAATTCCCCCCAGATCTATCTGATCAAAGTGACAGACACACTGACAGTGACGTCACGGATAAACACGCTTAGGCGGTATGTAGGTGCAGCAGGACAGAGTGACGGACGTTTGTTGGTCAGTTGTGAGGAAGATGACGACGGTCCTGCTGCTGTGCACGTGCTGACCAGACAGGGTGACGTGGTGAGGTCAGTAACTGACAGCACCAGGCTGACAGGACTGAAGGGACCATGGTACATGTGTGATGACGGGGACAACCACGTCCTGGTGGCTGACTTTGATAAACACCTGGTGCACAGGGTGGAGGTCAGTTCTGGCCACGTCACCCACACCTATGACCACACTGACCTCATGAATCCTACACAGGTGTGTGCAGACAGGGCAGGTGTCATGTACGTAGGGAGTTGGGGTAGAGGTGGCTGTGTGTTGGTGAGGAACAGGGGGGGTCAGTGGAGACGACTGCTGACCTCTGACCTCAGTGACCCAGGGTATGTCTGTCCTTGGGGGCTGTGTCTGACCAGGACTGGACATCTGGTGCTGGTGGTGACATGGTGCCACAGTTCTGATGATGACAGTGTTGTTGGTGTCTATGACTTGGTGTAAACTTCTGACCTGACCTCACGCAGTGTGTGTGTGTGTGTGTGTGTGTGTGTGTGTGTGTGTGTGTGTGTGTGTGTGTGTGTGTGTGTCCATCTGTCTGTCTGTCTGTCTTTGTCCTTTTAATTTATCGGTTTACATGTCTGTTTGTCTGTCTTTTCTCTGTTTACCTGTCTCTGTACATATCCCAGTGCGTTTGTCTGTTGTCTGTCAGTTTATCCATCTGTCTGTGTATCCATCAGTCTGGTTATCTGTTCATCCACTCCCCTATCCAATCCTGCAGTGGATAGACGTTACAGACTGGTCCCGTCACTGACGTAGATCTGATGAAGATCCGTGGAGAACAACACAACCTGGTTCCCTTCTCTCTGCACTGTTTGCACTTTGCCACGTAACGTCAATTCACATGACGTCATTGTTGGCTTTCATTGACACTGTCGTCTGGTGGGCCACAGGGTCTGTTCCAAAACCAAAATGTTTTTAAGCAGTTGTTGTTGAAGAACACTGACACAGCAAACGACAAACGCGAACGACCAGCTGTTGTTACAAGTAACAAATATGGCGATGGTGAAATTTTGCTAGTTAAATCCAAAATATATTCCCTCATTAGCATTGAAGAACTGATTGAAAATAACAGAGAGAGAAAAACTGAAATTATTAAGATTAAAAATCAGCTTACTTTCAGTGTAATTGAGGGTCACATACTGTCATTTTGGATAGCGTTCCTGGACAAAACGTTTGGCAACATGACGTCATACTTGTTTTACGCTCTGAGACGTGTCGGTATACGATGTTGTAAACACTGGTGGTGCAAGAATATACCTTTGGCGAATAGAAATGTTGCAGGAGAAAACAAAATGTGATACATTTTAGATGTACAACATTGCTAAAGCATTGCACTTATTGGAAATAGGTTTATACTCTGCTTGGGTCATAGATACACAAACTGTATTCAGGTTAAGAAGATCCCAAAGAAAATGAAGACTACGAGGGCCACATCAGTTCCTGTTGAACGAATAGGAAAGAGAAAACAGTGTAGGCTCTGTTAATAACAGTCAGTCATAGATCTGCATTTACTGTCATTGGTAGATTCCTTATACAAAGGACAGGAGCTGTTATGTTACACACACACACACACACACACACACACACACACACACACACACACACACACACAAACGGACGCACGCACGCACGGACACACACACACACACACACACACAAAACGGACGCACGCACGCACGGACACACACACACACACACACACACACACACACACACACACACACACACACACACACACAAGAGGGGGGGGGGGGGGGCAATTTGCAGAGAGAAATTTATACCTAATTAGGCAAAACACTCTTCAAAAATAGAATATATCACAAGCACACAGTTACGTGTGACATCTTCACCCAACATTTGAAACAATTGATGAGCTGTTACCCAGTGAAATCACGTCATCGCTCAATTAACAAATTCTACTGAAGGCAGCACTCTGTTCGAATGTCTCGAGACCTCACTGAAGAACGGAGACTGAGGACAATGAAGACGACAGACCAGCTTCCGTTGTAGTCACACACCAAGATGGCGCTGTCCAGAGATCAACAAGACTGTGCTGGTTTGACCGACGGTAGATCGTCACATTGGTGGACAGGAGAGAGAGAGAGAGAGAGAGAGAGAGAGAGAGAGAGAGAGAGAGAGAGAGAGAGAGAGAGATTTCCCCATTACTCCTTATTACTCCATCCTGTGCTATCTATTTATAAACTTGAGTGGGGGTGGGATGTGGGGATGGACTGTAGTGTACAGAACAGCAGGAGGTGTGGTACATGTCATCACAATGACGTCAATGACTGACTGACGTAAACCGACTTGTGACATAGACACAGCCGTAAGAGCAAATCATCCATTGAACATGTGGGTCAACTGAAGACAGTGAGAGAAAGAAAATATCTAGCTTCTATCCCACCACATCTTGATTTTGCACGAAAACCCCCTTTTCACAAACAAATCTCGTCCATCTCATGCTACTTTTTGCCGAAATTAACACCTTTTCTACAACCAAACTTAACATCCAAAAACCTCCAAAAATTGACGTAATTGTTACTTTAAAATGGGGGGCTTACGTGCAAAACAAAAACGGGTGATTTAGAAGCTAGATATTTTCTTTCTCTCTCCATAGCATAAAATCTAATGGTTTAGAGTACGCTCTTCTGGTTCTTGCGCAAAACAATAGGAAACGGCTTACTTAATTTTTTTAATTGGTGTTTTTAATTTGGAATAAAAATGAAGCCCGGAGTATTTACAGAGCTTATTGATATATTTAGAGATTGGGAGATGCAGGAAAGGAGCTGGGGAGTTGACAGAGAAGAGTTTGAAGAATTAATTACGGAGCTTTTTGAGCGCGCCGATATGCGGGAAAGCGTAAGGAACGCAATCAGTAAACTATCACATTCTTGGCCTTATTCAGTTATAAAGTTGTTTGCCATTTTAATTGATCAAATAACTCCTGAAGATCTTGATCTGACTGCTTCTACTGACCCTGAAGGAGTAACTGTTACCTTTAAACCTGGACAGTTTTTAAGATTAGAAAAAGACTATGAGTAGTAAATAACAGCTGAATTTACAATTATTTTTTTATTTATTTAATTTTTAGGTTTAAAATGACGGCCAAACACAGCGAATCGGATCTAATGATTTTAATAGAAAATTGTAATGAACTATTTGACGAAACGATGAAAGTGTTAAACATTGATTTTAGTAAATCTGGGTTTGAGAATGATGTAAACAATTTAATAAAAAATCATAGTGAACTATTTGACGAAGCAATCAAAGAGTTAAACATTGACTGTAATGATTCAGAAAAAGCTAAAGTATTAGCAGACGTTCTTGTAAGATTAGGGTGTCTTGAAGTATTGCAACGTTTGGGTGAAGAATAAAAGCGCGTTTACTTACTTTTACTTACATTTATTTTTTTAATTTACGTAAATGGTGTGACTTCAAAATGCCCCTTACAAGTGAGTCCGAGTTTGAAATACTACCCAACAACGTACCGTTGGAAGGTAGTAACAAACCATTGGGCAGTATGTTTAGTGAAGTAGACATGGACATTATTAACCCCACAAACGTTCAAGAAAGTGTAATACATGCTATTTCTAAAATCCCAGAGTCTCTTCAAATTGACCCGCCAGTAAAAGTGTTGTTGGCCATTCTGATTGAGTATATAACACCCGATGATAAATACATGCCAGTCTGGGTTTCAACTAAACAGAAAGAAGTAATGAGTTATCACGACTTTACGCCCGAAAGGGCTGATTACATGCTCGCTCAGTTTAACCATGCAAGTGAAGAAGAAGAATTGCACGGCTCCGGCTGGTCTAAAGGGACAGTCCTTGAAATCAGATTAAGACAAGCCAAATACTCTCCTATAGTTGGCAATTCTTACATCCCTCTTCCGAGAGAGTTAGTGTTAAAACGGGCAGCCCTAAACATACATAATTCAGATAACTTATGTTTCATGTGGTGTATTTTGGCGCATTTACATCCTGTTAAAAAGCACGCAGACAGAGTATCTAATTATGAAGCATACAAAGATAGTCTGAACTTTGATAACATAGCCTTTCCAGTAAGCATAGAAAGTATCGATCAGTTTGAAGAACAAAACAAACCAATAACCGTAAGCGTATACACCTGGAATCCAGTAGACAATCTAGCGCCTCTAAGGATCTCTCCTAATGCTCCCACTTTAGGTGAATCACTTGAGAAGCATGTAGACCTGATTCTGTTTGCAGCCGGTCACAAGAGCCATTATGTATTAATTAGAACAATGAGTAGACTTCTGGCTTATACTACAAAGGATCCTACTAAACAAGAGCTTTGTAGAAGGTGTTTAGTCAGGATCCCAACTATAGAGGCAGCGGACAAACATAAGAAACATTGTAAAAGTTTTGTAGACTGTAAAACCGAACTTCTTACGCCCCCACCCGGATCTAAAGTTAGTTTTAAGAATGTACACAAACTGCAGATGAGGCCATACGTAGTCTATGCCGACTTTGAAGCGATTTTGCCACAGTACTATGGCCCTCAAGAGCGGGCACAACAAAAAACAGCCTTATTATCCCACCATCAGATCTGTTCTTATGCTTTCGTCGTTGTTAGGTCAGATGGCGGACACACACAACCGGAGATTTACAGAGGTCCCGACGCAGCTAATCGATTTTTGGAGCACATGAAACACCTTCGCAATCAATTCTCCAGTCAGCTGAAACTTTCAGGCGTTGTTATGACTCCCGAAGATGAAGAACGTTATAAATCAGCCACCCACTGCTGGATATGCAAATGCAAGTTATTAGGTGACACTGTAAGGGACCACGATCACATTACTGGTAAATTCAGAGGGGCAGCACACAGCAGCTGCAATCTTCAACTCAAGGTTAACCCAAGACATGGAAACTGCCAGTCTTCTTTCATAACCTACGAGGCTATGATTCTCACTTTATCATGCAAGCAATAACTTCTGAATGTAAGAGGATTAGCTGTATTGCACAGTCATCAGAAAAGTACATGACCTTTACTGTAGACTGTTTATCCTTCTATGACTCTGCCCAGCATCTGATGGGGAGCTTAGATAAATTGGCGGGATCTCTGCAAGACTATCCAATCACTAAAAAATATTTCGACCCATCTTTAGTCCGTAAAGGCGTCTATCCTTATGAATACATGGACTCGTGGGAAAGGTTTGATGAAGACTCACTTCCTCCTAAAGGCGCTTTCTTTTCTAGTCTTAGAGGAAAGGACATATCAGACGCCGACTATGAATACGCACAGACAGCCTGGACAGAATTACACTGCCAAACGATGGGCGACTATCACGACCAATATTTATTAGCCGATGTGTGTTTATTAGCTGACGTCTTTCAGAATTACAGAGCTACTTGCATGAAACATTACGGCCTGGATTCATCACAGTACATCTCTGCCCACGGCCTTTCTTGGGACGCATTCTTGAAGTCTACAAACATTGAGATTGACTTAATCTCGGATCTGGATACACTTCAGATGATTGAGGATGGGCTGAGAGGAGGTATTAGCATGGCCTGTCATCCTTACCGCAGAGCCAACAACAAGTATTTAGACGATTATGACCCCACCAAGCCATCCATCTATCTGATGTATTTAGACGCCAACAATCTGTATGGGTGGGCTATGAGCCAGGCACTACCATTGAGAAACTTTAAAATGATAAACGGGCCTCATGAGGTTGATCGGGTGGTAGGACTATTGTCAAATCTTACACCCAATAATCCAATAGGACTAATCTTAGAAGTAGACTTAGATTATCCTAAAGAATTGTATGGCCCCCATAACGATTTCCCCTTAGCCGCAGAAAAATTAAAGATGAGTCCCACCGAACCACCTAAACTCGTACCTAACCTCTTTAACAAAACTAAATATGTCTGTCATTACAGACTGCTACAGTTTTACTTAAGACATGGACTGAAACTTACTGCCGTTCACCGAATAATTACTTTCGATCAGGAACAGTTCATGAAACCATACATCATGAAGAACACTGATCTTAGAACTAAAGCCACAGATGCATCAGAAAAAGACTTCTTTAAGTTGATGAACAACAGCTGTTTTGGCAAGACGATGGAGAACGTACACAATCGTAAAGATGTAAGATTAGTTACAAAAGAAAAACAAGTGATTAAACTAGTCTCTAAACCTAACTACCAAGACTTTAGACGGTTTAGTGACAGCCTGGTTGGCATTATGATGAAGAAACAGAATGTGAGATTGGACAAGCCGGTGTTTATCGGGTTTGCCGTGCTAGAGTTGTCAAAGTTATTAATGCTTGAATTTCTATACGATTACTTTAAGCCGCTATACCCAGAATCAAATGTCGTTTACACAGACACTGATAGTTTTATTTTTGGACATCCCAACTGAAGACTTTTACAAAGACATGGAAATAGAAGTGGCCAAAGGAGCTGATGGGTGGTACGACACATGCGACTATCCAAAAGATTCGCCTCTACATTCAACTGTGAACAAGAAAGTGATTGGAAAGATGAAGGATGAACTTAATGGGACGGTTATACAAGAATATGTTGGTCTGCGGTCAAAGATGTATAGTATTGCTACCCAGACTTCTGTAATGAAGAAAGCTAAGGGCATAGGTAAAGAAGTTGTCAAAAAAAATATAACTCACGACAACTACAAGCAGGCTCTCTTTGAACGCAAAGTATTTTATCACACAAATGTTAATCTGCGCTCTACTCTTCATCAAGTAAACACAACTGCTGTTAATAAGAAGTCACTAGACTCTAACAATAGCAAGCGAACTTACGTTAAACCCGAGCTTTCATGCGCTATAGGCCCCCCGGAGAGCCAACTTGGCTGACTTAAATTAAGATCTTAACTAGTACTTTACTTAAGATCTTTACTAGTACTTGGCTGACTTAACTTAAGATCTTAACTAGTACTTAACTAGTACTTAACATGACTTGCACTTAACTTGCGCTTAACTTGCACTTAACTTGTTATAACTGACTTAACCAGTACTTAGCTTGTACTTAACAAGTACTTAACTGACTTAACCAGTACTTAGCTTGTACTTAACCAGTACTTAACAACACATTAAAAAACTAATTTATTAAAAATGGGTCTACAGCAGGAGGTTGTACTTTTTTTGCAGAAGCTGGTTCTTTTTCTTTTACTGTTTTTGTGGGGGTTTGTAACTTTGTTGCTAAGTATGGCTTTAGACACTTGTATGCCAAAAGCCCTCCACCAACAACAATACTCCCCAGTACATAATAATACATCTTACAGTTTGATTGTGTTGTTGTTGGTGGCGGCGGCGGTGCTGGTGCTGATGTTGTATTACTATCTAATAATTTTTGTTTTGCTGCTTGGTTTGCTTTTTGCAGTCTGTTCCATTCAGCTAGTTTACGACCGGCCTCAACACGGCCAGCACTTTTAGACTTAGTAACACTACTCACCTGCGGGACACTCAGTTGTGGGACACTCGCCTGTAGATTCACTTGCGGGACACTCACTTGTGGGACACTCGCCTGTGGGACATTCTGCTCCTGTGGAGTCTTCTTCTCCTGCTCGCTCATTTTTTTTTAGTCTGATTAAAATTAATATGATTAAAATTAATATGATTGAAAGTAATTAATCCCATGATGAATGGACATAACAACGTCCCAAATCTATAATACATGTCACATGCAAGAGATTCTAGGGACTTGGTTAAAACCGGATCTTGTGTTAAGTCATATTTTAAATCTTCTTCTGAATCAATCGGCACTATCTTGCCTACTAACTTAGCATATATACTAATCATTGTCTGCCCCACTGATCTAACCATTTTTGATCCTAGCTGTGCCTCGTACCTAGCGTAATACTTCTCAACGTCTAATGTAGACAATTGCTGAATCTGTTCAATACTTAGTTCAACACCTAAATACTGCCTGGTTTTCCCACACGCAGCCAGAGAGTATAATCTTTCTTTATGACAGAGGTCTGCCGCCTCCTCACACTTTAATAGCTCGTCGCAATCCATTTTTAAACTCTTTTTAAAAGCAATAAAAATAATAAAGCCTTTTTAAAACCATGAGTTTAACGCTAGTTAATTATGCAGTGCCCATTGTTGGTGTTATAGTTTATTCAGCTCTAGCAAAATGTTTGTTAAGAATAAAACCGCTCAACATGGGAAAGATAGAAGATTCACCAAAACTAGTTACAACCTTATTTTTAGCTCTAGCAACAAAAGATTATCTGATTAAAAAGCACATAGACAGTCTTTCATATTATGATTATTTTAATTATTTTTTTAGTTAATAAAAAACATGAGCGAAAAAAAGATTATTAATACGATTTACCACTCTGCTGTAATCAGCGGTCTTAGTATAGGATATAGCACGTTAGTAAAAAACATGTTTAAAATGAGGCCGGCCGATCTAGGAAGGTTAGACATTGAGGATGTTGTTAAGGTTATAGTTGTAATAACGGCAGGGATTGCCTCAAAAGACTTACTTGTTGCACAGGGGATTATCCCAGAAAACATCAATGCATAGAAAGATTGATTTATAAAAAAAGATTCATTCATTTATAAAAAGATGTCTGGATTAGTTCTGATGGTGGGCGGGGCTATTGTTAATGCATTGGCTTTCTCTGGCAGCAATTATATGTTTAGTAAATTGCGGTCTGATGAGGAGAGAGAACGTCATAACAAGGCAATGGAAGATTTAGCTAAGGCAAGAGACGCTTACGAGAAAAGGAGGATTGCTCACTTAGACTTTATTAATAAAAAGTTAAGAGAACAGGGTCATGCAGAGCACACATTTACAGACGTTGATGACGCAATGAATGAATATTACTTAGTGACAGGAAAGAAGTTTCTAACATCGGCACTGCCGGAACTGTCTGACTTTTATGAACCATCCGAGGATCAGAAAATGGTAGAAATAGGCTTTATTATAGGTGCTATGGGAGCAATCTTTCTTCTTGCATATTCAATCTAAAAACATAGTTAAAAATGTAATAAAAAACAGTCCCTTCTTATGGACGATACGAAGTACAAAATATATTATTCTCCTAGCGGGTATTGGAAAGGAAAGGTCGCTATTGATAAACTGAGTAAAGCTGCTAGGGTGTCTGAATCAGAAGCGAAAGACTGGCTTTCAAAACAAGCGATCTGGCAAATATATCTGCCTGCCCCAAAAAGAATAATAAGACCTCGATTCGTTAACTCAGTTCCTAATGACACCCACCAGATGGACTTGTTGTATCTTCCACATGACAAAGTTAGAAGAAAAAAGTTTAAGTATGCTCTGACTGTTGTTGACATAGCTTCAAGATATAAAGATGCTGAGCCTTTAACGGATAAAATCTCAACTGCTGTGGCTGTGGCTTTACAACAAATATACATGCGAGGCCCATTAAAGTATCCTAGGTTGATCCAGGTTGATGATGGGAAAGAGTTTAAAGGAGCTGTAAACCAACTGTTTTTAAGACACCGGGTTACAGTTAAGAGAGGGATTCCAGGCAACCATCGCTCCCAGGCTCTAGTAGAAAACTTTAATAAGAATCTAGCTGAGCGTCTGTTTACCTATCAATATCATAGAGACCTTATGGACAAAACACGCAACACAGAATGGGTCAGGTGATTGCCAGCAGTCTTACGCGCCATGAACAATGAAGAATTTAAAGCAACGGGCCTTAAGCCAGTAAACGCGATCAAATTAAAAAAAATTAGCATTACTGAAGACATCCAAAGTAATCAGAAACTCTTGTCGTTTGGATTAAAAGTAAGATACTTGTATGCGCCTGGAGAGGCAGAGGGTGATGTTAGAATTAGAGCCACAGACCCCATATGGAGCGTAGACGTATATGAAGTTGAAAGAATTATGAAAACAGCCCCTCCCATGTATTATTTAAGAGAGACTCTTTCCTCTACGTCTAAAAAGCCTGCCCCTAAAAGATCGTTTGTTCGCGAAGAGTTGCAAGTTGTCCCACCAAACACAGTGCCGATTAGTTAAAAAAATAGTATTTATTTTTTTGTTAAACTTATGATTTATTTATTTTTTTGTTAAACTTATGATTTTATTTATTTTAGTTCACATCCTATTTTTTTTTAGTCTATTTTGGGTTTAACTGATTGTTTGCTTGTTTTTCAATGTTCTGTTTGATTGTCTCAGTGTCTACCTGTTGCGAAGTAAAAGTCTTTCTCCACTCCTTTTGAAGTTCAGTTTTTTGTCGCCTGTAATCCTCACCATCAGCCATAAGGCGCTCAAATTCTTCAGCTGTAATGTTTTCGTCCTGCAATGCTTTGCTTATTCTCAGTCTTAATGAACAAAGTTTTGCTGAAGCTAGGGCTACAATGGCAGTGTGCTTTTGTAGTTTAGGCGTTAATTTTTTTAAAACAGCACTCACAATCATAGACATAGCACCTAAACCCAAACCAAGGCTCCCTAATGCTAAAGAGGCTGGTGCTCCGGCCCCAGTAGCTAAAAAAGCAACGCTAGACCCAGCACTTACGCTCGCTACAGCTGATGAGCCGGTGATTATATAAGAAAGAGTATTTAAAACTTTAGCATATTTCTTTCTAGTAACCCTATACTTATCCAAGTCACTTTCTATTTCCTCTTCAAGCTCAGCCATGTGCTTTAATCTAAACTGTTGACCTTCCATTTTTAACAAGATTATTTTTTTAATCTTGTACATATCTTCTTATTAACCCTTCTGACAGCACTTCATCAACAGAGTAAAACCCAATAAAATCAACATACTTAATAAAAATAAAATCAAGTACTGTTAGTTTAGCATTGTCAACCATCACAGTAACTTTGTCAGATGATAAGAAAGTCTTTATTTCATCCCCGTTTTTAGTAATAGCAATAACAAGCCTGAGAGGCCCATCCAAGTTTTCAGACTTTATTTGTACACCTCTGATTAACGTATGCTCTGGCAAACTAGGATCAGACTCCCTTGGAGTAATAAATAAGCGAAAAAGCATCGTCATTTTTCTAGGCAGTGATTCTAGTTTTGGATTAAATTCTAAGCCGACGGTGTCATCCCCCACTTCAGCTAAGGACTGCTTTCTCCGCAGTATATATTCAGGGCCCTGCTTAGTTATTTCAATCTGCTTTTTCTGTTGTAATCCCGGGACTAGGCTAATAAGAAGGTGCCCTTCATTCAAAGCTTTTCTAAAATTGTATTTCTTATCAAAGTATACATAGGGGCTTCGTAGTTCAAACTTTAAATCCCAGTTAATGTCAGGAAGCAACGCCCAGGCATTCTCTCGTTTATGAAGTTTGTATTCGTGTTTGCCAAAATCGTTTGCCCTTAGATTTCTTATCTCTTCCAGGGTAGGATATTGCTGTCGTTTTTTATCTTCAATTTCTATTCGTTTGTAAACACCATCGTCGGTGTACTCAAATCCATAAACATTTCCTGCCACTCCTATTAGATCAAAGTCAGTTGTATCTGCTAGATCTTTTATCTCTACTGCAACGCATTTAGGAGCTAACTCTGCTTTTGATTCAGGTCCTCGAGACATTCTTTTTAATAAACAATTTATTATAAACAATCTATAATAAGCAATCTATAATAAGCAATCTATAATAAGCAAACGTATTGAACTGGCGGGTCAGTCCGTAAGCATAGTTTAGCGTGCTTAGATTTTTCTAACTACTCTTTTATTTTTTTTAGTTCATCCTTGTCCCTGATTATATAATTTTCACTTAAACATTCTTCAAAACTGTCCCTGTCCTTAGTATAGAATAAGATGACTGATTTTAACTGCGATCTAAAGTCTTTTAAGACGGCATTGTATTTTTGAGTTAAGAGCCAAACAGAAACTAATGCGTGTCTTCCGCTAAAGGCTAGCTTAGACAGAGCCCTTCTTTTTTTAACAATGTCTTGTTCGGCTGAACAGTCATCAATAATAAACAGCGTTTCAGTTCCCTCAAATAGCCTATAGTAATGTTCTAAACAGTCACTTAGCTTGTCAGTAGGATCAACTAAAAATATATTCTCGTCTGTCCAAACAAACTGCCTTTCTTTGTAAGACTTGTTGTGCTTAATGGTTGTGCAGAATATAACAATGTACTCGTAATGAAACCTGTACACTGTTTGTAACAAATCAAGCACGAAGACAGTTTTCCCACACCCAGTAATCCCACAAATAAGCGAACAGTGCGGGTCTTTAGGTAAAAAGTTCAAACTATCCATCTGTTTTAATAGGCTATTTCTTTCAGTCTATTTTCTTCAATGTTCAGCTGGGCGTCATAAACCACAAAAACGTGCATTTGTATTTGGCCATTCTCCTCCTCTTCCTTATTAATCTGTATGAGTATGCCATCTGACCCTACCCTTCTTCCACACCCGTGCAGTTTGTTGTCATACGTGGATCTAAAATCCAGCCATAGTCCATATTTGTCTGTTAGATAATCTTCGAGTCTTACATCGTGAAGGTGAAGTTTTTTACACACATGATCGGCTGTGGGGCTTGTCTGTCTGCCTCCAGCAAACAATTTTCTTATTTCATCAAAGTGTTGGTCGGGTAAAAGTCCAGCCGAATACAGCTGAAAAGGCTTGCCATCTACTGTGCAAGACAACTGTTCAATTTTTGGGTTGTAAAACACCTCAGATTCTCTCTGAAAAGGGGTCGGGGGTTCAGTAAATAGCAAGAGAACCCCCTTTAAGGACCTTAAAGAATTGCTTATAGCTATTTCCCAGACGGCGCCTTGCTTGTTTTTAATCGCTAGACTGTGGTGTAAAACTCTTTCAAAGTAAACAACCGTCCTACTTTTATACTGGTTTAAGATTATTCTAGCCAGTTCGGGGTTAGTAACAACGTCAAAATTAAGAGAGATGTTACTGACTGTGTATTTGGCTTGAGGATCATCTGATAAAATAACAGACCCGCTGTCATTGAATGTCAGTTCGTAAGTAAGTTTGTCTCTTAGTGCGCCTTGGTAATATGGCTGATGGGTTTTTAACAGTTCAAAATCTAGAGGGATGCAAAATCAGTTCTTAAATGCTCGCGCTATTGCCTGGTCTCCCTCGTCTTCCTTTGCATCTGCAGCATTAAGCCTGTGCTTAAGACCGTTTGGGCTCTGGATCCCCTGAAAGATTTTGTCTTTTCTTTCTGTTCTAGGCAGCCACAGATCAGAATAGAGATTAAAAATGTCTGCGCTACTCAGTGAGAAGACTTCTCTGCCCTCCAGTTTGATTACCATATTTTTAATGATGGCCCTGCCCAGGTTAGCAACAACAGTAGCATTAGGATCCGCCGACTCAATATCTATTTTGAATGACAGCCTGGCAGTGCCTGGCATTATAACATCGTCAGGCCCAAGGTCACTAAATCTTACTGTTAACATTTCATTGGGCTCAATTGTTGATGGATTATTTACAACGCACACAGTCTGTCTTATGCCTTTTATGCCATGGGGCTCCTTCGCTTTTCTGAATGGATCAAGGTCACAGCCGTATGGGTTCATTTTTTATAAAACAAAAAATAATAAATATATAAATATGGCTGATGACGATTTTGACGCGATTGATCCTATTGAGGAAGAAGAAGATGAAATAGAACCAAGTCCTTCAATACAAGATGAACTTGAAGGAGCAGCAGCAGGTCAAGGAGCAGGATTAAATCAAATACGAATTCTAGATAGAATGGAATCGTTATATGGCAGTATAGGGCGAGAGCAGCCAGAAGCGCTTAATGTTTCTAATTTTTTAACAGATAAAAATAATCATTTGTATGTAAGAACTAGTAAAGGAAGGCTTGTACGGCTTACTACAAAGCCAGACCCAACCCAGTTTTTAAGCAGGAGCACAATTCTTAGAGAGCTCCCTATTTCTGACCAAAGGCAGTTAAACTTTATTAGCAATCTAAGGCCTGAGGCCGTTAGAGCTTTACAGAACTTGGAGAAAAGGTTGCCAACACAATCTGAAATGCAAAACATACCTCTTCAAGAATTAAGTCAAAGAACAGATGAAGCAATAGCAGAACTTGAGACGAGTTTTAATGAAGAAACACAGTTAAAAACAATTGTCGATTCTCAATTACCTAGTCAAAGAGAACGTGAGCTGAGTCCTGAAGAAGAAGCAGCTTTACAAACATTTGATGATCCTCCATTGTCTGAGAGTGTACACAGGAATCTTAAAGCTGCTATACGTGAACTCAGGGGTCTTGATGATGCTCTACGGAGAATAAATGGCGAGCTAAAAAACAACTTGTCAAAACTTGGTGAGTTAGATATAGAGATAAGAGAAGAAAAAAATAAACTGGGCGATGCAGATGATAACAATTTAGGGTTAGAAGTAAAGGCTAGAATACAGGCGAAAATACAGGATTTAAGGATAGAAAGAAAAAACAGGTTAGCGGCGTTGTCTACTAACAGAGAAAAAATAGCATACCAAACAGGCAGAATCAGAGAAACTATAAACAGAATACTTCATGAAAATACTACGTTAGCAGAAAGAATAAGGATTCTGTTCAGAGAGCGAGGGATTACAATAGTTAGTATATTAACAGCCGTTGGGTTTGCTATCTCTACGCTGGTTTATGCATTAACTGGCAGTGCGCTGACAGGGCCAGTAGCTCCTCCAACGCCTCAGCCCGGTAAAAGCTGGATTAGAAAACAATTGCACCATCTGGCAAACTTATTAAAGAAGTTAGCTGCCAAAGCGCTTGATGCTCTGCCGGGCATAATAGGCAGTGTTGTTAGTTGGGTTTTGTCTACCATAGGCAAAGTGGCTGGTTATATGGCTGACCATCTGTGGACGTTAGGAGTGCTGGCTGCCGGTTTAATTTTTAGTGAAATAAAGTATGGCTAATCCAGTAAAAGTTAAAAACACAATAAGGGCTGTCTTTTCGCTGGTGTGTCTGTCGGGGTGAGGCACATCAACGAGCGGGGGGTCGCTTTCCGGGCTGCTTATAACTGGTGGGGGGTCGCTTTCCGGGCTGCTTATAACTGGTGGGGGGTCGCTTTCCGGGCTGCTTATAACTGGTGGGGGGTCGCTTTCCGGGCTGCTTATAACTGGTGGGGGGTCGCTTTCAGGGCTAGATACTTTTTTTTTAAATGGCTGGTGCGGGCCTTGTGTTTAAGCCTTGATTGTGTCCTAAGTTTTGGTCGTCTCCGGCTATGAGAATTTCATTATTATAATTCTGTATCATGCCAATCTGCAGTCTGAGGTCAGAAGGCAGCATGTATAATCCATGACCCACAACAAAGTCAACCTTTGACCTAGCATGTGAAAGAACGTTTTGGTACCTTTGTATGCTGGAAGGCAAATCAACAGCAGAGTTAATAGCATCTTCTAAATTGGCTAGAAATTGTTTTCTGGCGTCAAAGCCTGTAGACTGATCCACTATGCTAGACTTGGTCTGTGCTTGCGCTCCTAATAGACACCAAACGTACGTCCGTATGGAGTCATTAAGTCTTTGCACTCCTGGCATTGTTAGGCCTTCACTTTTATCTAAGATAAATGTTGCCCAAGCATTAGGGTGCTTTTGTTCTATTGATCCTAATCTAACTTGCTTGTTTGGCTTAAAAGAAGTGTGGCCGGGCCAGTAGTCAAAATTATATTCTCTACGCTGACCCCACAAATACAATGTACCCAACCCGTGATTGCGGTCTAACTTTTGTCTAAAGTTATTTGAAGGTTTAATGTTAAATTCGTTGCAGATTCTTTCATATGCATTATTGTCCATTGAGCTGTTGAATGGATTAAACGCGTTGTCGTTGGGGAGGCGTACTTGTAGTTCAGTTAGTATGCGCCTATACTGATAATAAACATGAAAGTTATATACTGACCTTACTAAGAGATTGGGGTGGTATAAATGGTTTGCATATGAAACACCGCAGCCAGTAGTTGAGCAGTAAATGGCAAAATTTAACTGATTCTGGTAAAAAGCCATAGGGTTGGATGACCATGCTGATGGCACACTATCACTCTTTATTGGAGGATTTAAATATCTAGTTAGTGGGTTTACAAGTCTGACTTGGAAGCCATATGTTTCATCTACTGCAATGGTTAGGACACTGAAGTCCAAAGATTTGGGCTCATAAACCCCTCCTACATCGTAAGCGGCACTTTCATTATATTTAAAAGGTTCCATTTTAAATAGATTTTTAAAAAAAAGGATTTAAAAAGGATGTACATTTATATAACTAAACAAAACCAGCGCGTGTTTTTAAAGTATTCAGTTGACAATAAAGGCGGGAAGTGTAGGGTTGCTCTTAGAGAACTTAGGTTTAAAATAAGGTGGTTTAACATATCTGAAAAAGCCCAAAATAATTGGATAGATATTTATGATGAGGGGGGCAATTGCTTAAAACGTTTAAAAATACCTGATGGTTACTACAGCTTTTGTTCTTTAAAAGAAGCATTTAACAAATTTGACATACGGTTAGAAATTAATGAGGCAAATCTTATAATTACTATATTTTTACCAAAACATAAAGACAAACGGGAGTACGTTTTCTCTAAGGGCCTTGCTCGAATTTTAGGCTTTTATGATAGTGGTAAAACCTATCGTATTAATACACACGCGTATATAGACAGCGGTCTATATGAATATGTAGGCAGTAGACCGTCCGATTTTCTGATTAATCCAATGTTGTTTGTTAATCTACGCGAATTAAAAACAGATACTAATTTGTATAATGGAAATCCATCTACAGTTCTAAGAACACTACTGGCGACTTAGGCGGGGTTTTGCGATTATCAGTCATACACATTTAATGACGATCAGTTTAAAGAATTAGTTCGTGAGCAGATAAATTCATTGTGCGTAGATATAACGAATCAAAATGGAAACCCTATTGTTTGCTCTAATTTATTAGTACTGCTTGAGATAGAAGAGCGTACTGTAAACCATTAGATTTTTATGCTATGGAGAGAGAAAGAAAATATCTAGCTTCTAAATCACCCGTTTTTTGTTTTGCACGTAAGCCCCCCATTTTAAAGTAACAATTACGTCAATTTTTGGAGGTTTTTGGATGTTAAGTTTGGTTGTAGAAAAGGTGTTAATTTCGGCAAAAAGTAGCATGAGATGGACGAGATTTGTTTGTGAAAAGGGGGGTTTTCGTGCAAAATCAAGATGTGGTGGGATAGAAGCTAGATATTTTCTTTCTCTCAGTGTGTGTGTGGTGTGTGTGTGTGTGTGTGGTGTGTGTGTGTGTGGTGTGTGTGTTGTATCATTCGTTGTACCATGACAGTAGACTGGAGGTGTGACGTGGCCAAACTTGGACAGTCAGGGACCTGGCCTCACTTATGAGCAACAGGGCAGAGGCGTTGTAACCAGTCCAGTCACTCATGTTGTCCACCCAGTCCTTCATGTTGTCAATCTAGTCCAGTCCTTCTTGTTGTCCACCCAGTTCTTCATGTTGTCCATCCAGTCCTTCGTGTTGTCCCTCCAGTCCAGTCATTCATGTTGTCCATCCAGTTCTTCATGTTGTCCATCCAGTCCAGCCCTTCATGTTGTCCATCCAGTCCTTCATGTTGTCCATCCAGTCCAGTCCTTCATGTTGTCCATCCAGTCCAGTCCTTCATGTTGTCCATCCAGTCCAGTCCTTTATGTCGTCCATCCAGTCCAGTCCTTCATGTTGTCCCTCCAGTCTAGTCCTTCATGTTGTCCATCCAGTCCTTCATGTTGTCCATCCAGTCCTTCTTGTTGTCTGTCCAGTCCTTCATGTTGTCCCTCCAGTCCTTCATGTTGTCCCTCCTGTCCTTCATGTTGCCCCTCCAGTCCAGTCCTTCATGTTGTCAATCCAGTCCAGTCCTTCATGTTGTCCATCCAGTCCTTGATGTTGTCCATCCTGTCCAGTCATTCATGTTGTCTATCCAGTCCTTCATGTTGTCCATCCAGTCCTTGGTGTTGTTCCTCCAGTCCAGTCCTTCATGTTGTCCACCCAGTCCTTCATGTTGTCAAACCAGTCCAGTCCTTCATGTTGTTAATCCAGTCCAGTCCTTCATGTTGTCCATCCAGTCCTTCATGTTGTCCATCCAGTCCTTCATGTTGTCCATCCAGTCCAGTCCTTCACGTTGTCCATCCAGTCCAGGCCTGATCCACTTCTTCCAGTGTCTAACGGTTCACGGTGATGAACTCTTCACCATTCTCCTTTGTGTATAGCTTAAATACAATGTTTGACTAAGGCAGGTAGATTTCATGGCTTTAATTACTTGACATACGTATACTTCAGTTATTCATGCCAGTGCAACACCAACACACACACACACACACACACACACACACACACACACACACACACACACACACACACACACACCGCTCACACACACACACACACACACACACACACACACACACACACACACACACACACACACACACACACACACACTGTTCTAATTGTAAAGCATTATTCCCTTGAATCATGACACCATTTCACTTTATGCTGCTTGAATTACTACTGCCTTGAGTTCCAATGTTTTACTGATTCATTAGAAAGGCGTGTATTTCATATAAATACAATTTCTGTTTACAGTGCATTGAATTAATGCGGCACTGGATTCTACAAAATATATACATACATTTTTTTTTTCTTTTTCCCCCCTTACATGTAATATGCAAACGTACTTGTCGACACAGATTGCGCACATTCGCGCGCGCGCGCGTGTGTGTGTGTGTGTGTGTGTGTGTGTGTGTGTGTGTGTGTGTGTTGTGCTTTTTAACGTGCACGATTCATTGTAAATTTCTTTCTGTTTCTGATTCTCACAGCCTTATTTGTCCACACAAATCCCTTGTTCCCACTCGTTTCCCAGGATCTCTTCACCATGCATCGATAATTCGGAATAGTCTCCCATCGTCGGGGACACTCCCTTGGCTTTGCACATCGTGTGTCAGAGTCAAATTGTGCGCTTTATTTTCTTTTTCCTTTTAAGTCAAACCAGTTGGTCTGCTTCGTGTTTTGCTGTTCGCCATTCCTGCCGTCTGGTTAACGATCTTTTCTCTCCCGTGTATCATTGTACAGAGGACTATATTTGATAATGTCCTTAGCAGATGTTGCACCTTGCCAAAGTGTTGTGTATCATTGTACAGAGGACTATATTTGATAATGTCCTTAGCAGATGTTGCACCTTGCCAAAGTGTTGTGTATCATTGTACAGAGGACTATATTTGATAATGTCCTTAGCAGATGTTGCACCTTGCCAAAGTGTTGTGTATCATTGTACAGAGGACTATATTTGATAATGTCCTTTGCAGATGTTGCACCTTGCCAAAGTGTTGTGTATCGTTGTACAGGGGACTATATTTGAGCAGATGTTGCACCTTGCCAAAGTGTTGTCTACCATTGTACAGGGGACTATATTTGATAATGTCCTTAGCAGATGTTGCACCTTGCCAAAGTGTCGACTCTTTTCGCGTGTCCTGGGTTATGGTCCTCACCCATGGTTATTTGGTCCTCCCCATGGTTATTTTGATCCTCCACATGGTTATTTTGGTCCTCCCCAATGGTTATTTTGCCCCCCCCCCCCCCCCCCCCCCGAATGGTTATTTTGATCCTCCCCATGGTTATGTAGGTCCTCCTCATGGTTATTTTGGTCCTGCCCATGGTTATTTTCATCCTGCCTATGGTTATTTTGGTCCTCCCCATGGTTATTTTGGTCCTCCCCATGGTTATTTTCATCCTGCCTATGGTTATTTTGGTCCTCCCCATGGTTATTTTGGTCCTCCCCATGGTAATTTTGATCCTGCCCATGGTTATTTTCATCCTGCCTATGGTTATTTTGGTCCTCCCCATGGTTATTTTGATCCTGCCCATGGTTATTTTCATCCTGCCTATGGTTATTTTGGTCTTCCCCATGGTTATTTTCATCCTGCCTATGGTTATTTTGGTCCTCCCCATGGTTATTTTGATCCTGCCCATGGTTATTTTGGTCCTCCCCCATGGTTATTTTGGTCTTCCCCCATTGTTATTTTGGTCGACCCCCATGGTTATTTTGGTCCTCCCCCATGGTTATTTTGGTCTTCCCCCATTGTTATTTTGGTCCTCCCCATGGTTATTTTGGTCCTCCCCCATGGTTATTTTGGTCTCCCCATGGTTATTTTGGTCCTCCCCCATGGTTATTTTGGTCCTCCCCATGGTTATTTTGATCTCCCCCCATGGTTATTTTGGTCCTCCCCATGGTTATTTTGGTCCTCCCCCATGGTTATTTTGGTCTCCCCCATTGTTATTTTGGTCTTCCCTATGGTTATTTTGGTCCTCCCCCATGGTTATTTTGGTCCTCCCCAGGGTTATTTTGGTCTCCCCAGGGTTATTTTGGTCCTCCGCATGGTTATTCTGGTCCTCAAGAATCAATTGAAAGTAAAGGAATGTGAAAACGAAATTCTATTCTTAATTCAAAACACAATAACAAGTAAAAAGCTCAGAACTAATTAAAAGCAATGTAAGCATCGTTACATTTGTGTACACATGAAAAATGACATCTTGATACACTAAGATGACATCAACATGCAATGATTTGTAATTTCTTGTAGGAATGGCAGTCAGGTTTTTTTCTTCTTCTTAATTCTTCCTTTGTGTGCATATAATATGTTTTGGATTTACCCCTTTCTTTTGTATCCGTATTTGTTATGGTTTCCCTTATTTTTTCAGTTGTGAAATGTTGAAATCATATGTATATAAACTTGAAAAGAAAATGAGTATCTAATTTACGAACGAACGAAACTTTTTACAGAATGCAGTCGTGTTTGAGTTGGGTTTCTTTGTTGTATCAGAGTGCGTGTGTGCCTATGTTTCTCTCATCACATTCTTACTGAAGCACTCTACAATGAAGGACACAAACACCCTGTGTCTATCTCACCCCTTTCTTACTGAAGCACTCTACAATGAAGGACACAAACACCCTGTGTCTGTCTCACCCCTTTCTTACTGAAGCACTCTACAATGAAGGACACAAACACCCTGTGTCTCTATCACCCCTTTCTTACTGAAGAACACGCACACACATACGCTCGCACACACACACACACACACACACACACACACACACACACACACCACACACACTCTCTCTCTCTCTCTCTCTCTCTCTCTCAGACACACATACTCTCTCTCTCTCTCTCTCTCTCTCTCTCTCTCTCTCTCACGCGGGGGTTTGTGAGCTGCTGTCTTCGCGTGAAGTCACTTGTTATCCAGTCTGATAAATAAGAAGAACTGCGTTGGCTACAGATCGTTCCATGCTTCGAAGTTTGGCAGCAAGTCATACGAAGAGCCATGCCATCGGCTGCACTGCATTTCAGATCAGTGTGTGGCTGTTTTCATGCGATCTATCAGGCCTTCATGTTTAAACGTGCAAGGCAGAAGAGGGCCCTCTACTGCGCCATGTTGACACTGAAAGGAAGAAAAGACGGTGTCATAGTAGGATTGCTCCTCTCTTATTTGTACTGGGGCAGCTTTCTTCTTCGCTGTGGAGACGTGGAAAGCAATCCCGGACCCAACACTTCTCAGACCAAAGACAGCAAGGAAAGCGTGAGGCAGTCCCGACTGACCAGCACAAGATCAACAAGCAGCAGAGTCAGTCTAGACAGGACGGACAACCCTTCAGGCAGTACTTCCGGTGGAACAGCAAGTCAGCCTACCCTGTCTGACGTGATAGGAATGCTGAGCTCCTTGGATACGAAGCTGGACAGTAAGATTGGAGAAGTGAAAGAAGAGATCCGCATCCTCCATGAAGACTATGTGGACATGAGGGACGAGCTGAGGGGGCTGAGGGAGGAGGTCGTCACGCTCCGTCAGCAGAACGAAGACCTGCAGAGAAGGAACGATGATCTCGGCAAGAAGATTGAAGACCTGGAGAGGAAGACGGACGACTTGGAGGGGCGGTCCAAGAGGAACAACCTGGTGTTCTATGGATTACCCAGGAAGGACAACGAGACAACCGCTGAGTGTGAATGAACTTCTCACTGACAAGCTGGAGATGTCTCGTGACATAGAATTCGACAGGGTTCACCGAATAAACTCTTAAGTCAGACTCCCCCGTGATTGCTAGATGCGTTTTTTATAAGCAGAAATTAGATGTGCTTAAAGCTAAAGGAAAGCTACGGGGAAGTCGGATTTTCATCAGTGAGGACTTTTCTAGTCGAGTGAGAGAACTTAGGAGGAGGTTGACACCGTATCTAAAGAGAGCTCGTGGTGAAGGTAAACGGGCCACCATGGTGTTTGACCACCTCCTGATAGATGGAAAGAAATACTCTGTTGATTCTGGTGACCGGCTGGTAGAAATAAGATAGGACGTTGGCCGGCCCAGAGATATTCATGGTCATTCAGTAGAGGGAACAAACTTTCAGTGTGCACCGGTTTGGCTGTCACAGTGTAGCGGGTTTAGCAGTGAGCTTGCACGTGCTGATCAAGAGACGGGTGACCAGGTGTGTTGTGCCAGCGGTACAGCCAGCGTAGAATGTGAACATGTGCATGTTGACACTGAGCATGTGGTGAATGACTCGGCTTCAGACACCGTGTGTGACGCATTACATGACAGCGGGAGCGGGGCTTCTTCAGTGGTCACTGAAAGTCGACCCAGATCGCTCTGTTGTATATAATAATTCTAAATGTTTGTCTTTTCTTCACTGGAATGTGAATGGTTTACTTTCTAAATTACATGATAAAGAATTTGTATCGTTTGTTTGTTCCTTCGATTTCATTTGTTTTGTTGAAACATTTTTGGAAGATTTTCATTCGTCAATATTTACGGGATATAAGAAATTCTGTAAGCCAGCCATTAAACTTACAACCCGTGGAAGGCGCTCTGGTTGACTCGTATGTCTTGTGAGGCACGAGCTCTGTTCATTTGTTGAATTATTGGATATTCAATCGGATTCTTGTTTTGCTTTTGTGATTGATAAATCTCTGATGTGTTTGAACAAAAATATTTTGTACATCTGCGCTTACATACCACCGGCAGACTCACCTTATTATACATATGCTGGCAATGGCAATGGAATAAGTATGCTTGAAGAGTTTGTGAGTGATTGTTTACTTTCTGTTGATGATGCTTATGTGTTATTAAGTGGAGATTTTAACAGCAGGACTTCAAATATTTCACATGATTTGGAAGACGATGGGTTGCCTTTTGGTTATAAGCATTTAAGTCATCCTGTATGTATGAACAGGAAGTCTGAAGATACTGTACTGAACAACTACGGTAAGATGTTGATTAATATGTGCACTGCTTTGAATTTGAATATTGTGAATGGTATGTGTCAGGGCGATTTCGACGATCGCTACACATACATTTCTGAGAGAGGCAATAGCGTCAATGATTATTTTATAATGTCACGTGATTTGCTTGCAAAATTTGTTAATAATTGTGAACTGCATGTGTTAGAAAGAGTTGAATCTGACCATATGCTTGTAATGATGAAATTCAGATTTTATAATGAAAACATAAATAATGCGAAAATGAATATTGGTAGATGTTTAATGGAGAAGTATGTATGGAATGAGACTTATGCCAGTACTTTCAGTGATGCAATGTGCTCTCCTGAAATTCAGGAGAGAATAGAAATGGCGATTACAAAAATTGGTGTTGATGTTAACGAATCTTTGAATATATTTAACAGTTGCCTAAAAGATGCAGCTGAATGTATGAAAAAACAGTTTAACATAAATGCAAAACAAAGTTGTGATGACTGGTATGACGTAGTGTGTCGTAACGGTAAAAGAAAGGCCCGTAACCATTTAAATAAATATCGTCGCACTTTATTACCCCCTGATCATTTTTCTTACTGTGCAGCCAGGCGTGAATACAAGAATCTTTTGAAACACAAACGTAAACAGTTTAACAGTAATTTAGTAGAACGGTTGGTTTCTTCTGTGAATGACCAAAGGGAGTTTTGGAACTCAATGCGTAAAATCAACAATAAAGGAAAACAACCGTCTAATAACATTGGTTTGGAAGACTGGTTTGAACATTTTCAGAAACTGCTTGAAAAAGACGTTGACACAGGTGATGCTACAGATGAGGAAGGCAGTGGTGGTGGAAATGCTCACAATGATTCCAGTGATAATAGTAATTCCAGTAACGATTATTTCAATCGTCCAATTTCAAGGGATGAAATTATGATGGCCTTAAGAAAACTGAAAAGTCATAAAGCTAGTGGCCCTGATAGTATTATTGGTGAAATGGTGAAAAATGCATGTAAGTCTAATTTGATATTGGATTTTGTTACAAAGTATTTCAATTCTCTATTTGACAGGGGTGTTTTTCCTGTGCTGTGGACAGAATCAATAGTTCTTCCTTTATATAAAAAGGGTAATGTTGATGATCCTAATAATTATAGAGGAATTTCTTTGTGTAATGTTTGTAGTAAATTGTACAGTACTGTTATCAATGGAAGACTGCAGGAGTGGGTAGAGGAAAAGAACCTCACAGGTGAATGCCAAGCTGGATTTAAACGCAATTACTCCACGATAGACCACATGTTCACTTTAATGGCGTTTGTGCAAAAACAATTTTGTTTGAATCGTAAATTATATGTCGCTTTTATTGACTTTGAGAAAGCATTTGATTCTGTTAACAGGAGTATATTATGGCGAATTTTGTTTAAAAATGGGATAAGAGGTAAATTGTATCAATGTGTCATGAGTATGTACGACTCTGCAAAAGCTAGAGTAAGGAGCGGCGGTTCTCTGACTGATTATATAACCTGTACAACTGGAGTTAAACAAGGGGATGTTTGTAGTCCCATTTTGTTTTCTTTGATCATTAATGAATTAACGAAAGAAGTGACTAATTCTGGACGACATGGTGCAAAATTCATAAATGATTTTTTTGGAAATTTTCATTCTTCTTTTAGCTCACGATGTAGCATTGATGTCTGAAACGATAGTTGGTTTACAAACCCAGTTGAACAGTTTAGAAAGAGCATCCGCTTCACTTCGATTAAGCATAAACATGAATAAAAGCAATATAATTGTGTTCAGAAAGGGTGGATATCTTGCAGCCAGAGAAAGGTGGCTATATAATGGAACTGCTATGCCCGTTGTGAATGCTTACAAATATCTTGGCATATATTTTTCTACACGTTTAAGCTTTACCTTTGCTTGTAAAGATCTTGCAAGTAGAGCTAAATATGCGTTATTGTGTATACTGAAGAAATTAACGATGTTAAATAGTGAATCTTTGACTTTATTTTTGAAATTATTTGACGCTCAAATTCAACCGATGCTACAATATGGTGCTGAAATATGGGGTTTTGATTCTGCTGCTATGCATATTGAGAAAATCCACCTGTATGCTCTAAAGAAATTTATTGGTGTTTCATTGAAAACACCGAGCGATCTGGTATATGGAGAGACCAATAGATACCCAATACATTTAATTTCAGTGGTAAAGTGTATTCGTTACTGGCTAAGAATAACACAAATGGAACAACACAGATTGCCATACAAAGCCTACACTATGCTTTTAGAGTTAGATAACAGGGGAAAGAAAAACTGGACTTCTAATTTAAGACTAAAATTGTATGAATTCGGATTTGGTTTTGTGTGGGAAAACCAGGGTGTTGGTGATATAAATGGTTTTATTCGTGTGTTTCGACAAAGATTGATTGATTGTAGTTGGCAGAGGTGGAACTCGCATGTTGAAGACAGCTCTAGGTTTTCTATTTACAGACTGTTAAATCCTATGCATTGCATTCCTACCTATTTGTCAATGGCTATTAATAAACATTTGAGACATGCTGTGACAAAGTTTAGATTGGGTATTTCAGATATCTTAGCACATTCTCAACGATATAGAGTTGTAGGTGATCGTATGCTTTTTTGTCCATTGTGTCACGAATCACAGGAAAATGAAGTTCATTTTGTTCTTTCATGTCCAGAATTAAGTGATTTAAGACAACAGTGTATCCCTCCTAAATACT
>CM065745.1:4825579-4840579 GCA_033310375.1 Conus canariensis
GATAGATGGCGCAAATATATCAAACGTGACGTCAAATCGCACCCCGACACCATTCGTCATGCCTTGGAACACGAAGAGAATAAACATAAGCTTCCTAAGATCGTGACGCTGCATGACTCCATTATGAAAGGTGTCAACGGGAACCGATTGGGGCGTTCCTACGGCTTCAATGCAGATCTACACAGGACCTTTTGTATAGAGGACATTCCAGCGGCGCTTGAAGTGGCCTTGTCCTCAACTAAGGAATCAGTGGACGTGATAATTGTTCACTGTGGAGTAAATGATGTGAAGAAAGACCCAAAAATGTGCGACCAAGCTTTCGTTCAATGCACTCCAGATATTTCCAGCAAACGTCCAAAGACGAAGATGATGATAAGTAAATTTGCTCCTGTTCAGGATCCTGATACTGAAGTTTGTCGTCAGCTCTTCAATACCCTGATCACCACTGACTTGTTCAAAATAGAGAATGTTTCCTTCATAAGTCACGACAATGTTCAGATCACAACACTGGAGGACGGTGTACACCCGAACACCAGAGGAGCCAGTATCTGTGACTGTATAAGACAGTAGACAGGGATATATGTATGAATATACCCCCCTTGATAACCACCCCTCCCCCATTTCCCCTGAGAGTACGAACGCCACACAACAAACACAGCGGACAAAGGGAAATATGGTGCACAAACAGAAGGCTTTATTTGCATTCACACACGCAGTCTCACCAACAGAATAGCAGATGAAAACACCAAGATTTTTACGTCCAGCACACACACGCAGTTTTCCCCACACGCAACAACAACAAAAAAAGCAAAAAAGAATCCAACTATACTAATACCACCAATGCGCGACCATCATCACATGGCCCCTTATGCAGTCCTGTGCACGCATGTGCTGCACATTCACATGTAGGGACCCTTCCCTCAAGAGGCACACACACACCTCAGCCCACTGAGGGCCAATACCAGAAGGAAACAAGGGTGAAGAACTACATCACCTGGTAATCCCGGGCTGAAATATCAAACAAGGTTGATATTCCACCGAACCCGAGATGCCCACGCGATGCTTCAGCGTACACCCTCCTTCTCCAAAGCTGTATTCCTTATACCAATTTTTTTCTATTGGTGTCAGGCTATCCCTACACCCAAACTCAATCCCAAAAATATCATTTAAAGCACTTAATTTGTTAATGTGACCCGAAACCCAATCTTGCACTTTAAGTATCTCACTCAAAGTCCCTGGCGGACACTCGACACATGCACACACAAAGAAAAACCTAAAAAAAAAAAAGAAAAAGAAAAGAAAAAAACGGCAATGCGGTAAGTGTTTTCAATATCACCAAGTAAAAGTCTGTCTCTGATTCACCACGCCCTCACATCAATGTACCACCAAAGGAAAACACAAGACCTGCACTGAAGCGCTTGAGACGAAGCAGCGGGAATAAAGTAGTGTAGAATCGAAGAGTCCGGTCCCCTACCTACTAGGAACCAACTACACCACTCACAAGTTACACGCAGATGATATACCGCAGTGAGCCCTCGAGGTGTTTGCCCACCCCGAAGAAAGGATAGAACCGAAGTTGGAACTGTAAACACCGGGACTGCAGAAGACGGAGTCGGCGTCCAGTCCGGAACATACCCTGCCGGATCCAGGTGCGTCCCCACTCCAGGCAGAGGAATGGGCAGGGATGACAGTGGAGGTGGAGGTAACACGACCCCCCAACCCGAGAGGCCGACCCTCACGGATTTGCTGTGCAGGGGAAGGTAAGGAAACTCGCCGGAAACCTGTGAAAAAGGAAATGTCTTACTACCACAGAAGAATAAAGTTATTTGCTGCTTCACTTAAGTAAACGGTTCTGAGTGTTTTCATGTTTTTTAGCATTTCACGTTGACTCATTAAATATAGTCCTGAGATGTACACGTCACAACCCAAAGTGCGATAGCTGATTGGAGTTCTGAACCTTGACTTATACAACCAGCCACCCTGACATCAAAATTCTCTCTCACCAGAAACTTTCCATCACAAAGTTAAACCGACTCCATTGACTTTCCATTTCCATCCATGGCCGCGAACATAATTGTAACCGTTCCTTCATAACAGTGATTATACCGTCCGAATTATATTCCTACGACTTCAGTCCCCATCAAAGTCTCCAGGACACAATGATTCAGTAAGATTGTAAATCATATTTACTCCAACGAACAACCGACCGTTAGTGACTACCAGTACCAGTCACAGTTCAGGGCCTATTACCGAATAACATGCTTAATAGAATCATCAAACATATCTCAAGCAAAACCAAAAATAACAGAATTGAACCCGGGTATCCTAATTTCCCAGCAGGCACAACATAATCCTGCAAATGTTAATAGAAATTATCAAGTGCTAGGACAATAACCAATTACGTAAGCTCGACAAGGATTTCCGAGTGCTGCTATACATTACCTTAAACATTGCCTACTGACATCAAAATGCTGAGGAAAACTTTTTGAATACTGGCGCACCCCGTCGACTAAAACAAGAACCACACACACACACACACACACACACACACACACACACACACATAATATATATATATATATATATATATATATATAATATATATATATATATACACACCAAGAGTAGACTTCTGAGGCACAATTCCTAAGTATATGAAACATCTTTTTATTTTCACCTGCCACTCAGTTGTGATAAACTACACAGCAAAAAATCCAACTGATACTACTGTTGTATTTAACATAATCATTAATTCACCTGCAAATCTTTAATAATAATTAGGAAAAAAAAACTCTTTTACTAATGTAATAATCCCTAATTTACCTTTCCGCCCATCCAACCCAGCTTGGTTCCACGCTCAAACACCGAAGGTGAACCCCTACAAGACGTGTCTATCCGAGGTACCACCACCCGTCACCTATCGATCGATAAACCTCACACACGCCCAGAAACAGCGCATGCAGTCTGCCCTCTGCACCTGCCACGCACCGCGCGAGTCTCCTCTTTTAATATTAAACGTTCCGGTCCTCCGACACCAACCTACACTCTCAGAAATTCACCAATCTTTACCAAACTTGAAAACAATATTTCTGTACACCAGCGACCACTACCAAGCACAACATATTATGTCTTAGCACATCAATACCACTGTAACAAATCCACCTATCTGCATCAATGTAGATCCGAAACGCACATTATTTTATTCCTACGCCTACGGCTTTCCTTGACTTTAAGTTCAAGTTATATTTCTTTTTTTTTTCCCCTTCAAACTTTCGCGCATTTAAATTTCCTCCTTCCCTTCTTAGTCGAACTCACATTGAAAGAAACTTTGCCAATAAAAATAAATTTAAAAATCCTCCAGTTCTGGGGACCGAAATACAAAAGTTTATGAAATAATGACCGACTTTACAGCCCTCCAGAATTTCCGCTACTTTACACGCTCACCTTCGTCAGAACAGGAACGACACACACTGGACGACACCCTCAGTCACCGGGACACTGCCAGACAGCCAACGCCCTGGTAGATGCAGAACCCGCCACTGAACACCGAAACACCGACAGTCAAAACAGGAACGACACACACTGGACAACACCCTCAGTCGCTGGGACACTGCCAGACAGCCAACGCCCTGGTAGATGCAGAACCCGCCACTGAACACCGAAACACCGACAGTCTCAGGTAGCCAAACCTTCAGAAGTCGGTCGAGGGCATACCCAGAACCCCAGCCCCAACGGCAGAAATAAACTTGAGCACAAGGCCAACCCAACCTTCGCGGATAACGCCTCAATTCGCACTGACTTGCAGACACACGACGACACTCCGAATTCACCTCGGAAACTCACAAGACAGCACTCACATGCACGGGATTCCCCGATCACATCGAAGAACTCCAGTTTCACGAGTGTTCGTTTACACATGTAAAACCCACTATTCCGGCGAGTCTAAGCGTTCTCCTCCTCCCCCCTCCAAGAGTTGACAGGTAAGCACACTCCCGGCAGGAATCACGCACTTCATGTCCACTGCCAACCTGGGAATGGACGAGCCACACTCCACAATTGTCACTGAGGCGACCTGTATCAGTTCGTGCGTGACAGTGTCCTAGCAGGCAACCTGGGCAGATACATACGGCACTTCTTTGGAGCAGACCCAGGAAAACATCCAGACGTCCCCTGGCCCCACCACCCATGCAGCGCTACCTGCCCCCTTCAAGACATCCCTTCTTTGCTGAAAGTCGACAGGGACGGTGGGGAATATGTACAACTGCTTAAGAGACTGGAAATTACACAGAACAAATAAACTGTGCAGTCTTTATATTACCGTCAGCCAGATACTTTTGATGGACACCTAGTAGTGTGGTCTGTTGTACGCCTATTGACAGTTGTGATTTTGTTTATATCTGATATTGTTCAAAACAATAATTTGTTATCATTTTGTTATTTCCTCATCTTTCTACTTTGCATACAGCTTTTTTGTCAAGTTAGTTATTTAGAAATTTGTATTAGTTCTACTGGTGTTGTTTTGGAGACATGCCTGATAGATCACCAGATATGATTACCATTCTACAGTGGAATGCCAGATCAATAATTACAAATGAATCATATCTCATTCAGCACTTTGCTAAATCCCGTTGACTGCCCTTGCACGAACGGCGTTCGTGATGGTTTCGGGAAAGCTGTGTGCCCTTGCATGAACGGCGTTCGTGATGGTTTCGGGAAAGCTGTGTGCCCTTGCATGAACGGCGTTCGTGATGGTTTCGGGAAAGCTGTGTGCCCTTGCACGAACGGCGTTCATGATGGTTTCGGAAAGCTGTGTGCCTTGCATGAACGGCGTTCGTGATGGTTTCGGGAAAGCTGTGTGCCCTTGCATGAACGGCGTTCGTGATGGTTTCGGGAAAGCTGTGTGCCCTTGCACGAACGGCGTTCGTGATGGTTTCGGGAAAGCTGTGTGCCCTTGCACGAACGGTGTTTGAGATGGTTTCGGGAAAGCTGTGTGCCCTTGCATGAACGGCGTTCGTGATGGTTTCGGGAAAGCTGTGTGCCCTTGCATGAACGGCGTTCGTGATGGTTTCGGGAAAGCTGTGTGCCCTTGTACGAACGGCGTTCGAGGTAATTTCATCCTCAAAATTCGGGGATTTAAAGAAGGGAGGCAAGGAGGAAAAATGGTTTAAACGGTTGCAGGGACGCTAAAGGACGGTTTCTTCCCTTTCACGGGTTGCTGACTGACCGGCTCGCGTCCGTTCGGACGATAACTTCGGCAAAGTTCGGCTGAGTCATTCTCGGTTCAAGATGGCGAGTCGAGCAGGCAGTTCGATCAGGCGCGTGCCGTTTTCAAACGATCTAATGCTCATGAAGTGCATCAAGAAGTTATCCGAGACCGTGAAAGCGATGACGAGGACTTCAGAGAAGTGGAACGAAGCGATTCGGAGGAGGAATAAAGCGATCACAATCAACACCACCCTTTGCTATCGAAGATTGGTGTTGATGACGAAGCTGATCCCCGACTTCAAACCGAGCGATACCGGCGCAAGTGGGCCCGAATCGGAGAGTGACGAGCCGATTCCGTCTATGTCGACTGCCCCCTGCCTCCTTTCGTGAGAGGTCGGGAGGAGAGTCGAGGAAGGGGAGGGGGTTTAGGACAACGGCGAGGGTCCAGTGCGAGGGGGCGTGGCAGAGGAAGAGGGTGTGGCACTCGTCAGTCTGAACTTGTTTCAGAATGGACAGAGGCCAGTGCTGATCTCCCAAATCTCGACCTTTCTTTCATGGGTGATCCAGGTATCAAGGTGAACATTGACAATTTCAAGCCTATGGATTTCATGGAATTGTTTTTTTGTGGTGTGTGTGTGTGTGTGTGTGTGTGTGTGTGTGTGTGTGTGTGTGTGTGTGTTGTTGTTGTTGTTGTTGTTGTGTGTGTGTGTGTGTGTGTGTGTGTGAGAGTGTAGAGAGAGAGAGAGAGAGAGAGAGAGAGAGAGAGAGAGAGAGCAGTGCTTGTGCATGGTGTGGGTATACATTGTGTGTGTTGTCGTCGGTTTAATGTCCTTCCACTACAGTGATTCAGACAGTTTTATGTGTGGGTGAATGAAGTATGTAAGTGATTGAGTGTATTAATACGTTAATGATAGAATATGACCCTCCCCCTCCCCTCTATCCCTCTTCCGTTTAATGAAAACAAAATAATTTAATTGAGTAGAGATAAGATCTAAAGATAAAGGCCAACTGAACTACTTAACAAACATTTGCAAACTGACTCAAGAACACAAGAAGTGTTTAAAATACTTGGTAAAGGTAAGAAGTCGATCCATCAGTGTAACCATCAATACCCGACTTTGTAAAGAGTTCTCTTGCTCTTGGACATTGAATTAGTAAATGACTGATACTTAAGGTTTCCCCACACATACATTTAACGTTATGACAATATTTTGTTTTCAATGCGTTCAAACGAAATCTATGGACTAAGCTTTCAATCTCCCTAGACGAGAAAGAGACTTGTTTGTCCGTTTTCCTCTTGTACCCATCACTAAACTTTAAACAGTTGTGATAATATTGGACGTCTGAGTTCATCAGTAATGTTTTAACTTTTTCTCTTGACGTTGATTTATAATCGAAAAACATTCTTTCAAATCTAAAGGAATGTTAAGTGGTATTGCGTAATTGATATTTTGAGTTGCTTTTCTTGCAAGTTGATCTACGCACTCGTTGGGTACAATACCACAATGAGAGGGGATCCAACAAAAAGTAACAGTAATACCTTTCATGGATAAAAGATGAATGAAATAATGAATTTCTAATACCATATCAAGACGATTTGAAGACATGCAGACTTAATCGAGTGGATTGCTGCTTTCGAATCAACACCTATCATGATTTGGGAATTTTTTTTGTGGAAAATTTAGGATGAAATATAACGACTTAAGTATAGCAATTAATTCGGCACTAAATATCGATAACTGTCTACCAAGATAGAAGAGTTATTCTATCTTGAAACTAGGGATTATGAAGGCTGCTCCCGTGTTACCATTTTCTAGCACTGAGCTATCTGTAAAAATTTTCAAATGGTGATTGTAGTTACTTTCTAAATGAGCGTAAACAGATGTTTTTAAGGTATGTGGACAATCATTTTTTTATATATCTGTATAATCTATATCAAAGGAGGCTTTACTTTGTTCCCATTTTGGAATAGGAGAATACGTGGGCTTTGGGGCAATGTTGTTTTTATCTATTTTGGTATCCTTTAGAAGATCGGAGGAAAACGAGTAAATAGACCTTGTTGACAGTATATTTTGGGCACGTTTTCCGAAATCCTCCTCTGATTTTAAACATACTTCTTCTGAGCTAAAACTGTTTTGTGAAAAGCTCTTTAAGATAAATTTTGAAGTAGAAGCTTTCCGAAGTTCTGCAAGAGGTAAGATTCCTACTTCATTATACGTCCCTAAGTTAGATGTATGTGTGGGAACCCCAAGGGCAATTTTATAAGCTTTGCAATCAGTACTCTGAAGTTTATTTAGCAGGTACTGAGGAGCATTAAAGAATACTTTTGAGCATAAGTTAATCTTGAGCGTATAAGGGCAGTTGCTAAGATGGTTAATGATTTCGAGTCCTGTCCCCAAGGTTCTTTGCTAATAATATTTACGAAATTCAAGCTCTTTCTTGCTTTGTTTAAAATATATTCAATATGAGCGTTCCAAGATAACTTACTACTTAAGATAACACCCAAAAATTTGACACTTTTTGCATAGTTTAAAACAATGCCATCCAACGTGAAAGTAGGAAGTTGTCCTGGATCGTAACCAGCATTAAAGAGAATCATATTAGTTTTTTTTTTTTCTGGGGAAAGAGAAAGACCATTTACATTAAAAAATCATTGATCTTATTTAATTCAAGTTGATACTTTATTTTGATGTAATTTAGTGATCTTGATGGTGTATTTCTTTTCATTGTCACTTTTGTCCATAGGCATATATCGTCAGCAAATTGAGCCACTTCAGTATCTTTAGCTCGTAGGCTTTACCTTTAGGGAGATCAGAGATTAAAATATTAAATAATATTGGGGAAATTACTGAACCTTGGGGTAAACCCATTTGTAAAGGTCTGGGGTTGGAATACGTATTTCCTATTTTTGCTTGAATGTGCCTACCTTGTAGAAAATCTTGAATAAAATTGTACATGTTCCCACTGATTCTGATATTCTTTATTTTGTACATTAGTCGTTTGTGCCACACTTGCTCATAGGCTTTACGAATGTCAAAAAAGTAGCGAGGATGTTCTTACGACGTGCAAATTGATGTGTTACGTGTGTTGTAAGTTTTACTAAGTGCTCAATTGTAGATCTGCCTGCTTGAAATGCAGCTTGGTTAATAGGAATAATGCAGTTTTTATTGCAATGATGAATTAGCCCTTTTAACATTATCTTTTCCAACAATTTACATGTGTTAGATGTTAATGATATTGGCCGATAGCTGTTTATATCACTGAGTGGTTTTTCTTTTTTATGAATAGGAATTATAATTGAGTGTTTCCAAATTAGGGGTATTTTGCCACTGTCCCAACATTTTTGGAAAAACAAATGTAGAAATTGTATGACATTTTGCGGGAAATGGCTTAATATTTCATTTGAAATGCCATCTAATCCCACTGATGTCTTTTTATTTAGATTAATAACACACTCATTGACTTCCTCCAATGTTATAGTAGAATTTAGGTAGTGATTTTCTGTTGGTTTGGGGCTATCATAGATGTTTTTCTTTTCTTCACGTTCGCGGTGTTTTTTCTTGTCCAAGGATAAGCTGTTAATGCTACTAACATATATATGTAACATTGTGTGTGTGTGTGTGTGTGTGTGTGTGTGTGTGTGTGTGTGTGTGTGTGTAGTGTTTGTGCATGGTGTGTGTGTGTGTGTGTGTGTGTGTGTGTGTGTGTGGTGCTTTTGCATGTGGTGCTGTATGTGTGTGTGTGTGTGTGTGTGTGTGTGTGTGTGTGTGTGTTTGCTTTTGAATATGGTGCTTGTGCACAGTGTGTGTGTGTGTGTGTGTGTGTGTGTGTGTGTGTGTGTGTGTGTGTGTGTGTGTGTGTGTGTGTGTACCCAAATGTGTGTCAGTCAACTATAACTGGCATTTACTGGCAGTAGTGTGGGATCCTGATCCTTCTGTCCATAGGTTCTGTGGTGTAGTGTATTCTCTGCGACACCGGTGTACTTTTCAGTTGTTAGTGTGCTTTCATCATCTATGGTGTGGCCTTTTGTAGCTCAATCCTATCTTTAGCAGTCTCGTTTTGTTTTTTTTGGTGTGTTGGTTTTGCAATGTTTTGTTTATTACCTTCTGTGGTGATGGCCTTTTATCAATCGCACTTTGTTCATGAGTGAACCAAACCACACGTGTGAAAGAAAACTGACAGAATAATTGGAAGTTACACTTAGTGTTGTTATTGTTAGTTTATCTCTGCTAAACAAGACCAATTCCCAAGAGGCTTGCAAGATGTGCAGACTGATGCTGTGGATAATGTGCAATTCCCATCTTCTTTCCCACGTTACCTGGGCTGGAGTGCCCCCTATGATATGGGTTGCCAAACAGTTTATGCATTGTCAAGCTTTATTGTGAATACAGATGTTTGTCCTGAAGTTCAAAGGATACTAATACCAGTTTTTGTGGTATTTCATTGTGATTTTAGTGCTATAGTTTTGTTTATGTTCTGAAAGTGTCTGTTTTTCAAACAAAACATTCATCATTATACATATTTTTGGTCTACTCATTACAAACAAAATCAAACTATTGTGATATCTGGCTGTAGCCAAGGATATAACAAGAAAATTTCCCAAGTATCTAAGACATATGTCAAGAATTGAAAGAGCAGTGGGCGTATCAGTGAACCTACCTAAGAAAACAAAATTGTGTCCCTTGATACCTGGATTGTACTGTACCCCAGAAATGCATAAATTTATCATATAAAACAACAATTGTGGGTTGTAAATTCACTACCAAATATTTACACAGGTGTTCAGTAAACACTAAAACCACTTTTTGCTGGGTTTGTATGTTTTTTGTTTTGTTGCTGTGGGTTTTGTATGCTTGCAAAATATTATTTTTTTAAAAAGGTGAATTATAAGATTATTTATTATACTCAGAATGAACAAAATCAAATATTATTTGCAGGTATTATAGCCCTGAAGAAGAAATCATGCCAAAAATGTAAGAGATATCTCCACAAATAAATGAGCACTGATCAAATTAGTGAACCTGCCGCAAAAAGTCAAATTTTGCTCCGGCACACAGAAGTACAAAACTGATACAAAATAGCGACAGTCAAGGGGTTTTAAGTATCACATCTTAATATTGCAGTCTCTAAATGTGTGCAAAACAAAATTACCCAGATTGCCTAACTTTTATTACCCACCAGTACATATTCAAGTTTCTAATGCAAAAGAAAGAATAAGCAGTGCTATTTCCATCCGGCAAGGCATTGATTATTCCTTATGCCCATCACCAGTTCCATCAAATCAATCAGACTTATATTCTTGCGCGGCAAGTGTTAGAATTAATAACAAGAATATTCCAAACGTTGTCTCCGTTTATTTGCCACAAGGACCGAATACGAACACTGAGTGGCTACATTCGTTTAAAACTTCTTATGAAAAATGGCTGGTTGCTGGAGACTGGGGGTAAAGATTGCTCAACTGTAACTAGCAATCGCTTCATTGAAAATGTGGTGGACTCATCTTTGTGCTTGCTAAATGACGGCACCATTACTCGAGTACCAGATATTTCTACCCACAGAGCAAGTGCCATTGACTTGTCCTTGATTTCTCCACGATTTGCTTTTGACTGTCTCTGACAAACATATCAAGACACTCTTGGGAGTGATCACTTTTCACTAAAGAGTGAATTAAACAAAAATTCTGAAATAAGAAATTTTCCTGAAGATGAAATACCCAAATACAGTTATAAATTTGCAGACTGGAAGAAATTTTCATCTGTAATTTCTCATGTTGATGTAGATGATATTATTTGACAATGAAGATGGTATCAATGTTTTATATAGTAAATTTATTGAAATGACTCTGCCACAAATGATACTATTCCTAAATTAGAGTGAATAGAAAAAGAAATCATACTGGAAATGTGTGGTTGACAAAAGATTGCGAAGAAGCTGCGATTAACTAAAAAAAAAAAAAAGAAATATAAAGCATACCTTAATTAAGTCTGAGGAAGTGAAAAAAGAAAAGCATCAAATGTGGAATGATTCAACTGCACATTCCTGTAGGATAGAAAAGGCACACGAAGAAATGAAGGAAGCCAACGCATATTCAAACAGAGTTGTAGCCAAATCCAAACGATTATATTGGTCATATTTCTGTGACAAGGACGTTTCTCAGCATAAAGATTTTCAGAAAGTGTGGAAAAAATTTCGGGACATGAAACATGGGTTAAATCTTCCTTGATGTCCCATTAAACTGGATAATAACAAATGTCCAGCTTCAGTGGAAAAGGCAGAAGCATTTGCTGATATACTCTCAAGGACAATGCGAGTGAAAAGTCTTTCACCAGAATGTAGACAGCTTCGAGAAGAGCAAGAAAAGAAACATCCTATAATGAGCCACATACAAATAGCAATATTTTGGTCGGTGCACCTATTACAGTACATGAGGCGAATGATACTATTTTTGTCATTTACTAACAAAACATCATCTGTAGGGTTAGACACAATTTCAAATGATATGTTGAAACACTTGCCAACTAATTTCATTTGTTGTTGTTGCTGCAAACAGTATTTCAAAAGATTTGGTCAGAGGGTATTATGTCAAGAATATGGAAGCAGTCAGCAATAATTCCCATGTTAAAACAGGGTAAATCTGTAACAAATATAAATAGTAATTGACCAATAGCTTTAACTTCTCATGTCTCAAAACTAATGGAAAAAAAATAGTTCTGAATAGATTGATTTATTATTGTGATAAATATGACAATCACACAATCAAGCCTGTTTTCGAAAAGGAAGACCGGTCATCGACCATATAGTTAAAATAACAACACAAATTAAAAACGAATTTGCAAGGCAAAAAAGCGTTTGGGCTACATTTTTTTTTATGTCAAAAGAGCTTTCGATAGTGTTTGGCATGCCACATTATTATTCAAATTAAGAAGCATAGATCTGTCTGGCAAACTTTATAATTATATCAGAGAATTTGTTCAAGGCAGAAAGTTACAAGTTAAAGTAGAAAATACGTGCTCTGAATTAAAATCATTACAAATGGGAATTCTGCAATATTCTATGATAGCTCCAATGTTGTTTACCATTTTACTCTGTGATCTTCCAAAACATAAGTAAAAAATCACAGCAGTGCAGTAGGCTGACGATCTGTGCATATGGATGAATACACCAATAAGGAAAAATACTCCTAAAAGAACACTTAATTACTACTAAAAAAAAACAACAACAACAACAAAACAAAACAAAACAAAACAAAAACTTTACCCAACTGAATAGACAGTCTTGGTAGATACATGTTTGAGAATAGTCCAATGTTTTTGGGGTTTTTTGTTGTTTTTTTTGTTTTTGTTTTTGTTTTTTTTTATGAGAAAACATATATGGTGTAATTTAACAATGGCTCTGGTACAACCGATTTGCCCTCTTTTAAAATGGATGCAGTCTTACTTGACTACAAACCTTTAGTTAAATTTTGGGAGTATTTTTAATATCAAAATTAAGGTGGAACTTTGATATTTAGTACCTTCTGAACAAAGCTAGAAAAAACACTTAATTTTTTTTAAAATTATCAGTAAAGAAACGTGGTGTCAGGATTTAAACACTTTAAAACATTTAGCACATCACTGATCCAATCAAAATTATGCTTTATTCAGTGCCCAGAAACACTTGTTACAAAAACTGCAAAGCATAGATAGTAAAGCCTGTACATTATGCCTTGGTCTTCCGTGCTTCACTTTACCGAACTGATGAGGAAATTAATATTTTACCATTAGACGAACAGAGAGAGCTAACACTTGCCAAATATGTCATAAAGTGTTCAATGCTCATAGGTGTGAACGAAAATAAGATAGCTATAAAACCTGAATCTCATTATCCAAAAAGACCTCAGACTATTTTGTAACATTCTACCATTGGTTCTTGTACAGAACATCGTTTGAAAGAGTCAACAGTCAGTTCTGAGACATTTGCGAAGGTGGCCTTGATTTCTCCTCCAGCTTGGGAAAGAAAGAGGACATATTTTGATCTTGACCACACTGACGTGAGCAAAACGGACCAACCAAATATTTCACCGTATTCTGTAAAGATGCAAATACAAGAGAAACATTCTCAACATCTTAAAGTTTACACGGACGGTTCAGTATTGTCTAAGAATCAGTCTGCTTCTGCTTTTGTTATACAATCACAAAAGGTTGAAAAGATACATTCCATCGGAAAAGGCAGATCAATATTTGTTGTTGAAATGCCAGCTGTTATCATGACGTTGTCATACCTGATTGACTTGCCACAATCAATGTTTAAGTAGTTATTTATGTGGATCCAATGTCTGTTTTACAATCCATAAAATTTTCAAATACATTTCGAACAATTTTTTCTTGTAAATGAAATATGCCATCTTATTCATGTTTTTATAAGTAAAGGAACTGATGTCACCTTATGTAGGATTCCATCGCATTGTGGTATTTGGTGTAATGACTTACCTGACAGATGCGCAAAGAGAGGAGCTGAAAATGAAAATGCGCCATAATATTGAATATACCCTTTTCTTTACCTAAAGACAATTTTTTTTTAAGCAAACCGTCTGGTGCCGATTCAGAAAACAATACAAAAATACGTTGCTTGGTGTGGCTGATAAAAATACTAATTTAATTAATTATGAACATGTAAACAGCATTCCTGATTTACACGTGAAAAAAATGTACCAATACAGAAATTTCATTTCAATATTTTATGAATTAAAACTTGATGCCCTAAAAACAAAATACACAAACGAAGCAAAATGTTATATGTGGTGAACGAAGAATAACCAGCAAGCATCTGCTGTTTGACTGTTTACCTCTTCAAGCTCATTTACCACCATTATCAGACATGTCTCCGTGTGATTGCCTTCAATGTTGTTGTTTTTTCTTCTTTCTTTTTTTTTTTTTTGTAGTCCAGTTGAGCATTTACTGTAAGATTGGTTGCACGAATGGTGTCGGGATGTAAAGAGGGACATTTATATACTCTTAGATAACCACATTTTGCATTCACATGCATAGTAAGAGACATCTCTCTCCCTCCTCTCTCTCTCTCTCTCTCCTCTCTCTCTCTCTCTCTCTCTCTCTCTCGCTCTCTCTCTCTCTCTTCGTCTAATATAATAGATGTGAACAGACGTAAAACTAAAGTACTAGTGCTACAACAACAACAACAACAACAACAACAACAACAACACACTACTACTACTACTACTACTACTACTACTACTACTACTACTACTGCTACTACTACCACCACCACCACCACCACCACTACTACTACTACTACTATTACTACTACTACTACTACTACTACTACTACTACTACTACTACATCACACAGAGGCGACTGACACAGGTTAACACGACAGAGGCGTCACTTGCCGGCCTATCTGGACATACCCATGACAGAAAACATCCTTTACTCCATTCCCCATCAGTATATCATGAACGCCATTCAGGACGTGACTTCCTTGATGCTGTCGATTGCTGTTCCATGGTGTGATCAAGTGTGTGAAAAAGCACGTGGCACACTGCAGGGAAAAAAACAGTCGGTTTATGTTCCAGGCCCTTCTTTTCGGTTACATCCAAACTGTTGGTTTTCATCCGTCCCCCCAGCCTATCCATATACAAGCGCAAGCACAGATGCGCGCGCGTACGCATGCGTTTGCTCACACACATATTTACACACAAACAAACACACACATATATATACACACACGCGCATGCGCGCGCGCGCGAGTACACGTGCACATACACCACACACACACACACACACACACACACACACACA
>CM065745.1:4853079-4870579 GCA_033310375.1 Conus canariensis
GTGTAGGGGCGAGAACGCAGCCTTGCTTTATGCCGTTGGTCACTGGAAAGGCTTCTGACTCGTCTCCATCATCCAGTGCTTTTACCACCATGCCGTCGTGGAACTGTCGTGCAGCAAATATCATGTCTGCAGTTCCACGTTCTGCACGAAAGCCACACTGGTTTTCTGGGAGGAGACCCTGCTCAAGGTGTAGTAGAAGGCGGTTGAGCAGGACACGAGCCAAGATCTTCCCAGCTATGGACAAGAGAGAGATGCCTCGGTGATTGTCGCAGGACTGGCGGTTGCCTTTTCTCTTGTAGATGTGGAGAATGTTGGCATCTTTCAATTGTTGTGGGACCCTCTCTTCATTCCACATGGACTGGAAGAGATGCGTCAGCTTCTGTGTCAAGGCTGGGCCTCCTGATTTGTAAACTTCGGCAGGGATGGCATCAGATCCTGGCGCTTTGCCACAGGAAAGTTGTTTGATTGCCTTTTTGACTTCTTCTTCTGTGGAGGGGGGTGGGGGGGGGGGGGGTTGTCAAGGTCTTGCCTGATCTCCACTTGAGGTAGGCGTGCAATGGCCTCGTCGTTGATTGAGGCAGGACGGTAGAGAATCTGGTTAAAGCGTTCAGCCCATCTCTCCAGAATCTGCTTCTTTTCTGTCAGCAGCTGGGTTCCATCTGCATTGAGGAGGGGGGAGGAGCCGGAGGATTGGGGTCCATACACAGCCTTCAGAGCATCATAGAAACGCTTGGTGTCATGACTGTCTGCGTAGCCTTGGATTTCATCGGCCTTTTTGCTGAACCAGGCATGCTGCATTACACGAGGCCTCTTCTGCACTTTTTGTTTTACGCTGGTGAAGGCATCTTCCTTAGCTTGTGATGTGGAGTCATTCTGGTGCGCTCTGAACAGCTGGTGTTTCTCCAACAGCAGTGTCTGCACTTCTGCGTCATTCTCATCAAACCAGTCTTGGTTTCTATGGGTTGCTGGTCCGAGGTGTTCTACGGCAGTAGAGTGGACTATATCTCTCAAGGCCTCCCACTGCTCTTCAATGCTGCTGTGGTCATCCTCTCGTGTCTTGGGCAGCCTGCCATCTAGGTCATTGGAGAAATCTTCTGCAGCTTTACTATCCTTGAGCTTGGAGACGTTCAGCCTCGTAGCAGTCTTCTGACCTTGGGGTCTTGGCATGGGCAACATGCTGAGTTTAAACTTTGACCCGATGAGGCGATGATCAGTCCAGCAGTCGGCACCACACATTGCCTTCGTCACTCTCACGTCTCGCGCTTCTCTCTTCCTGGTGATGACATAATCAATCAGATGCCTATGCTTGGAGCGTGGGTGCATCCATGATGTCTTGTTGCGGGTAGGGAGGTGGAACAGAGTGTTGGTCATGACAAGGTCATGAGTAGCGCACATCCTGAGAAGCAGGAGGCCATTGCTGTTGCAGTTGCCAGTACCGTGTCTCCCAGTGATCCCTTCCCAGGTCTGGTGATCGGTCCCCACTCTGGCGTTGAAGTCCCCGAGTACGATTAGCTTCTCTGACGGTGAGACTACTGCGATGAGAGTGTTTAGTTCTTCGTAGAACTTGTCCTTGGTGTCATCTTGGTTGGTCATTGTTGGGGCGTACGCGCTGATTAGTGTTGCACTCTTCTTGTTTCCAAGTGGAAGCTGGAGTGTCATCAGGCGATCGTTTATGCCCTCCGGGAGCTTGACAAGTTTTCGGGTGAGATGGGATCTGATGGCAAATCCCACGCCTGCCTCTCGCCGTTCAGTGTTGCTGCGTCCGCTCCAGAAGAATGCGTATCCTCCACCACATTCTGTGGGTTGGCCTTTGTCCGCTAGGCGTGTTTCGCTAAGTGCTGCTATGTCAACGTTGTAGCGAGCAAGTTCTTTGGCGACCAGTGCAGTTCTTCGCTCTGGTCTGTCTGCCTTGGCGTTGTCCTGTAGAGTTCGCACGTTCCAAGTGCCGAGGTTGAGTACCTTCGTTTTTGTTTTCTTCATAGTTCGACCGCCCTTCCCCGCCCCCTCCCCACTCCCCGCCCCTCCCCACTCCCCGCCCTCTCCCTACTCCCCGCCCCCTCCCCACTCCCCGCCCCCTCCGCCTTGGATGGTGTTCAGTGGTGCGTGTTCTGATCCAACATACCCGGGACACCACTTACTTAGCCCCCTACTTACAACAACAATCGCTTAGTCGCGGAGCCGCTGCCACCACGTCCATCCAACGACAGCCCCTGAAGTTGCCAATACCGGTGACCCCGACGGAATCGGACCAAGGCCACAGACGTGGAGAGGACACCGACACGGATATCATCATGACAGCAGAGCATGAAGGGCCACAGTCATTAAGACTCTCTTTTTTAAATGCTGATCGATGAGAATTGGGATGATTAAGGTTATGCTACGAATAGCCATTTCGGTCTGAGACTGCAGGTTAGGGCTGCACTCTGCACTTACTTTCGTAATATATCCCGGCATCAGCCAGATCCGAGAGATACAGACACCTGCAGTGCAGCTCAGGAAATTTGACAAGCAATGTCAGAGACGCTTCCCTTTAGTGGGAGAAACTCGGCTCTGTGGTCCCAGCCTTCCCAGGTGAACTCTTAGCAAATTCAACTCTGGGTAGAACACAACTGGGGCAGAAAAATCCCATAAGGCACTGATGGGAATCGAACCCACGACCTCTCAGCCGTCGGTCCGCAGTACCTGTCAGTTTGAAGAACGTGTCACCGTCAGAATACCACTGCCTGCAAGCTGGGTATCTGTCAGTTTGTACAACGGGTCACCGTCAGAATATCTCTTCCTGCCTTCAGCTGGGTATCTGTCTCTTCCTGCCTCCAGCTGGGTATCTGTCAGAATATCTCTTCCTGCCTTCAGCTGGGTATCTGTCTCTTCCTGCCTCCAGCTGGGTATCTGTCAGAATATCACTTCCTGCCTCCAGCTGGGTATGTGTCAGAATATCACTTCCTGCCTCCAGCTGGGGATCTGTCAGAATATCACTTCCTGCCTCCAGCTGGGGATCTGTCAGAATATCTCTTCCTGCCTCCAGCTGGGTATCTGTCTCTTCCTGCCTCCAGCTGGGTATCTGTCAGAATATCACTTCCTGCCTCCAGCTGGGTATGTGTCAGAATATCACTTCCTGCCTCCAGCTGGGGATCTGTCAGAATATCACTTCCTGCCTCCAGCTGGGGATCTGTCAGAATATCTCTTCCTGCCTCCAGCTGGGGATCTGTCAGAATATCTCTTCCTGCCTCCAGCTGGGGATCTGTCATTTTGAACAAACATGTCGCCGACAGAATGTCATCTGTTGATCGCAGTTACATTGTTTTCTGTCAGATAGGGCAACTCAGGGTCAAACCTTTGTTCGCCTTTGCCCATCCCCGTTATTGTTTCATTCTCTGTAAAACTGTACAGCGTCCTAGTATTGGTAAGATTTTGTTTCTCTGTCAGTGATTGTTTCATTCTCTGTTAAACAGGATCTTTGTATTGGTAAGATTTTGCCTCTCTGAATATTGGCCTGCTTTTCTGTCAGTTTTACTTGTTTATTTTAAATTTCGAGAGCCTTTAAACAGTATGTATTTTTCTGTGTTATTCCTGTTGTTGTTTTTCTACTTTCACAATAATCTCTCTCTCTCTCTCTCTCTCTCTCTCTCTCTCTGTATGTGTGTGTGTGTGTGTGTGTGTGTGTGTGTGTGTGTGTGTGTGTGTGTGTGTGTGTGTGTGCTTATATAATTATTGCTTTTGTTATAATTGACAATTCTGATGATGATGATGATGATGATGATGATGATAATGATGATGATGATGATGATGACGACGGCGACGACGACGACGACCATGATGATTGATGATGATGATGATGATGATGATGATGACGATGATGATGATGATGAAGAGAACTATAAAATAGGCATTCTGGCTCACCCACCTCCGCCAGCTCCAACCGGCTAAAGCCGGTTTCGCTGTTGCTCCGCCGGCTTACCCAGAATGCCTATTTTATAGTTCTCTAATAGTAAACACTTTACAAACATACATAATGTGTAGGATTATCTGTTTTTAACACTAATTTAGAAAACTTTTGAGACTTAAGTTTTTGCTTAATCCTTCGTTTTTCTTGATCGTTTTCAATAACATCATTTTCACGCATACATTCATCAAATGCGTCTCTGTCTTTCATGTGGAATAAAACCACTGTCTTTAATTGCTCTCTAAAGTCTTTTAAAACTGAGTTATATTTTTGACATAAAATCCACACACTTATCCCAGCATGTCTTCCACTGAAAGCCAGTTTTGACAAAGCGTTTCTTTTTTTGACTATATCCTTTTCTGCCGAACAGTCATCTATAATAAATAGTGTCTGCGTTCCCTCAAACAATTTATAAAAGTGTTCTAAACACTCGCTAAGTTTATTGCTAGGATCAACTAAATAGATTTCATCATCTGTCCATATAAACCTTCTGTCGTGATATGCTTTGTTCCATTTGAGTGTTGGACAGAAAATTACAATATGATCAAAATTATAACGATAAACTGTTTGTAATAGGTCGAGGACAAATATTGTTTTTCCACAACCAGTCTGTCCACAAATCAATGAACAATGAGGGGTTTTTGTCATAAAGTTTAACATCGGCATTGACACCAAAGTCGTCTGCTCCATAGTTTTAAAACAGAATTTAATCTAATCCAGTTATTGTTTTTATCATACTCTCTGTCAAAACTTGTTCAGTATAATAAAACCCTATAAGGCCCAAATGTGTAAGATTAATCCAGTTCAGTTCTGTAAGATCGTTTCTATTTAAACTAATATCAATTTTGTTGCTTGTTGTTATGACCTTAATATCCTCGCCATTGTAAAGAACGACGACAGTAACTTTAAGTTTGTCAACGTCTAAGTTTTGCCAGCTAATAAGAATTCCTTTCATAAGATTGTCACTGACGCCCAGAGCTCCATTTCTCGCCTCATCTTTTAAGACAGAAATTTTAAATATCATTGTGAACGTGTCTCCTAATTTTGTGCGTGGAATGAACTGTAATTTTGTAGAAGCTTTCTTTAAAACCGATTCTCTTCTGTGGAGGATGTACTGTTTGTCCCCAAACGGCTTTATTTCGATCTCTTTCCGACTGTTGTCCTCTGGCATAAGACTTACATGTAAAGGGCCAGAGTTCAATGCTTTTCTGAAACTTTTTTGACGGTCAAAAAATGTAAATGGGCTTACGAATTCAAATTTTATGTCCCATTCTAAATATGGTTCTAAGTGCCATTTGTTGTCAGTTTTTCGAACTATTTTATATTCATACTGACCTGTATTATTTGCTTCTAGATTGCGTAGTTGTTCTAGTTTAGGAAACCTTTTGTTGTCGTCAACCTCTTTGCGCTTATAATAACCATCTTTAGTGTACTCAAAACCATACAAAGTGCCTATCTCACCGTTCTGTTCAAAGTCCTCAACGTCTGCAAGGTCTTTTAATTCTAAAGTTACACACCTCTCAGGCGCTAATGTAACTCCTGATTCTTCTGGTCCACGTGACATTTTTTAAAACAACGTATTATTTTATTTCTAAAACAATGTGCAGGTTATCACATTTCACGACTTTCCCTGTTTTATCTGTGATCTTTATATTAAATGATCTGACCCTCCCACAAGCTAATCTTTTAAACTGTAAATTAGGGAATCGTATAATTTCATAATCGCAATATGCAGCTTTCCCTGATGGAAGAGCTCTTAAAACAGTTGAGGGCCTTCCATCATATAAGTTTTCATCAGTGCTCAGCTCATCCAAATGTACATAGAGTAATGGATATAAGGCAAGATCGAGCGGATATTCTCCCTCAAAAGTAGTTTCGTCTGGTGCAACTCTAAATTTATGATAGGCTTGATTGATTTTAAAGCCTAACATTTTAGCTAGCTCTACATCAAAAAAGTAATGGACTACTTCTTTTTCAGGTTTGAATGTTAACATTGTTTTTAGATTTGCATTGTTAAGTTTGAGAGTAATGTCGAAGTTACTCATTGCTTCTTTTAGCGAGCAAAACCCGTAATAACCATCAGGTATGGTTAACTGGCTAATTACGTCTCCTCTTCTGTCAAGTTTTGAAATCTTATTATTCCTCTTGGATTGACTTATATTAAACCATACGACTTTGTAGAATATTTCATGGAGTGCGACCCTTTGGGTTCCGCAGTTATTATCAATAGCATATTCTAAAAACGAAGGACTGTCTTGAGTTGTTATTGTTACAAACATTTTTAAAACAATTTAAAAATGAGTGCATTCAAATATACTAATGCAAAATATTCTGTTGGACCGCACTACAATCTTAAAAATATAACAACTGATACCCTCGACATTTCTGTGACTCAGACTGACGCCTTTCAAGTAAAGGTTAGTACTCCATTGGATCGTTATCTTAACCCTCCTATTAAAAACGACTACATCCCGAAAGTGTGGTTCAGTCATCCGATGCAGTTTTATCAGAACCAGTTAAACTTTGCTGTGTTTTGCGCATCAACTGGGTGTGGAGTGTCGTATGCCGATCATTTAAATCATCCTGATCCTTTGGTGAGGTCAGTGTGTAGATTTCATTTTTATTACACCTTCAGACGTATTTTATCTGAACTGCAAGCGCCATTACCAAATGACAAAACGTTTAATCCATTCAGCAACAGAATAGATTACAAGGCTTTTGAAAGGATCTGTAACGAATTTGATATTGACCCAAAGACAGACTTTAGACAAAAGTTGGATCTTAATCATGGTTTAGGCACTCTTTATTATTGGGGCGTGCATAGAAAGTATAAATATGATTGGAATCCTCCTTACACATCTTTCTCTTCAGGCACAACTGTTCACCTCGGGTCCATAGAGCAAGAGCATAAAACAGCATGGACAACATTTATTTTGGATACTTCTAAGGGTCTAACAAAAGCGGGAATAGAACGAATAAACGACTCCATTCGTACTTATGTTTGGTGTTTGCTAGGTTCGCAAGCACAAACGAGATCAAACATAATTGATCCTTCTACTGGCTTTGACGCCCAAAAACAGTATTTAGCAAATTTAGAGGATTCTATTAATTCTGCAATTGATTTGCCTTCAAGTATTAAAAGGTACCAAAATGTTTTGCAATACGCAAGATCGAAAGTAGACTTTGCTGTTGGCACTGGTTTATACATGCTGCCTTCTGACCTCAGACTTCAGATAGGAACAATAATAAACTATAATAATGAAATCCTTGTGGCTGGTAAAGAAGAGAAGGTCGGAAAAAACGACATAAATTCTAAGCCAGCAATAGCAATAAAAAAAAGAAGCCCCACCAATCCCCGAGCCCCCAAACCCCCCCATTCAATCCTTGTGGCCCCAAGAAATAATGACCATGAATATGAAAAGACGGCACTTGTTATTGGATTAACTGCCCTAGGATTACTTGGTCTTTATCTTACTAAAGAGTAACCCAACTATTAAGACAACTAATGCCCATAAGTGCTCGGCCATAAAGCCAACTACTTTACTTGCAGTAGACAAAAGCCAGCTAACGATCCCCCCTATTATACCAGGCAAAGAATCTATTGCCTTACTGGCTAATTTTTTTAGTAAGTTTGCAAGGTGATCGAGTTGTTTTTTTACCCATGATTTATCTGACGACGGAGTTGGCGGGCCTGGTGGCACTGCTCCCCACCACCGCCGCCTGTAATAGCCAACACCAGTGTACTTATTGCAAATCCTAAGGCTGTTATAACGCTCGCTAATGTGACACCTTGCTCTCTAAACAGTGTTCTTATTCGTTCTGCTAGCGTCGTGTCTTCATATAAAATTCTTTGGATAGTTTCTCTTATTCTGCTCACTTGAGTTCGTAATTGTTCTCGGTTAGTAGACAGCACTTCTAGTCTTGCTGATCTCTCTTGTTCAAGATCTTTTAGTCTTTGTGTTATTCTTTCTTTAACACCAGGTCCTAAGTTGTGGTCATCAGCCTCAACTAGTTTTTCTTTTTCTCTTTTTATATGCTCATCTAGTTCACCCAGTTTTGCTAAATTGTTTGTTAATTCGCCTCTGATGCTTTTCAAAGCATGATCAAGGGCCGTTATTTCTCTCATAGGTAGCGGCAGATCGTGCATAGTTTTTAATGCTTCTGAAAAACTGGTTTCTATTATTTCGTCTGCTGTTGGGCTTAAATCTTTAAGGGGTATGTTTTGTATTTGGTTATCTGTTGGGAGTTCTTGTAGTGTGTTTTGAAGTTTAGCAACTGCCTCACTGTCTAATCTTCGCGGTTTAGCAATGCCAAGGCGATTTTGATCGCTCACACTGAGCCTTTGTCTAATTGTAGTCTTTGCTAAAAACTTTGATGGGTCTGGTTTAGTTGTAAGCTGAACAAGTTGTCCTTGCTCGTTTTTCACAAACAAATGGTCATCTTTTGTTTCAAAATCATTAGGGTCTATAAATTCGGGAGGTTCTTGGCCTAAACTTTGATAAAATGATTTGACCTTACTTTCTGTTAATTCACGCCGCAATGATTGTAATGGATGTGTCAAAGGCGTCATTTCACTCATGTCGTCTCCAGGATCAAAAACATCATAATCTTCTTCTGCCATGTTTTTAAATAATTAACTTTTTATTTTGTTTTATAAAAAAAATGTCACAAGCATATGGTTCGATTCTTGACCCGCATAGAAGACTGAAAGAGCCCTTTGGCGTGAAGGGAAATAAACAGAATATTATTGTTCCAAATAATCCATCTACTATTGATTCAGATCAGATTCTTACTGTCAAATTTCCAGACCTAGGAGCAGATGAAGTGATTGTGCCGGGATCTGCACGGCTTACTTTTAAAATAGAACTTGATTCAGCAACAGACGTAAACAGGACAGTTGTACAGAATCTGGGACGGGCAATCGTTAAGAAAATTTCTATAAAACTTGAGGGGCAAGAAATATTTTCTTTACACAATGCAGACATATTTCTAATCTATTCTGATCTATGGCTAACCGCGAATGAAAGGGCCGATCTTGCGTTTCAAGGAATCGAAAATAACGAAGCACTAAAACACAGAATAGACGCCGAAGATGCTAAAGACGGTAACAAGTATGAAGCTGTAAGTTATGCGTTTGGAAATCGCTTTTCTATACCCTTAGATTTTGAGTTGTTAAAAGCGCATGCGCCATACTTTCAAGGAGCATTAAAAGACAGATTGTCATATGAACTAACTTTTAATGAATACAAACGTGTCATTAAATCTACAGACACTGATTCCAAGTACAGCATTTTCGACATCTCGTTAGAGTTTGACATTGTTAGCAACCCTAACTTAGCAAGGCTGATTGAGCAACAATATCAGTCAAAATTAGCAATATATTACGAAAGAGTGATTCATCATACTAAATATCCTAAAAGCAGAGCAGACACTATATGGAACTTTAGTTTTAGCGCCGCAGCACGATCCCTTAAAGGTATTTTATTGCTGTGTGAAGATGAAGAACCATTCAAAAGACAAAGTGAAAAATTTATTAATCCTAAAATAACGAAAGTACAATGTTCAATTGAGGGTAGTCCTAACCAAGTCTACGGTAGCGGGCTTAAACCTTTTCATCATTTTGATGAAATAAGAAAATTGTTTGGAGGCGGGAGGTGTAGAAATCCAACAGTAGACCTTGTGTCTAAAGATCTACACCTTCACAGTGTTAGACTTGATGAATATTTAACAACGAAATACGGTTTATGGATTGACCTAAGGTCAACAGAAGATAATCAGTTGCATGGGAGTGGGAGAACAGTTAAAGACGTAATAAACATTCAAATTGATAAAGAAAAAGAGAGTGATAAACCACTTAATGTACATTTGTTTTTAATATATGATGCGCAGCTGAATATTCAAGATAACAGATTGAAAGATATCCAATACTAAATTATTTTTATTTTAAAAAAGCATGTCTGTTACGACTTATCCAAAAGTGCCCAAAGAAGAGATAGCTGCTGCTGTAGACATAAAAACTTTCAGATTAACCAACATTACACAAATGCAACAAAAACTAGAGCAGGACCTTTCAAAATACAGTAAAACCAAACGAAGGTATTCTGCTGTCTTTAATGCTGTTACATATGTTAATACTGGAGCATCGATCACTAGTGCTCTATCAGCAGGAACAAGTGTAGGTCTCTTAGCAACAGGCGTAGGTGCACCGGCAGCTTTACCTCTAGGTGGTTTGTCTTTAACTCTTGGCCTGTGTTCATTGGCTGTAAGTGCTGTCAGCAAAAAAATAAAAGCTAAACTCCAAAAGCACACAGCTATGGTTCAACTAATAACAGCTAAACTTAGTTCCTTCAAACTGACAATAAATAAAGCACTTGCTGACTCAAACATCACGGATGAAGAATTTAGTCGCCTACAGGCTGATTTTGAGGACTACAAAAGACAAAAGTTTGATCTTCAAAGAAAGGCAAGGGCAACTTTTTCTCAACAACCAGACACCGACCAGATAAAAAAGGAATGTTTAAAAAAAGTAAACGAGACATTAAACTCTGTTCTAAACAGCTCACATTAACAACCCAAAGGGCGTTTATACTTTAGTTTATGAGTCCAAGCACAAAAAGACCGTTGATATTGATTCTGATTAACTTTTATTTTTTTGATTTAAATAAATATTTTGAGTTAGAAAAGAAGCTCAACATGGATAAGATATATGAAGGTTCAGATGAATTGTTTGAAGCAATGCTCGAGGAAGAGCGTTTGTCAAAAGCTTTAAATGAGGTCGTTTTAGAAGTTATTGATCCAACAAAGGTACAGGCAAGCGTTGTACACGCTATTTCTCAAGTTCCAAGTAAACTAACAATAAACCCTCCAGTTAAAGTAAGGTTAGTTGTTTTAATCGACTATATAACAATAAACGAAGAAAATCTAGAAGTCTGGGTCTCAACTAAACAGCAGACTATTCTTTCTCATAATGACTTAACACCCGGTTGGGCAGATCAACTTCTTACACAGTTTAATGAAGCCTCTGAAGCAGCTAAAATGAGAGGCTCTGGTTGGTCAGAGGGTGAAGTCCTAGACATCAGATTAAGACAAGCTAAGTATGAGCCAATTGTAGGCAAGGCTTACATTCCACTGCCTCCAACATTAGTTGCAAAGAAAGCAGTTTTGAACATAAAAAATTCAGACGACAAATGTTTTATGTGGTGCGTTCTTGCTAGGCTGCATCACGTTGCCAAAAATGCAGAGAGAGTATCTAACTATTTACAGTGGGCCAATAATCTTAACTTTAACGGCCTTGAATTTCCTATGGCTGTAGACAAAATTGATCAGTTTGAAAAACAAAATCCACCAATAACTGTTAATGTCTACACATGGTCTGAAGAAACCAACCTTCTGCCAATTAGAGTGTCAAAGAACAGTCCAACAATAGGCGAACCAACCAAAACTCATGTAGACTTACTCCTGATGCAAAGCCTTAATGGGTTGCACTACACTCTAATACGCACAATGAGTAGATTACTAGTGCATACTACAAAACAACATAGCAAACAAGAATTCTGTAGAAAATGTTTAACAAGAATTCCGTCCGTTCAAGCTGCGAGCGAACATGTAAAACATTGTATTAGCCCAGTTGACTGTGATACAGAACTAATTACGCCCGGAGAAGGCAGTAAAGTTAGTTTTAAGAACTGGAAACGGTTGCAAACTAGTCCATATGTTGTTTACGCAGACTTCGAATCACTCATTGTTCCTTATGAAGGACCAACCCCACAGAAACTTCCTAAAACAGTCTTAATGAGTAATCATCAGATTTGCTCATTTGCCTTCATCATTGTTAGGTCGGATGGCGCCCATTCAAAGCCAGAATTATACAGAGGACCAAATGCTGCAAAATACTTCTTAAAACGCATGCAGCAAGTGCGTAATGCCTGTTCTAATAATCTGAATTTATCTGAAATCATAATGACGCCTGAAGACCAACAACAGTATGACTCAGCCACTCACTGTTGGATTTGTGGTTTAGACCTCTCCCCAGAGAATCCAACAGTAAGAGACCATGATCACATTAGTGGAAAGTTTAGAGGAGCCGCACATAACAAATGCAATCTTCAACTAAAGTTTGAACCAAAGACATGGAAGCTGCCTATATTCTTTCACAACTTGCGAGGTTACGACTCTCACCTTATAATGCAAGCAGTAACCAGCGACTTCAGGGTGTCATGCATTGCACAGTCATCAGAAAAGTACATGTGTTTCACTTTAAATAACATGTCTTTCTACGACTCTATGCAACACATGATGGGTTCATTAGAGTCACTGGCTATGTCCTTAAAGTCCTGCCCAATAACAGAAGAATATTTTGACCCAACTCTTGTTAGAAAGGGCGTTTACCCTTATGAGTACATGAACAGTTGGGAAAAGTTTGACGAAGATACACTTCCGCCTAAAGGCGCGTTCTTTTCTAGTCTCAGAGGAAAGGACATCAGTGATTCTGATTACCAGCATGCTCAAGATGCGTGGCAGAAGTTAGAGTGTAAAACGATGGGAGACTATCATGATTCCTATTTAATGGCGGATACCTGTTTGTTGGCGGACGTCTTGAAAATTATAGGAAGACCTGCATGAAACATTACAGCCTGGATCCCGCGCATTACATTTCTGCGCCTGGGATGAGCTGGGACGCTTTCTTAAAATTTACAGGAATACAGATTGATTTATTGTCTGACCTGCCAATGCTTCAGATGATTGAAAACGGATTGCGTGGGGGAATCAGTATGGCGTCGCACCATTACTGTAAAGCAAACAACAAATACTTGGACGACTATGATCCAAGTAAAAGGTCTAACTATCTCATGTATTTAGATGCAAACAATCTGTATGGTTGGGCTATGAGTCAATCACTTCCATTACGTAACTTTAAAATGTACACAGGACTCAAAGACATTCAAAAGTTTTTAAAATGGCTACCTACTCTAGAAGCTGATCGTAAAAGAGGTCTCATTCTAGAAGTTGATTTAGAATATCCTCATGAACTCCATGATTACCATAATGACTATCCATTAGCGGCAGAAACCCTAAAAGTGTCAATGACAGAACCGCCTAAACTTGTGCCTAATCTTCGTGACAAAAAAAATTATGTCTGTCATTACAGACTTCTTCAATTTTATTTAAGACATGGTTTAAAGTTGACAGCTGTTCATCGTATAATTGCTTTTGATCAAGAACAGTTCATGAAACCATACATCATGAAGAACACTGATCTCAGAACTAAATCCGCAGATGCTTCAGAAAAAGACTTTTTCAAGTTGATGAACAACAGCTGTTTTGGAAAGACTATGGAGAATCCGCACAAGCGTAAAGATGTTAGATTGGTCACCAGAGAAAACGTTGCAATTAAGTTGACTTCTAAACCTAATTATCAGGACTTCAGAAGATTTCATGATCAGCTTTTTGGCATAATGATGAAAAAAAAAGAAAGTCAAATTGGACAAACCTGTTTTTATTGGTTTACTGTTTTAGAGCTGTCGAAGCTTTTGATGTTAGAATTTCTTTACGACTACTTTAAACCCTTGTATCCAGAGTCCAGAGTTCTGTACACAGATACAGATTCATTTGTAATCGACATCCCTACTGAAGATATCTATAAAGACATGGAAATAGAAGTAGCAAAAGAGCATGCTGGATGGTACGACACATCTGATTACCCTAAAGATTCACCTTTGCATTCAACTATTAACAAGAAGGTTTTAGGTAAGATGAAGGATGAATTATCTGGAGGTGTGATCAAGGAGTTTGTTGGTTTGAGGTCGAAAATGTACAGTCTTTCAAGCCAAAAAAAAGTTGTTAAAAAAGCAAAGGGAATATCTCGCAGTGTTGTGCAGTCAAGCATATCCCATGACAACTATAAAAAAGCATTGTTTGACAATAAGACTTTTCATCATGACAACGTAAAACTACGATCTAATCTACATGAGATCAACACAACTGTTGTAACAAAGAAGTCATTAGATAGAACAAACACAAAACGTGTGTTTGTTAATCCAGAGTTTTCATATGCAATCGGGCATTGGAGAATAGTATAATCATATGGGCTTATATTTTTCAGCAATCGCACGTTCAATTATATCATCATCTAATTTAGCAAAATTAATATTATTTATTAATGCTAGATGTGCTTTAATTTTTTTTGTCATTTCGCAATATTCATGTTCCCATACCCATAAATCAAAATAAAAGCTTTGGGGTTTAAAGCGATTGTCTGGCGATTGTTCTAGCCAAGGATTGTCAATCTTCTCAAATACTTCTTTAATGATATACTGATACTCAAATAAATCTTGCATTAATTTTAAAGACTTTTCCTTTGTCATTTCTGCCATTTCCCTTTGAGCTTCCATTTTAAACCCAAATGTATTTGCGTAGATTAAAACAGTTCGTTAAGCTTAACTATATCATCACCCAATTCAACCAAATTATTTTTCATTACTGCTAAATGCGCTCGAATTTTTTTAATATATTCCCAATCAAAATTTGAGGTTTTGTCTAGCATGGCATAATCAATCTTCTTAAATATTAGTCTAATAGCAAGATTATAATCAAATATTTCTCGCATTATTTCTAAGGACTCTTCCTTCACCATTCTTGCTTCCAGTGCCATTTTACGTAAGGATTCTTCCTTTTCCATTCTTGCCGCCATTTTAATTTAAATTAAAAAATAATTAAGCGACTGGAACTGTGTTTGGAGGGATTATCTGCAGTTCTTCCTTCACAAAAGATCTTTGAGGGCCGGCCGTTTTGTTGTGTCAGTTTCTCGTAAATAATACACGGGTGGATTCATTTTCACAATTTTTTTTATCTCATATGGATCAACACTCCAAACTGGATCTGTTGCCCTGATGCGAGTGTCCCCTTCTGCTTCTCCCGGCGAATAAAGGTACCTTACTTTCAAACCAAATGGTAATAGTTTGCTTGATGAAGACTCTCCTTCAACAACATTTATTGTTTGTTTTCTGATTGCTTGTACTGGTTTTAAACCTTTAAATTCTTCATTATTCATTGCGCGCAAAACTGAGGGCAGTCTTCTAACCCATTCTGTGTTGCGAGAATTGTCAATCAGCTCTCTGTGATACTGGTAGGAGAAAAGTCTTTCAGATAACTGTTTGTTAAAGTTTTCAACCAAACCCTGTGATCTGTGAACACCCGGAATGCCTCTTTTAATGGTAACTCTATGTTTTAACAATAATTGATTCACTTGACCTTTAAATTCTTTTCCATCATCGACTTGAATCATGCGAGGATAAGTTAAGGGTCCTCGTTGATATATCAGTTGTATAGCGACAGCAACAGCAGAAGCACTCTTTTGTGTTAATGGTTCAGCATCTTTGTATCTTGAAGCTATGTCAATGACTGTAAGTGCGTACTTAAATCTTTTTCGTCTAATCGTATCATGGGGTAAATATAGAAGATCCATTTGATGGGTGTCGTTTGGAGTTATATTCACAAAGTGTGGTCTCTGTATTTGTTTAGGCGCTGGTAGATAAATTTGCCAAATCGCTTGTTTAGATAACCATTCCTTTGCTGTTTGTTCACTGACTCCAGCTGCTTGGCTTAGCTTTTTAATTGCTGTTATTCCCTTCCAATATCCTTTTGGCGAATAATAGATCTTGTTCATTTTTTATTCAGCCAATATTATGTGCAACAAAATACACAACGGTCATGCCAAAGGCAATAAACAATATTTCTTGCATCTTTTGTTTTTCTGATGGTTGATAAAAATCGCTGAATTTTGGTGGAGGCAATGTCTCGATTGGCTTGCCTGTTACAAGATAATATTCTTTTATTGCTTGATCAACATCTTTAAATGTGTAAGCTGCATGTCCCTGTTTTTTCAGTTCATCGTTAATAAAATCTAACTGCTCAATTCTCTGCTTTTCATACGCAGCTTGTGCTGCGGCTAGTTGCTCCATAGCTTTGTTATGTCTTTTTCTCTCGCCGTCATCCCGTAGTTTACTAAATGCGTAATTACTTCCGCTAAAAGCAAGCGCATTAACCACAGCGCCACCAATCATCATTACGAGTGAAGCCATTTTTATAAATGTATTTTTTTAAATTTTACATATTGATACTGTCTGGAATTATTCCTTGCTTAACTAGAAAATCTTTCGTAGCAAATGAAGCTGTAATAACAGCAATCAGCTTTGCTGAGTCTTCAAAGTCTAGTTTGCCAAGATCTGCTGGTTTTATTTTTAACAGGCTTTTACCAAGCATTGTGTATCCTACACTTAGGCCTCCAATAACAGCAGAATGGTATACAAGGTTAGTAATAGTTTTTTCGGTGCTCATTTTTAAAAAATAAAATAATATTTATTCATTAATAAAACATGAACTGCGATGATTTACTTCCTGAACTTACAAATGATCAAGTTGATGACCAAGCTATTATGCGTCAAAAGGAAAGGCTGTATTCTTTGGCAGCATGTGGAAAAACAAAACAGTACCTTGGAAATGAATTCAGCATAGAACAGATTCAACAAATGTCGCCGCAAGACATTGTAAAGTATCACAATAGGTATGAAGCGCAACTGGGGTCAAGAATGGTAAAAAGTGTTGGGCAAACGGTTCTTAGTTTGTACACTAAACTAGTTAGTAGATTTGCTCCCATTGATTCTGAACAAGATTTTATGTATGATTTAACGCAGGATCCAGTTTTAACAAAGTCATTAGAGTCTCTAGGATGTGATCTATATTACAGATTTGGAACATTGTTATCGCCATTAATCATGGGATTAATTACTTTTAATCATATAGATTTTGTTTCCCTTCAAAATGACCGAGCCAGAAAATCAGCAGAATCAGAAAACATTGAATCAGGTGGAGAAAGTGACCAGTAAAAAGCCTCCTCATCCTGGGCGCGTTGCAGCAGGAAAAAAATTAGCAGAGTGGAACAAACAAAAAAAATTAATGTTGCAATCACAGAATGTAACTCATAATGAAAACATAACACCGCCAACGCCAACAGTTGTTTTCAATGCCAGCTGTAAATACACAAGTTGATTCAAGACCTACAACACCAAAGTCGTCATGGAATATTGAATTTAAAACAGTTGCCATTTTTGGCGTCATTGCTGCTGGGGTGGTTATTACGGTTATAAAATATATAAACAACGCCAGCAAAAACCAAAGCAGTCCAAAAAATCTCAGCCACTAAATACAGAAGCCGAACAAAAAAGCATGCCAGAACTGCCAACAACAAAATCTCATTTTGATCCATTTGATATGCAATAATATGTTAAGAACTTAATAAATAATTATAAGTGACTTGAATAAGAACTTGATAACGACTTGATGACGACTTGATAAAATCTTAAATAAGAACTTGATAAGAACTTGATAAGAACTTAATGACGACTTGATAAGAACTTAATGACGACTTGATGACGACTTGTTAAGAACTTAAATAAGTACTTGAATAAGTACTTAAATAAGAACTTGTTAAGAACTTGATGATGACTTGTTAAAAACTTGATGTTGACTTGTTAAGAACTTGAATAAAAACTTGTTAAG
>CM065745.1:4875579-4885579 GCA_033310375.1 Conus canariensis
CAACCCCTATCTGTTAATCGCTTAACGGCACGGATGGATTTGATCCAGCATAGAACAAAAATTAAAAAGAAATTACTAATCAGCCAGTGCGTGGGTGGGTGGGTGGGTGGGTGAGTGTGTGGCGGGGGGGGGGGGGGGGGGGGGTGGAAGGTGGGGGAATGGGGAAGGAAGGATAAAGGGAGGGAGGGTGCGGGGAGGGAGGTGGGAGGGTTACTGGCAGCTGAGACATCTCCTGACGGTACCAGGTGCACATCTTTGATTTGTTACATCACAATGAACTTCCTGGCACCACCGACACACGGCACATGTTTCTGAGCGTATCAGTGCTGGATGTGAGCATGTATGTACAATTACTTTTGAAACCCATATATGTCCTTTATATAGGATTTAAGACACAGAGAGAGAGAAGAGAGAGAGAGAGAGAGAGAGAGAGAGAGAGAGAGAGAGAGAGAGAGAGAGAGGTTTTCTGCATGTCTGTCGTAAGAAGTCTCTAAAAACAAACAGAAATGAAACAAACAAACAAACGAAACAAAACACAACCAACAAGAAGTAACATACAAGGAAACAAAGAAGAGAGAGAGAGAGAAAGAGAGAGAGAGAGAGAGAAGAGAGAGAGAGAGAGAGAGAGAGGGAGAGGGAGAGAGAGAGATTTGTTTGTTTCTGCGCGTGTGTACTGGTTGTGGATTTGTATAATTTAGAAAGAGAGGGTGTTAGTTACCGCCAATGACATTGACAAACAAAGCACAGGACAAGACACGATGCATTTCAACCTCTTGGGTCTCCTTCAGGCAAAAAAAACAAACCACATTTAACATTTAGGACAGTACAAACAAAGAACGAAGAGTGACTCATCTGTTGTCCATGTGGGAGGGAGAATGGCCGCCAGGCGGAAATGACAGAGGGGATTATGGGAGAGGAAAAGGAGGGGATGTCAATGTACAAAACAGCCCCCCTCCCTCCCTCCCCTCTCTCTCTCTCTCCCCTCTCTCTCTCTTCCTCTCTCTCTGTCTCTTGTATCTCTCTTCTGTGCCTCTCCTCTCATGTCTCTCCTTCTTTCTGTCTTCTGTCTCTGTCTGTTCTGCTTTTCTCTCTCTCTCTCTTCGTCTGGTCGTCTCTTCCGCTCTCTCTCTCTCTCTCTCTCCTCCCCCTCTCTCTCTCTCTCTCTCTCTCTCTCTCTCTCTCCATTATGCAGTAGCACGTCGAGAAGTGGACGTTGTGCAGTAAAGCAGAAACCGTTTAGCACTGGAAGGGTTAATGAACTTCTGTCACACACAGAGTTGCAGAACTTTGACGTTGGGAGGGTTAAGAAACCTCCATTATACAAACATAGACATGTCTTTAATGCTGTAAAGATTGATCAACCTCTGTTACGTACACAGAGACAGGAAGGACATTAACACTGAAAGAGTGAAAATGCCCCATGTGTGCACACAGACATTGGCTTTTCACACTGAAAGGTTTATGCGCCTCTCTGAGACGGGAGAAACAGGTCTTTAACATCAGCAGAATTAATAAATCTCTGTCTGAGAATACAAACAGGACTTTGACACTGAATGGGCTACTGAACATCTATTACGCAAGTACAGGCAGGGCTTTAATAGAAGGAGGATCTCTGCTATGCACAAACAGACAGGACTTTAACGCAGAAGAGTTAATGAACTTCTTTTATACGCAGAGACACCGGACTTTAACACTGAAAGGGTTAATGAACTTCTGTTATACGCACCAGCCGCCGTGGCGAAGTGGTTAGCGTCGCGGACTCCCGGCTGGGAGGTCGTGGGTTCGAATCCCATCAGAGTCATGTGTGATTTTCTGCACCGACCGGCTCCTACCCAAAGTTGAGTTTGCTGCGGACTCAGTTGGGAAGACTGGGACCACACAGTTGAGTTTCATCCACGTAATGGATGCGTTTCTGAGAGTGTTGCTCAAATTTCTTGACCAACACTGCAGGTGCCTGTATCTCTCGGGCCTGGTTGACGCCGGGACATGTTATGAAAGGAAGCGTAGAGTACAGCCCTGTCATGTAGTCTCAGACCGAAATGGAAATCCGTAGCATCATCTTAATCATCCTCATTCTCATCGATCAGCATAAAAAAAAGTCTCAAATCCTGTGGCCCTTCATGCCCTGCTCTCATGGTAACCTCAATTTCGATGTCCTCTCCACGTCTGTGGCCTTGGTTTGGTTCCGTGTGGGTCACCGGTATCGACGAGTTCATGGGGGCTGTCGTTGGACGGACGTGGTGGCGCCCTCGGGAGGGAGAGCTCACTCACGCCTGCTCCGCGACTAAGCAATTATTGTCGTCAGTAGGGGGCTTAGTAGGTGGTGTCCTGCGTGTGTTAGATCAGAACAGGCGCCACTGAACACCACCGAAGTGACTCGGCGGCAGTGCAGTGTCTCCTCCGGTGGGTTGCCTCTTGACGACTTGACATTGACTGCTCCCTGTGGATTGCCGGTGCCGGGGCTGCAGCGGGGCCGACCGGGCTGTGGCTGTGGACGGAGTGTCGGAATGAGCGGCGTGGGTGCACTGCCTCTGAGGTGGCGCAGAGGCTGGGACAGCACACAAAAAAAACACACAAAAAAACCTTCTGTTACACGCCGAGGCACCGGACTTTAACCTGAAAGTACAAATGAACTTTTGTGATATGCAAATACACCGGCCTTTAAGAGTGAAAGTGTTAATGAACTTCTGTTAAATGCAGAGACAGCGGGGTTTACCATCAAAAGTGTTAATGAACTTCTGCTATATGCAGGGACAGCGGATTTTAACACTGAAAGGGTTAATGAACTTCTGTTATACGCAGAGACACCAGATTTTAGCATTGCAATGCTTAATGAACTTTGGTATACACTCAGAGACAAGCCTTTGACACTGTAAAGCTAAGGGGCTTCTGTTACTCACAAAGAGACAGGACCGGCTGGAAGGATTAATGAACGCCTGTAAAACAGAGAGAGAGAGAGAGAGAGAGAGAGAGAGAGAGAGAGAGAGAGGAGGGGGGAGAGAACTTTCGCACTGGAAGGGTTAGGGAACTTCTACACACATGCAGGACTTTAATATTGGAAGGGGTTAGTGTACCTCTATAGTACCACTGAGACAAGACTTTAACATTGAAAGAGTTAATAGGGTTTGTTATGCAGAGTGAGACAGGACTTTAACATTGAAAGGGTTAATGAGCCTCTTCTGCACCCTAAGAAAGAACTTCTTATTCCCGCTCATTCTTCCCCCACTCCCCTCCCCCCACCCCCCCCCCCCCCCCCCCCCCCCCCCCCCCCCCCCCCCCCCCCCCCCCCCCCCCCCCATTAATTAATTCTTCCGCTGTAACCCCTGCACACCCTTCATGAAATGGGAGTAAAGGACTATCGAATAATCTTTACGGGGGCCGGAATAGCTCAGTAGTTGAGCGCCGGACTCGTAATCTTGGGGTTGCGGGTTCGAATCTCCGCTGGTCCGTTTCGGTACAGGGGGGATTTTTTCCCTCGGAGTTAACATTGGTTCTGACTCCATTGCCCATACAGTCCTTCGAATGAGACTATAAACTGAGGTTCCGTGTGTGAACGCACGCATAACATCTTGCACACACGTAAAATCCCATCACCAACTTTCGGAAGAGAAGGCCAGTTTGGCCGTTGGTATGGATGACACTTTACACATCGTACACACCTTTCCCGAAGATGGAGTATGGCCTGCCTTAATGGCGGTATAGGAAAAAAAAACAAAAAAACGGTCACACACACACAACTCTACTCCCTTTGTTGGGTAGATGGGATTAATCCTTGCCTGTTTATACAGGAGTGCCCGCAGGAGTATCAGCCTGCGTACGCAAAAAAAAAAAAAAAAAAAATGTCACAGAGGTTTGGGAATGGATGACGTTCCCTGAAAAAAGAAAGTCTGGCTCTTTTCAGCTCAGAAGGGAGTTGTATTGAGTGGAAATACCCACAACAGTGACGTCTTGTTTCATGATTAGGTTTCATGATTTTGCCTTCATTTAACTGCAAGCAGCTCTACTGCTGGTCCGACAAGTAAGGATCTGAGTGGTCGTTCTTGACGAGCTCTTTCAGCTGGGAAACAATCTGACGTCCATCCCTCATCGTAAACACAGCTGTTTGTGTTCTGAATCACCATGGATAGTTGGGTGATATACTGTGGCCCCAAGCTAGCTGTTTGTGTTCTGAATCACCATGGATTGTTGGCTGATATACTATGGAAGCAAGCCAGTTCTATCAAAGCCTCAGAAATTTCTAAACCAGTTATTGCCCCTGAATCATTAGTCTTGTTCAAGTGGTGTGTGATGCCATCAAGCAACGTCTAATGGGTGGCAATACCATGACTTTTTTTATATAAAGTTGGCTCAGTCTTCATTTACATATATTTTTAATGCATCAATCTGTGGAGTCAATCTGTTTATGTCTATGCTGTAACTTTGAAATCACGATGAAGGATTATCTTCATGAAAAACAATCAAAAAACATCAGAGCGACTTTGAATAACCTTCACTCACAAACATAGTAGGCTGGTTCATGTCTAGAGTATAATTATTCTGGCCTAGGCTAGTTTATATAGGGGGATATCATGGACTGGGCCAGTTTATATGGGGGGATATCATGGACTAGGCCAGTTTACATGGAGGGATATCATGGACTAGACCAGTTTACATGGAGGGATATCATGGACTAGGAGAGTTTATATGGAGGCGTATGGACTGGGCCAGTTTATACAGGGACATTAACATGGACTGGGCCAGTTTATACAGGGGCATATCATGGACTGGGCCAGTTTATACAGGAGCATATCACGGACTAGGGCAGTTTATACAGGGGCATGTAATGAACTAGGCCAGTTTATACAGGGGCATATCATGGGCTAGGCCAGTTTAGAAGGGGGCCCTCTCTGTTGGGGGTAGAATCTGGTCTGTTATACTGGGCTGGGGTCCAGTTTTACTGTGTCAGTAACAGGTTCTGTCAGAAATGGGAAGCAAACTGATTTGTGTGTATTGAGTTGTGGGAGAGGAGTGAAGTAATATGAACCACTGTCACTAGCGTCTCATCAAATGTTCAATGCACAACTGTCACTAATGTCCATACAAATGTTTAATTGCACAACTGTGACGTCCAGTTGATGAAGACTCAATGTAGAACTGACTGACACTTTTTTTTCCTCTATGTCAAAACCTCTGTAAACGTATGAACCCAGAACGATCTGAACAGAAATGAATGATTGAATGTTAATTTTACACTCACCGACCCGGCCCTCCCTACACGCTACCACTCCCCACCACCACCACCACTACCACCACCACCCCGTTTCGATATGTCACGCTCACCTACGTCGATTTCAAGGCAGCAGAACGACGTCTTCATCATTTCTTCATTGATTCATGATTGATTGGATCTTTTGTGTTCGTCAGTGACGGTGATTCCTGTTAGCGACCCACAAGGTCACTCCAGTCACCGCCAGTTTGAATGGCGGAAAGTATGGACAGACTTGGGTCCCCTGGCCCGGTGTTTGGGGGGGTGAGGGAGGCGACCCACAAGGTCACTCCAGTCACCGCCAGTTTGAATGGCGGAAAGTATGGACAGACTTGGGTCCCCTGGCCCGGTGTTTGGGGGGGTGAGGGAGGCGACCCACAAGGTCACTCCAGTCACCGCCAGTTTGAATGGCGGAAAGTATGGACAGACTTGGGTCCCCTGGCCCGGTGTTTGGGGGGGGTGAGGGAGGCGACCCACAAGGTCACTCCAGTCACCGCCAGTTTGAATGGCGGAAAGTATGGACAGACTTGGGTCCCCTGGCCCGGTGTTTGGGTGGGTGAGGGAGGCGACCCACAAGGTCACTCCAGTCACCACCAGTTTGAATGGCGGAAAGTATGGACAGACTTGGGTCCCCTGGCCCGGTGTTTGGGGGGGTGAGGGAGGCGACCCACAAGGTCACTCCAGTCACCACCAGTTTGAATGGCGGAAAGTATGGACAGACTTGGGTCCCCTGGCCCGGTGTTTGGGGGGGTGAGGGAGGCGACCCACAAGGTCACTCCAGTCACCGCCAGTTTGAATGGCGGAAAGTATGGACAGACTTGGGTCCCCTGGCCCGGTGTTTGGGGGGGTGAGGGAGGCGACCCACAAGGTCACTCCAGTCACCGCCAGTTTGAATGGCGGAAAGTATGGACAGACTTGGGTCCCCTGGCCCGGTGTTTGGGGGGGTGAGGGAGGCGACCCACAAGGTCACTCCAGTCACCGCCAGTTTGAATGGCGGAAAGTATGGACAGACTTGGGTCCCCTGGCCCGGTGTTTGGGGGGGTGAGGGAGGCGACCCACAAGGTCACTCCAGTCACCGCCAGTTTGAATGGCGGAAAGTATGGACAGACTTGGGTCCCTGGCCCGGTGTTTGGGGGGTGAGGGAGGCGACCCACAAGGTCACCCTAGTCACCGCCAGTTTGAATGGCGGAAGTATGGACAGACTTGGGTCCCTGGCCGGTGTTTGGGTGGGTGAGGGAGGCGACCCACAAGGTCACTCCAGTCACCGCCAGTTTGAATGGCGGAAAGTATGGACAGACTTGGGTCCCCTGGCCCGGTGTTTGGGGGGGTGAGGGAGGCGACCCACAAGGTCACTCCAGTCACCGCCAGTTTGAATGGCGGAAAGTATGGACAGACTTGGGTCCCCTGGCCCGGTGTTTGGGGGGGTGAGGGAGGCGACCCACAAGGTCACTCCAGTCACCGCCAGTTTGAATGGCGGAAAGTATGGACAGACTTGGGTCCCCTGGCCCGGTGTTTGGGGGGGTGAGGGAGGCGACCCACAAGGTCACTCCAGTCACCGCCAGTTTGAATGGCGGAAAGTATGGACAGACTTGGGTCCCCTGGCCCGGTGTTTGGGTGGGTGAGGGAGGCGACCCACAAGGTCACTCCAGTCACCGCCAGTTTGAATGGCGGAAAGTATGGACAGACTTGGGTCCCCTGGCCCGGTGTTTGGGTGGGTGAGGGAGGCGACCCACAAGGTCACTCCAGTCACCGCCAGTTTGAATGGCGGAAAGTATGGACAGACTTGGGTCCCCTGGCCCGGTGTTTGGGTGGGTGAGGGAGGCGACCCACAAGGTCACTCCAGTCACCGCCAGTTTGAATGGCGGAAAGTATGGACAGACTTGGGTCCCCTGGCCCGGTGTTTGGGGGGGTGAGGGAGGCGACCCACAAGGTCACTCCAGTCACCGCCAGTTTGAATGGCGGAAAGTATGGACAGACTTGGGTCCCCTGGCCCGGTGTTTGGGGGGGTGAGGGAGGCGACCCACAAGGTCACTCCAGTCACCGCCAGTTTGAATGGCGGAAAGTATGGACAGACTTGGGTCCCCTGGCCCGGTGTTTGGGGGGGTGAGGGAGGCGACCCACAAGGTCACTCCAGTCACCGCCAGTTTGAATGGCGGAAAGTATGGACAGACTTGGGTCCCCTGGCCCGGTGTTTGGGGGGGTGGAGGGAGGCGACCCACAAGGTCACTCCAGTCACCGCCAGTTTGAATGGCGGAAAGTATGGACAGACTTGGGTCCCCTGGCCCGGTGTTTGGGGGGGGTGAGGGAGGCGACCCACAAGGTCACTCCAGTCACCACCAGTTTGAATGGCGGAAAGTATGGACAGACTTGGGTCCCCTGGCCCGGTGTTTGGGTGGGTGAGGGAGGCGACCCACAAGGTCACTCCAGTCACCGCCAGTTTGAATGGCGGAAAGTATGGACAGACTTGGGTCCCCTGGCCCGGTGTTTGGGGGGGTGAGGGAGGCGACCCACAAGGTCACTCCAGTCACCGCCAGTTTGAATGGCGGAAAGTATGGACAGACTTGGGTCCCCTGGCCCGGTGTTTGGGGGGGTGAGGGAAGGGGAGGAGGACTATGATGGTGAAGGAAGGTGTGCAAGTGTGTGTGTGTGTGTGTGTGGTGTGTGTGTGTGTGTGTGTGTGTGTGTGCGCGCGCGCGTGCGTGCGTGCGTGCGTGTGTGCGTGCGTGTGTGTGTGTGTTTGTGTGTGCGTGTGGTGTGTGTGTGTGTGTGTGTGTGTGCGTGCGTGCGTGGGCGCGCGCGCGTGTGTGTGTGGTTGTGCGCGTGAGAGAGAGGTAGGGAGAGAGAGAGAGAGAGAGAGAGAGAGAGGAGAGAGAGAGAGAGAGAGAGAGAGAGAGAGAGAGAGAGAACGAGAGAGAGAGAGGCAACGACATACAGAGACAGAGGCAGACAGACTTACTGACTGACAGACAGACAGGCAGAAACACACCGACGAACTAGACCTACGGAGAGACACTCTGACTGACAACACAAGAGAAGAAGAAGAAGAAGAAGAAGAAGAAGAAGAAGAAGAAGAGAGAAGAAGAAGAAGAAGCAACGACAGAGAGAGAGAGAGAGAGAGAGAGAGAGAGAGAGAGAGAGAGAGAGAGAGAGAGAGAGAGAGAGAGAGAGAGAGGTTGGCAGGAACTCTGTACCCTGCTCAGATTACAGGTAAAAACAGTCTTCAGCCGCTGACATTGTGGGACTCAGTTACCTTTAAGTTCCCGGCAACAACGAATGGACGCTGCTCATGTGTCAGAACTAGCATTCTTCTGCTGCCAATAATTATCATGAGGCTGGGTTACTTTAGAGTCACGCCAACAGGTAATCCACACTGCTCGTGTGTCGGGTACTGACAATCTTCTGCCAACATCGAATTGTCGCAGCACGTTTGACTACGTAGGACCGCATGGTCACACACAGACAAGCACGCGCACACGCCTGCATGCACCCGCTTATACGCATACCACACACACACACACACACACACACACACACACACACACACACACACACACACACAGACATGCCTGATAATGGTGGTAAATGAGATTGAAGAGGTAAACAGTCAAACAGCAGATGCTTGCTGGTTATTCTTCGTTCTGCACAAGTATATTTTGCTTCGTTTGTATATTTAGTTGTTAAGGCATCAAGTTTTATTTATAAAATATTGAAATGATATTTGTAGTCCAGTTCAGGATTTACTTTAAGATTATTGCAGGTGTGTTGTAGAAATGTTTAGAGGGACATTTATATGCACTTAGATAACCACATTATGCATACACTTACATACAGACATTTACGCATCTCTGTGTTTGTCTCTGTCTATGTCTGTTTGTCTGTCTGTCTCTCTCTCTGTTTCTCTCTCTGTCTCTCTCTGTCTCTCTCTGTCTCTCTGTCTCTGTCTGTCTGTCTGTCTGTCTGTCTGTCTGTCTGTCTGTCTGTCTCTCTCTCTCTCTCTCTCTCTCTCTCTCTCTCTAGTATCACATATGTGAGCAGACGTAAAACTGAAGTACTACTACTACACTCACACACACACACACACACACACGCGCGCGCAAACACACGCACGCACACACACGCGCGCGCACACACACACACACACACACACACACACACACACACACACACACACACACACACACACCGTCAGCCTCTCAGTCACGCAATGGTGACATACAAGCAGTCAGTCAAAACAAAAGAGAGACTCCCGTAGAGTGAAGACTTAATAAGTGAAATGAATAACTAAAATTTTGTATTAACATAAGATTCTTTGTACTATGATTCTAACGAATTGTTCAGCATGATTTTAACCAATGATGCAGACATTTTAACTTATCACAATAACAGGTTCTGACAGACTCAGAAATAGCTTTTGTTATCAAGAGCCACATCAATATGCTGCACAGAGTAAACGTATTGCACTTAAAAGTGACAGTTTCACACGCTAAAGATAAAAACACGCATCCATGAAGCCGCGAAGACTTTAATCAAATATTCCTGTATGTGTACGTACTGTAGATGCACACATACATGTGCCATACAAGTATAGACACATGGGCATACACTGACGTTTTGGTTTGTTCTTTGGGGTTTCTGTGTTACTTTACCAGGACAGGAGACGAATAAGGAGCGTTGCATGCACTTCTTTGTGGGGCAGGTTACGATGGCAGGAGGAGTACCAGTTGTACTTTAATGTGAGGCACGTTACCATGGCAG
>CM065745.1:4890579-4918079 GCA_033310375.1 Conus canariensis
TTGTGTGTGTGTGTCTGTCTGTCTGTCTGTCTGTCTGACTGTCTGTCTGTTTGTGAGAGTCTCTGTGCGAGTGCAGAGTCTTTCAATAGTTTTCTTAGGTTTCAAAGCTCTGCCACGTTGCAAACCAAGAATGTGGGTCACACGGTTGACTGCATGCTGCACGTAATCCTGACCATGTCTGCATGGCATGCTCTACAGGCCCACAGTGGCATTGGCCAAAGGACTGTAGTCAGGACGTTGACAGGGTGTTGTCACTGAGGGACGTTGACAGGGTATTGTCACTGGGGACGTTGACAGGGTATTGTCACTGAGGGACGTTGACAGGGTATTGTCACTGGGGGACGTTGACAGGGTATTGTCACTGAGGGACGTTAACATTGACAGGGTATTGTCACTGAGGGACGTTGACAGGGTATTGTCACTGAGGGACGTTGCAGGGTATTGTCACTGAGGGACGTTGACATGACAGGATGTTGTCACTGAGGGATGCTGACATTGAAAGGGTTTGTCAATGAGGGACGTTGACATTGACAGGGTGTTGTCACTGAGGGATGTTGACATTGCCAGGGTGTTGTCACTGAGGGACGTTGACATTGACAGGGTGTTGTCACTGAGGGATGCTGACATTGAAAGGGTGTTGTCACTGAGGGACGTTGACATTGCCAGGGTGTTGTCACTGAGAAACCTTAACATTGACAGAGTATTGTCACTGAAGGACGTTGACATTGACAGGTATTGTCACTGAGGAACATTAACATTGACAGGGTATTGTCACTGAGGAACATTAACATTGACAGAGTATTGTCACTGAGGGACGTTGACAGAGTACTGTCACTGAGGGACGTTGACATTGACAGGTTACTGTCACTGTGAGACGCTGACATTGGCAGGGTGTTGACACTGAGGGACGTTGACAGGGTTTTGTCAATAAGGGACGTTGGCAGGGTATTGTCACTGAGGGACGTTAACATAGTATTGTCACTGAGGATTGAGAGGGTACTGTCACTGAGGGACGTTGACATAGTATTGTCACTGAGGGACGTTGACAGGGTATTGTCACTGAGGGACGTTGACATTGACAGGGTATTGTAACTGAGAGACGTTGACATTGACAGGGTATTGTCACTGAGAGACGTTGACATTGACAGGGTATTGTCACTGAGGGACGTTGACATTGACTGGGTATTGTCACTGAGCGACGTTGACAGGGTATTGTCACTGAGAGACGTTGACAGGGTATTGTCACTGAGGGACGTTGACATTGACAGGGTATTGTCACTGAGGGACGTTGACATTGACAGGGTATTGTCACTGAGGGACGTTGACATTGACAGGGTATTGTCACTGAGGGACGTTGACATTGACAGGGTATTGTCACTGAGGGACGTTGACATTGACAGGGTATTGTCACTGAGGGACGTTGACATTGACAGGGTATTGTCACTGAGGGACGTTGACATTGACAGGGTATTGTCACTGAGGGACGTTGACATTGACAGGGTATTGTCACTGAGGGACGTTGACATTGACAGGGTATTGTCACTGAGGGACGTTGACATTGACATGGGTATTGTCACTGAGGGACGTTGAATTGACAGGGTATTGTCACTGAGCGACATTGACATTGACAGGGTATTGTCACTGAGGGACGTTGACATTGACAGGGTATTGTCACTGAGCGACTTGACATTGACAGGGTATTGTCACTGAGGGACGTTGACATTACAGGGTATTGTCACTGAGGGACGTTGACATTGACAGGGTATTGTCACTGAGCGACATTGACATTGACAGGGTATTGTCACTGAGGACGTTGACATTGACAGGGTATTGTCACTGAGGGACGTTGACATTGACAAGGTATTTCACTGAGGGACGTTGACATTGACAGGGTATTGTCACTGAGCGACTTGACATTGACAGGGTATTGTCACTGAGGGACGTTGACATTGACGGGTGTTGTCACTGAGGGACGTTGACATGACAGGGTATTGTCACTGAGGGACGTTGACATTGACTAGGGTATTGTCACTGAGGGACGTTGACATTGACAGGGTATTGTCACTGAGCGACATTGACATTGACAGGGTATTGTCACTGAGGGACGTTGACATTGACGGGTATTGTCACTGAGGGACGTTGCATTGACAGGGTATTGTCACTGAGGGAAGTTGACATTGACGGTATTGTCACTGAGGGACGTTGACAGGGTATGTCATTAAGGGACGTTGGCATTGACAGTACTGCAATGTGAGACGTTGACATTGACAGGGTTGCACTGAGAGACGTTGACAAGGTACTGTCACTGAGGGACGTTGACAGGGTAATGTAAGAAGGGACGTTGGCAGGGTGTTGCACTGAGAGACGTTGACAGAGTACTGTCACTGAGAGACGTTGACAGGTACTGTCACTGAGGGACGTTGACAGGGTAATGTTAATAAGGGACGTTGGCAGGGTATTGTCACTGAGGGACGTTGACATAGTATTGCCACTGAGGGTTGACAGGGTATTGTCACTGAGGGCACTGACATTGACAGGGTATTGTCACTGAAGGACATTGGCATTGACAGGGTATTGTCACTGAGGGACGTTGACATTGACAGGGTATTGTCACTGAGGGACGTTGACATTGACAGGGTATTGTCACTGAGGGACGTTGACATTGACAGGGTATTGTCACTGAGGGACGTTGACATTGACAGGGTATTGTCACTGAGGGACGTTGACATTGACAGGGTATTGTCACTGAGGGACGTTGACATTGACAGGGTATTGTCACTAGAGGGACGTTGACATTGACAGGGTATTGTCACTGAGCGACATTGGCATTGACAAGGTATTATCACTGAGGGACGTTGACATTGACAGGGTATTGTCACTGAGGGACGTTGACATTGACAGGGTATTGTCACTGAGCGACATTGACATTGACAGGGTATTGTCACTGAGCGACATTGACATTGACAGGGTATTGTCACTGAGCGACATTGGTATTGACAGGGTGTTGTCACTGAGGGACGTTGACATTGACAGGGTGTTGTCACTGAGGGACGTTGACAGGGTATTGTCACTGAGCGACATTGACATTGACAGGGTATTGTCACTGAGCGACATTGGCATTGACAGGGTATTGTCACTGAGCGACATTGACATTGACAGGGTATTGTCACTGAGCGACATTGGCATTGACAGGGTGTTGTCACTGAGGGACGTTGACATTGACAGGGTGTTGTCACTGAGGGACGTTGACAGGGTATTGTCACTGAGCGACATTGACATTGACAGGGTATTGTCACTGAGGGACGTTGACATTGACAGGGTGTTGTCACTGAGGGACGTTGACATTGACAGGGTATTATCACTGAGGGACGTTGACATTGACAGGGTGTTGTCACTGAGGGACGTTGACATTGACAGGGTATTGTCACTGAGGGACGTTGACATTGACAGGGTATTGTCACTGAGGGACGTTGACATTGACAGGGTATTATCACTGAGGGACGTTGACATTGACAGGGTATTGTCACTGAGGGACGTTGACATTGACAGGGTGTTGTCACTGAGGGACGTTGACATTGACAGGGTATTGTCACTGAGGGACGTTGACATTGACAGGGTGTTGTCACTGAGGGACGTTGACATTGACAGGGTATTGTCACTGAAGGACGTTGACATTGACAGGGTATTGTCACTGAGGGACGTTGACATTGACAGGGTATTGTCACTGAGGGACGTTGACATTGACAGGGTATTGTCACTGAGGGACGTTGACAGGGTATTGTCACTGAGGGACGTTGACATTGACAGGGTGTGTGTGTGTGTGTGTGTGTGTGTGTGTGTGTGTGTGTGTGTGTGTGTGTGTGTGTGTGTGTGTGTGTGTGTGTGTGTGTGTGTGTGCACTTTGGCTAGTGTGTAAATTCGCCATTTGCTTTATCACTTTTATCAGATTCTTTCCAACGTTGTTTTTTTTTTTTAATTCAATCATTCTCTCATTTATTTCTATCTGTATTTACACCCCTGGGCTTTGGAGGGGAGGGCAGTCTGGGGTCCTATTGGAGGCTGTGCAGACAGGGCGTGTGTGTGTGTGTGTGTGTGTGTGTGTGTGTGTGTGTGTGTGTGTGTGTGTGTGTGTGTAGGTAGGTAGGTAGGTAGGTAGGTAGGTGAGAGAGAGAGAGAGAGAGAGAGAGAGAGAGAGAGAGAGAGAGAGAGAGAGGGAGAGAGAGAGAGAGAGAGACAAGACAAGACAAGACAAAATTCTTTATTAACGAGGATAATGGATAAGCACTGGCGTGCTTTTTTACATCCAGTCCTCGCCCTGAGTAAGGACTACAACATGCAGTGAAATGAAATAATGTAAGAAAGCAAACAAGCAAACAAAGAGGTCATGCAATCATAATGGAACATCAAATGAAAATAGAAGAGAAATGAAAAACAAAAAATAATAAACAAACAAAAAATAAAAATAAAAATGAAAATAACAATAATGAAGAGGAAGGAGAGAGTGGGGGGTGGGGGTGGGGGGTGGGGGGGGGGGCTGAGCTGGGGGTATATATGGAAATGTACTACAACGTACAAAAATTAGCATGTATAAAAACAGACAGTAAAATGAATGTGACAAAGTACATACATAATTTAAAATACACACATACACGCACGCACGCATGCACAGAGAGAGAGAGAGAGAGAGAGAGAGAGAGAGAGAGAGAGAGAGAGAGAGAGAGAGAGGGAGAGAGAGCAAGGCACAACATGTAATCATTTTCTGTAAGACATGAAAATACGTAGAAGGTATTTAGCGAAGTGAGATGGAATTTGGGAGGGGGGGGGAGCACAGAGAGAGAGAGAGAGGAGAGAGAGAGAGAGAGAGAGAGAGAGAGAGAGAGAGAGAGAGAGAGAGAGAGAGAGGGTGGAAGGAAGAAGGGGAACAACAGAAACTGAAGGTAGTAATTAAGCATAATATGTAATAATTTGAAATGGAAATGTACTAAAACGTGAATATAACAAAGTATGTACAGAATTCGGAACACACACACACACACACACACACACACACACACACACACACACACACACACACACACACACACACGTACGCAGAGATAGAGAGAGAGAGAGAGAGAGAGAGAGAGAGAGACAGACAGACAGACAGACAGACAGACAGACAGAGACAGAGAAAGACAGACAGAGAGAGAGAGAGAGAGAGAGAGAGAGAGAGAGAGAGAGAGAGAGAGAGAGAGAGAGAGAGAAGGACACAACATATAATCATTTTTCATAAGGCATGAAAATGCGTAGAAGGTATTTAGCAAAGTGACATGGAGTTTGGAGGGAGAAAAGGGGAAAAAAAAAGAAAGCAAAGAAAAGAAGCGAGAGAGAGAGAGAGAGAGAGAGAGAGAGAGAGAGAGAGAGAGAGAGAGAGAGAGAGAGAGAGAGAGAAGACAGGCAGAGACAGAGACAGAAAGACACAGAGAGAGACAGAATTGGACAGAATCAATGAATACATAAAACGGAAACCTCTCATAGAAAAGATCATGTTAAAGACAAACACATTAATAATAATTATGTGCAATATAACACACGAAAGAGCAGACTAAAATAATGAAACAATACATATCATATTATGAGCAAAATCATCATAAGAAGATGAGACAAGGAGAACGTGTACTTGAAGGCACTTGTGTGCAAGAGAAAGAGAGAGAGAGAGAGAGAGAGAGAGAGGAGAGAGAGAGAGAGAGAGAGAGAGAGAGAGAGAGAGAGAGAGAGACACGCATAAGCAAAAGGAGTGCAGGGAAGGGCGATAGAGAGAAGGAGAGAGGGAGAAAGAGGCGAGAGTGGGTGCGGAAAAGAGCATGTTTAGAACAATCTAACAATCAAAAAACACCAAGGAGATGTAAGCCAATCGACTTTGAAGCACCAGGGAAAAAAAAAGAAAATGAGCACAAATGGGGGGGTGGGGGGGGGGGGGGGGGGGGTGCATAATGATAGCCCAGTCACCACGGGTAGGGGGGGGGGGATGTCGTATTATATCAAGTCATTCCAGGAGAACCATGAGAGAGAGAGAGAGAGAGAGAGAGAGAGAGAGAGAGAGAGAGAGAGAGAGAGAGAGAGAGAGAGAGAGAGTCGCATGAGAATAAAAGCATAACGACATAATGACAAGAGGGCAACGGTAGTAGGAAATGCACACACACACACACACACACACACACACACACACACACACACACACACACACACACACACACAACACAAACACACACACACACACACACACAACACACAAACACACAAACACACACACACACACACATACACAAAACACACACCACACACACACACACACACCACACACACATACACACACACACACACTCACACACACACACACACACATACACACAAACACACACACACACACACACACACATACACACAACACACACACACACACACACATACACACACACACACACACACACACACACACACACACACAACAACACACACAGTACAGCCCTGTCATGCACTCTCAGAACGGAATGGAAATACGTAGCATCATCTTCATCGTCTTCGTTCTCATCGATTAGCATTTAAAAAAAAGTCTAAATTATGTGGCCCTTTATGCCCTGCTCTCATGGTGACGTCAGTGTCAATGTCCTCTCCAGATATGTGGCCCTTTATGCCCTGCTCTCATGGTGACGTCAGTGTCAATGTCCTCTCCAGATATGTGGCCCTTTATGCCCTGCTGTCATGGTGACGTCAGTGTCAATGTCCTCTCCAGATATGTGGCCCTTTATGCCCTGCTGTCATGGTGACGTCAGTGTCAATGTCCTCTCCAGATCTGTGGCCCTTTATGCCCTGCTCTCCTGGTGACGTCAGTGTCAATGTCCTCTCCAGATCTGTGGCCTTGCTCCTATCCCATGGAGGTCACTGGTACTGGCCAATCCGTGGATCTGTCGTTGGAAGGAGATAGTAGCACCCTATAGCTATAGCTGGGAATGGGGGTGTCGGAATGATCACCGTGGATCTGTCGTTGGAAGGATAGAGTAGCACCCTATAGCTATAGCTGGGAATGGGGTGTCGGAATGATCACGTGGATGCAATGCAAATGAGGAGGTACAGAAAACAGGAGAGAACAAAAAAAAAAAAAAAAAAAAGTGAAAAAAATAATAATAATGTTGAGACCATTATTTTGGATGACTTTGAATATTGATTGATTAGAACCAACATGAAAATGGTAGCAAAACTATACCGTGTACAGTTTAGAACAAAACGATTGCAGACCACTGAAAATTCATCCCCTTTAATCGATGCCATTTACTCAAATACAAAATCAAGCATCATTTCAAACATGAGTCCTGCCGTCCGGCTGTTGTCATCAGTATCTGTCTCTCTCACATGTCACAAGAAGCGTGTCATAACTCCAAAGTCATATCATGCTATAGGAGGTTTAGATATTTCATTCTTCGTCTTTCTGAATACCTACAAACCACATTTGATTATATTTATCATGTAAGTGATCCTGAAAACGCTGCGACATTCTGGGTTTGTACATTGTATTCTTTATAGGACCAACGTGCTACGTTCTGGGTTTGTACATTACATTCTTTATAAGGCCAACGTGCTACGTTCTGGGTTTGTACATTATATTCTTTATAAGGCCAACGTGTTACATTCTGGGTTTGTACATTATATTCTTTATAAGGCCAACGTGCTACATTCTGGGTTTGTACATAATATTCTTTATAAGGCCAACGTGTTACATTCTGGGTTTGTACATTGTATTCTTTATAAGGCCAACGTGCTACGTTCTGGGTTTGTACATTATATTCTTTATAAGGCCAACGTGCTACATTCTGGGTTTGTACATTATATTCTTTATAAGGCCAACGTGTTACATTCTGGGTTTGTACATTATATTCTTTATAAGGCCAGCGTGCTACATTCTGGGTTTGTACATTGTATTCTTTATAAGGCCAACGTGTTACATTCTGGGTTTGTACATTATATTCTTTATAAGGCCAACGTGCTACATTCTGGGTTTGTACATTGTATTCTTTATAAGGTCAACGTGTTACATTCTGGGTTTGTACACAATATTCTTTATAAGGCCAACGTGCTACATTCTGGGTTTGTACATTATATTTTTTATAAGGCCAACGTGCTCGGTTCATAAAAAATGGAGACATAAGAAACAAAACCACCATGGATAACGAACGATTTTTTTCTTAATCCATGGAAGGAATAATCTTAGAAATTCTGAAGCAATTTCGGAAAGAAATAAAGAAACATAAATGAAACGTCAATAGATCTGTAACTGTTTTTTTTTTTTCCAATACCTGTCAATCTCCTCCAAAGTCTCACTTCAGATCTTGAAAGTTTAAACATACTGAGTAAGAAGAATCGTCAAGTCAACAAAACATCACAAACATATCAGCATACCAGTCAAATAACTATTTTTTTTGCAAATATTGCTGATATCAAGTGATAGATCGATTCCAACCTTCTAAGAAAATCTATCGACCTTCTGTTTGGCATTCAATTAGTTGTTTTGGACGTGAACGCATCTCTTTCACTTTCTTAAAGTAATCAGGCACACGTATTTTAGATGGACGGATGCAAGAATAATACAAGATTCCTGCCAATAATACCAATACTTTGACATATTCATAAAATCTGTGCCTAGAAAAACAATGTTGTCCCTCAAAATACAAGGAAACTAACGTCATTCCTCCCTGTAAATCAGGAGCTTCATTTCATTTCTCAAAGTACAGACCCATTTCAATCTTATCTATTCGATTTAAACCCATCACTAAGTACTTACAGAAATGTTTCTATTTTTATTTGTAACAAAACGAAATCAACGAAGATCAATTCAGCTTCCATGCCAATTATTCATGTCCTACAGCAATAATACAACTTATCAACAATCTGCTGTACAGCATACATGAACATACATGCATTAGCATTCTCTTTACACGGCCATGCGACACTCACTGTCAACTGTTTTTTTTTTCTCCCAGGCGAAAATACAAACAAGCCAAACGAAAGTAGGAGAAAACACTTGTGTTGTGATCTTCATGTTCTGGGTGATTATTACAAAACTGCCACAAAGGAGGGACGACATCATGCAATCAGCAACGAGGTGAAGACATGAAGGAGAGCAAAGCAGGACACGGGGACAGGTTTAGTCAGCTACAACTGAGATGAACAGAGGACATGAAGAAAACTGTTTGATGACATTACCATTACATCAAGAAGAGCAAATTAGTTAAGAAATTATTTCCATGGTCACCATTTCTTGTTGTGAACAATGTAAATACACGCGCGGGTACACACACACACACACACACACACACACACACACACACACACACACCACACCACACACATTGAGGAGTGTGTGTGTGTGTGTGTGTGGTGTGTGTGTGTGTGTGTGTGTGTGTGTGTGTGTGTGTGTGTACACACTGTGTGTGTGTGTGTGTGTGTGTGTGTGTGTGTGTGTGTGTGTGTGTGTGTGTGTGCGCGCGCCACGGAACATTCATGGTACCAGTATGTCTGCAAATCCTATTTCTGGTTGTCACGTGTACAGATACATCACCATCATCTTCAATTCAGTTGGTAGGGGCAGTTTGTTGATCCTTTCCATTCGTCCAGGATGAAAGCCAATAGCGTGAGAGATCCTCAGACGACAAACCTCGGCCATCGGTCTCGATCCTGTTACCTGTATCTCTGACATAAACGTTCGGTGAGAGCCATCACCCGAAGACTCTAAACCCTGCAAATAGTCATAGCAGTCTCTGTAGGAAACCATTCCTATCTTCAGCGCCAGTCTGGTCAGAGAATATAGATCCTGAGTGGGAAGTTGCTTTAAAAAAATGTGGGATGTATCATAGATCCAATAAGTTGTCATTCCATACGAGGCACACTGTCTCAGGAGAATCTCAGCAGTATTCTTTTCGCGTACATAAAAAATAACTGAAATGAAGCATGAAAAGATAACTGGATGTTGCGAATCGAAGATGAGACGTTGCAGAACCATGTCTGCCACATCGTCAATTCCCAAGTTTGCCGCCACCATTAAAACATCAAGCATAATGTCCTTGTCCGAACATAAAGGAAGTAGCTTCCGCACCAAATCCCATCGAGGAATATGTGTGCATCTGCGGGTTGCATGGAGCGTGACAAAATTTATAGTGTAACCGTTAATGTTCCTCGGCAATGTGTTTTCAAAGCTGTGCCACGCACCCAGTTGGACATTGAACACAACCAAGCCATCGTTAAATTCCATGTACTCCGCTGAAGGGACAACATCCTCTATGCCAGGTGCTGGCACTCCCTCACGCCTGGAAATCTCGGCAGCAAACATTCCATGAAATTTTGCTTTGGCCTCGTCCACTACATTGGCAGGTAGCACTTGACTTCTGTAAAAGAGGAAATACAGTCTGAACGCCAAGGTGCCTGAAATAGTCCTTGCTCGAAGAGCGTGCCTGGCCAGACTCCAGTCCTTCACCAAGACGGCCAGGATCATCACTAGCTCTGCCATGGCGGGGTGAGTGAAGCAGCTGGCCAGGTGCTGGACATGGTCATTGTCCTGCTTCTGGACATCCCTGAATGGGACCAGCTTCATGTGCATCAAATACATCCACTCCACACAGTGCGACACCCACCGACACAGAGGTAAAGAATGGAGAAGGTCCGGGTCACCTGAAGCCAGAGTCTTTCTCAGGTACAGATGGAACACCTCGCTTAAGAGCCTAGTGTTGCCAATTTCGTACAGACGATGTATTTTCTTGTGTTGTGTTGTCCACGTTGCTTCTACAACCATTGCTGCCAAAGTGTCAACGTCACGAATGTAAAAGTTGTTCCACTTGCACACTATCCAATGAAAGGTACAATACCTCTGTGCCCTTTGTTTGACAGAGGCAGCAGCGTCAGACGTGGGGTCTTCGTGCCCCATGTATTCCATGAGTTGCCGGTAAAACGAAGTGTCCCTATTGGCCGAGTCATCTCTTGTGTGGTTCATATCCGGAAAACTTGTCTACACTGGCCAGGGAATCCAATATCAGGAGATGAAGACGTAATCCAAGTGACACCTTGTGGTGTATAACAACCTCCGTAATATCTGAAAACAAGAAAGAGACAGTACATGGCTGAAAAAAAACTGTCAGATAATCCGCTAGTTATGTTTACACCTACATTTATTTCACAATGTACTCAGATACTGGGCAAAGCAGTTGGACTGTATATGAGCTCTTGATTTTCCTGACTGGGTGTATTTCAGTGGATTGAGTTGATCTAAAAAGACAAGAAAGGCTTTCGCCCATACGACTCACATGCGCAACAAAACGCTTCACAGAGATGAAGGGGAAGAATGAGTGGAACAAGTGGGGAGGGACGGATCCCTGCAGGCCTTATCTCCCAGTCGTTTGAAAGCTACTTTTATCAGATCAGTCTCAGAGCCTCCGTGAGGCAGCGTCTGCACTGCACTGCCTAAATGCTGTGCAGAAAAGGTTGCAAACTGATGCATGTTTAAAGTGCTCCTGATGGCAGAACACCTTAATCTCCACCTTTCTACATTCCACCTTTCCTTTCCATAAAAAGCTAGCGACTTCTTCCATTATTCCATAGCTGTAAAATGCTACGTACACACCGACATACACATCCACTCAGAATTAATGGGGGAAAATTCATTGTCATGTTCATGTATCAGGTTAGATAAATCTGGCAACAGTAAACGTACATAGCTGACGAAGAAAGATATTCCACCTGTAAAGAATGTGCAGGTGCAAGCATATTCCAATGTAAAGAATGTGCAGTTGCCAGCATATTCAAGCTGTAAAGAATGTAATGTGCAGTTGCCAGCATATTCCAGCTGGAAAGAATGTGCAGTTGCCAGCACATTCCAATGTAAAGAATGTGCAGTTGCCAGCATATTCCAATGTAAAGAATGTGCAGTTGCCAGCATATTCCAATGTAAAGAATGTGCAGTTGTCAGCACATTCCAATGTAAAGAATGTGCAGTTGCCAGCACATTCCAATGTAAAGAATGTGCAGTTGCCAGGATATTCTACCTGTGAAGAATGTGCAGTTGCCAGCATATTCCACCTGTAAAAAATGTGCAGTTGCCAGCATATTCCAATGCAAAGAATGTGCAGTTGCCAGCATATTCCAATGTAAAGAATGTGCAGTTGCCAGCATATTCCACCTGTAAAAAATGTGCAGTTGCCAGCATATTCCAATGCAAAGAATGTGCAGTTGCCAGCATGTTCCACCTGTAAAGAGTGTGCAGTTGCCAGCATATTCCCCCTGTAGACTATGTAGTTCCCAGCATATTCCCCCTGTAGACTATGTAGTTCCCAGCATATTCCCCCTGTAGACTATGTAGTTCCCAGCATATTCCCCCTGTAGACTATGTAGTTCCCAGCATATTCCCCCTGTAAAGAGTGTGTAGCTGCCAGCATATTCCCCCTGTAGACTATAGTAGTTCCCAGCATATTCCCCCTGTAAAGAGTGTGTAGCTGCCAGCATATTCCCCCTGTAGACTATGTAGTTCCCAGCATATTCCCCCTGTAAAGAGTGTGTAGCTGCCAGCATATTCCCCCTGTAGACTATGTAGTTCCCAGCATATTCCCCCTGTAAAGAGTGTGTAGCTGCCAGCATATTCCCCCTGTAGACTATGTAGTTCCCAGCATATTCCCCCTGTAAAGAGTGTGTAGCTGCCAGCATATTCCCCCTGTAGACTATGTAGTTCCCAGCATATTCCCCCTGTAAAGAGTGTGTAGCTGCCAGCATATTCCACCTGTAAAGAATGTGTAGTTCCCAGCATATTCCCCCTGTAGACTATGTAGTTCCCAGCATATTCCCCCTGTAAAGAGTGTGTAGCTGCCAGCATATTCCCCCTGTAAAGAGTGTGTAGTTGCCAGTATATTCCACCTGTAACGAATGTGCAGTTGCCAACATAGTACCAAAGTATCCTCATTGTGACGGTTTACTTCTGCACTTCTGTTCTTTTAACTCGCACAGAGGTACCATAGTCACGTCTTCATACCACCCTCCCAGCCCATCTCCTCCCCCATCGCCCCACCTCCTCCTCTCCACTGTCGACCCTATGTCAGCTGGGCCTCATTTCCTCTTTCCACCCACCACTTGCAAAGACGGCTTCAATGCTGTGACCTTTGACATCTTCTCCCAGCTCCCCTCTTCATGTCTAAATGAAACACTTTGTGTCAGTTATGTATTAGATTTAATGACATGGAACTATCATGCGAGCGTTTGAAACTACTTCTTATTGGTCACAGAAAACCGGCTCTTCTCTAAGGTAAAAACATCCCCTATCTATTCCTTTCACTTAACCTCATTTACATATTAGCAGATAAGCACTTGTGCGCGCGCGCGCGCGCGCGCGCGCGCGAGAGAGAGAGAGAGAGAGAGAGAGAGAGAGAGAGAGAGAGAGACAGAGACAGAGACAGAGAGAGACAGACAGACAGACAGACCCACAGACACGCAGACAGACAGACAGAGGCAGAGACAGAGACAGAGAGGAAGAGACAGACAGAGATGGGGACAGACAGAAAGACAGACAGACAGGTGGAGAGAGAGAGAGAGAGAGAGAGAGAGAGAGAGAGAGAGAGAGAGATAGGAGGAAGGAGGGGAGGAAGGAGTGGTTTATTATGGCTAAACTTACATAGCTAGTTCACACAAGGGAGGTAGTAGGTGGTGATGGCGTATAAATGACGAAGTCCAAATGTTATTCAGTCAGCTCATCCAAACATCACGATTTGGAATCTAAAACGTGGAAATAGGTTCGTCAGCCACAACACATCGGATGTTAGGAATTGCTGTTCTTTTGGTAGCTATATCTCTATGTTTTACCGTGACTCACAGGAGCACAGTGTATGCTGTCATGACGAGTCGACAAGATTTCCATTGTCGACAGCTGAACAATCATAGCTGAAAACACGGGTGAACTGTCCGTCTTCCTCGCTGACTCCCACAGACACTCTGCTATTTCTGTTCATATATCGCCTGGAGTCCACTGTTTGTGAATTATCACAGGATGAAGAATCATCAAAAACTTCACTGTGCCCGGAATCATCCCGAGAGAGAAGAGGAGGGGAAGGAGAGTGAGTGGAGGGGGAGGGTGTGATGGTATGTAGTGGGTGTGTTGCATATGAATGAAATGAACAAGAGAAAACACAATAAATAAAATACAATATGCTCAAAAAAGCATTTTAAATGACAAGGGGAGGGGGGGGGGGGGAGAGAAGCGGGTCAGCCGCCTAAAGCACCCGACCCAAGTCTGACCCAAGGGTAGGTTGCCCTACCCAAGCACCAAGGGGTGAGAGGGAAAACGGTTTCTATTGCGATCAGTATATCGTAAAAAGTGGCATCGTAATGGCGACATTCCTAACCGAAACCTTGAAAGTAACCTGCGGATGTTAACATGTTTAATTACACAGAGGTAGGAACTTTGAACAAGAGACTGCTTATACGACCGATAAACATCGTACAACTCATGCGATTCAATAGCTGAATGCCAGTCTTGGATGTAACAATCACTTAAACGTTTCTTAAATTCTGCAATAAAAGCTTTCACATTACCAACACTCTGCATTTCCCAAACAATTCCAAACCCGAATCTATAAAGAACATAGCAAACATTAGTCGTCCAGGTAATATAATTTTGACTCTGCAGATGCAGCAACATATCATAGGCTTTCTTCGGGAGTTTGTTATTATCCATACAAGCAACACGAAGCCAAAATCTGATACATTTTGCATAAGTATTTACATAAAGAGGGTATCTTCCAGATTCGCCGTACACTAAGTGCCTAGGAGCTTTTGGACTTACACCAAGAAATCTTTTAATAGCAGCTAAGTGCACCCTTTCAATTTGTTCCTGGCTAGATGACAGTCCCCAAATCTCTGCTCCATAAGTTAAGATAGGTTGTATTTGGCAATCGAATAGCTTAAAGAAAATACCAGGAGAATGTTCACCTATTGACCATAGCATTCTGTTGATAGCAATTAATCCTTTCTTTGCTCTGTTTGCTAGGTCACACATAGTTGGTTGGAAAGATAATCTTGTGGTCAGTATTATACCAAGATACTTATACATGTTAACAGTGGAAAGTTGAGCATCACCAAAAGTCCAATTTTCATTCGAAGCAAGGTAACCGCCATTCCTGAATACAACAATATTTGACTTTTCCAGATTCACAAGTAAATCTAAACGTTTTGAGGTATTATACAAGACATTCAGTTGGGTTTGCAAACCAATAACAGTATCAGAAAATAATGCAACATCATCAGCAAATAACAGAATCAAAAGTTCAATGAGGTCTGGGGAAAGCTGAATACCATGTCTACCAAGAGTGTTTATATCTTTAGTTAGTTCATTGATAAACAGTGAAAAAAGCACAGGTGAACACACCTCACCTTGTTTTAGGCCCCGTGGGCATAGAAAAGTATCAGTAAGGTCACCACTAGTTCGAACACAAGTCTTCACAACATTGTACACACTTTGCAATGCTTTCAAGAATTTTCCATTAAGACCATTAACAGAGAGAACCTTCCACAATTTATCCCTACTTACTAGGTCAAAAGCCTTCCTAAAGTCTATGAATGCGACATAGAGCTTCCTGTGTCTTAACAACTGCTTCTGAATCATTGCAAGTAAAGTGAAAATGTGATCTGTGGTACATCGTTTGCCACGAAAACCAGCTTGCTCCTCCCCAAGAATATTGTTCATTTCAATCCATTTGGTTAACCTTCTATTGAGAACAAAGCTATATATTTTACTACAAATATTCAACAAAGAGATTCCACGGTAGTTATCTGGGCAATTCCTATCACCCTTCTTAAATAGTGGTTGCAAGATAGAGACTGACCAATCTTCCGGAAACAAACCCTCATCAAAAATTGTATTGAAAAATTTAACAAGGAAAGGCATAATGACTTGTCTACTGTACTTGTAAAACTCTCCAATAAGTTTATCTGGGCCAGCTGCCTTATTACTCTTTATTGATCGAATTGCAACTTCAATTTCGGTAACAGAAATAGGATGATTCAAGAAGTCACAGTCAGTATGTACGGGTTCTCTATCATAATATTCATCAAAATCCGAACTGGTGTTTAATTCAACAGGTAAGTCATTAAAAACACCTTTAAAGTGATTATACCACTGATCACTAGAAATCGACCCCTGACCTTGAGTTCTTGGCCTAATTGAACTAACAACTTCCCAGAATTTCTTTGAGTCGTTTATATTACTTTGTAACGATGCAATGATATTTTCATTATGTAGCTTCCTTTTCTGTCGTAACAATTCCTTATACTCTCTCCTTTTCTGGCCATAGGCAATTCTGTCATTATCGTTATTAGTTCTATGAAACTTGTTTATCTGTGTTCGTAATACTTTTCTGCTTTGTTTACATTCAAGGTCGAACCAAACATTTCTCATACCTATGCCAAATCTAATAGTTTTCATCATGCATTCACCAGCATACACAAAACATTCATTAAACTTGGACAAGGCTTGATTAATATTAACACCAACAAGGTCAGCAGCTTCACTAACTAATGATGAGACATGGTCAGAGTTCATACGTTCATAAAAAGCAGCTGAACTTTCTTCATCCCATTTGTACTTACTGACAGAAACAACTTGGTGAGCATCATTCTCAGTAACAGGTAAACAGTCAGCACTATTAGACAGTGAGAAAAACAAAACAACAACAGCATGCTTAGTTTCTATTAACGGTCTTACATTAAGGCACTGACAATAAGGAAGTAAGGAACTTGAGGCAATCATATAATCAATTACGCTAGAACCACTATCAGATACATAAGTGAAGTCACCTGGACATTTCAATGCTTTCAGACCATTAAGAATACACAGATCAAATTCATGACATACATTTAACAAATATCGACCAAAAGGGTTTACCATAGTATCCTTGGAGATTCTCGGAAAGGGTTCCTCACTTAGGGACGCATCCATATCATATGACATATAATTCTCTACAAATACTTCTTTTACGTCATCAATGGGGTCACAATTACTCAGGTTAAGTAGGCCAGTTCTTGAATTTAAATCACCACAAATTATCATTGGTAACCACCCAGTTTCTCTAGAAACTTCCAACAAGCATTCTTCTAACAAGGATATACCGTTATAAATATCTGTTTCTTCATAGTATTTAGAACCTTCAGGTGGGAGATAAGCACCTATTATTAAACAGTCCGAGTTCAATCCTAGAAGGCGGCGAGAAAACTTCAGAACAATAATATTGTCAATTTCACTGTCCACTCTTTCAACATAATTTGCAAATTCATTCCTAATTAAGAAAGCTACACCCCCCGACAAACGACCAAAGACACTATCTGACACCTTAACACCCGGGCTAGAGAAAACTTTATGAGAAGGAAACATTGTATCTGGAACTGCTTTTGTAAATGTTTCAGCCAACAGTATACAGTCATATCTGTCAACTAAACGCAAAAAGTCAGGCTCTCTGGCAATACGCCAAAGACCTTCAACGTTAAGTGACGCAAAAGTCAAAAATTTACTTTTGTATGTACACTTCTGCGTAGTAGAACATAACGTACAGTCTTCAGCTGTAGCCAACGCTGGCTGCACTGCGGTGGGACTAGCGTGTTCAGTGCCCTGGCCTGCCCGTCATCTCCTGTCGCCCGTGCTGCCGCTCCGGCCCTCTGACGCCGGGGAGGCGTTCCTGCTGCCTTCAGGCTTACGTCTGTCCAACCAGCCCTTCGGCAGTTTGGTTTGCCTGGAGTCGTCTCCACTTGAAGCCTTGGTCTTGACACCCTTGCCCGCAACAGGGTGCTTCTCCATACTGTCAGCAGAGGCCTGAGAGCGGCCCCGTGTCATGGCTGGCGAAGGCAGAGAGCCACGCGCCGACAAGGACCGTGCCTGGTGAGAGCCACCGATACGGCCCCTGCCTCGACCCCCGCTCCCCACTCTGGTGCCGTTGAACCCCTCACCTGGTGTTGCGGACTGCTGCGGGGTGGACAGAGGGGAACCCCTGCCTCGACCCCCGCTCCCCACTCTGGTGCCGTTGGTCCCGTCGCCTGGTGTTGCGGACTGCTGCGGGGTGGACAGAGGGGAACCCCTGTCTCGACCCCCGCTCCCCACACTGGTGCCGTAGGTCCCGTCGCCTAGTGTTGTAGACTGCTGCGGGGTGGACACATGGGAACCCCTGCCGAAGCCTCGCAGGTGTGTGGGTGAAACGGGCACATCTCTTGACACAGCAGTGGGCCCAGACTCGGTGTGCACTGCCTTCAGATCACAGTTGTCATGTGAAGTAGTGGTAATGGAAGCAGGTATGACAGTCTCGAGTGTCCTCAGTACAGGGTCGTCTGTGGAAAGGTCATCGGTCAATTTGTGGTGAGTACCAGTGTCCTTGTCTCTCTGGGTATTAAGTCCGTCTTCCGTCTGCTGCTCACTGTGTCTGTCTACATCTTCACGATCACTTACAGGTCTGTCCTCTTTAACCCCATTCTCAGTGTTCTCAGTGTCATGAAAGTCGTCAATGTCGCCTGTCAGTGCCCAGTCCCCGCACAGATTAAAGCTACCATTGGCACCCCGCCCTCCCCTCCTGCTTCCTCGTAGACACCCTCTTGGTCACGGTCAGTGTCGTCACGAGTCAAATGTCTGTCTATAGTGTCAATATCAGATAATCTGCGAGTGTGATGTGTATTAACACGCCGTTTGTTGTCGTAGTCGTAGTTCTGTCGTGACTGATGGTGTCTTCTCGATGCTGTAACGGGCACCACACGTCCGTTTCTCAGGTACCCCCGTCGCCCCTCTTCCCGAAGTCGCATCATCTCGTCACGCTGGTGCGGGGTGAGATCAGGACCAAGTCTGACGCCCTCATTCTCCTGCAGCTCACGACGAGCCCTCTGGCTGGACATCAGGACCATGGTCAAGTCATGCCGCCTGAAGGTAACGATGACAGCTCTCTTCTGGTCACTCTTGCGTCGTCCCACGCGAACAGCATCGACAACATCGTCACGGTCCCACACGAAGTCAGTGTAGTAAGTGTTCAGTAAGGTAATGAGCGTACTGACCAGCCCTGATGATGTTTCACCTGACGGTTCCTCCAGCCCGGAAATCTTAACGTTCCTGCGACGTAGATCTGACTGTATTCGTTCAAACTGGTTCTCTAGTCTCTGAATGTAATCTTCTGACTCCTGCATTCGTCTTTGGAGGTTCTGTATATCCGTCGAGTTCCGTGTGACTGCCTGCGACACAAACGACAACCCCTGCTTGATGTCGGACATGTCATGTGCAAACTGATTCCGCATATTGACTGTCTGGTGCGAAAGGCTGGACACTAACCTCATGACAGAGTCAATCTGCTGTGACAGGCGCGCCTCACTACCCCCGTCGTAGGCGTTGACAGAATTCTGAGGAGGGGGTCCGGGATTTTCTTCCACATCACCACATCGCAAGATCAACACTGCCGACAACCACAACAAAAGCAAGTCTGACGGCCTAACTTTCAGTTGAGTAAAAATTAGCGTCCGGGACTTGTGAGAAGATACCGCTGCTCTCGCTCTCTTTGCCATGAAGATAATGAAAACAGGGTTGAAATACCCAATAGAAAGTCTGTGCTGCAGCGCAGTAATTGGCATGATCGGAGCAAGCACGATTTCCTCAGTAGAAAACAACTTGAAATTTTCTAAGTCCAAAAAATCAGTTCACGCTATGCTACAGGTGGAAGGACGGGAGCTCTTGTCAAACACGTCCGACCCGAACGGTGACCGCGCGTTCACTCCGGGAAAAGGAGAGACATAAAGAGAAGAAAAGAAGGACCTAAAGCAAGGGTGGAGGTATGTGGGAGGGCGAAGGGAGGAGGGTGGGGGTGTGAGAGAGGAGAATTAAGATTAAGATTAAAATTATAGTCCCGTCAACAGCAGAGGTTATCTCAGGACTGTCACCACGTTGAGAGAGGAGAATAGTGGAGGTCAAAAGTAGAGAGAAAGGAAGTAAGAGGGAAAGTAAAGAGAAGGAAGGAAATGGGGAAGGAGCCCTTCAGAGGACGACAGAAAAGGAACAAGGACGGAGGAGGAGAGGGAGCAGAAGGGAAAGGGGGAGGAGGGGGTAGGGAGGGTAAAAAAGGGGGGGAGGGAAAGGGGGGAGGAAAAAGAGGGGGGAAGAGAAGGGGGCCAAGGAAGGTAGGAAGGAGAGGGATAGATACAAAAGTAAGTGAAAAGAAAAATAAATGAATGAATAAAATAAAAGAAAATAGGAAGAAAAAAAAAGACAGGAGACTGGGGAGCTAACCCTACTCAGAAACTCCTGGCAAAAGATATAGGCTCTCAAACGATCATTCCAGTAGGCGCTAGGCTCTACGGTCACGAAGAGGCCACTGATGCAGACCAACCATGCACAGGTAAGTACTAAAGGGGAAAGGGGAATGATAAGTCATTGTCCACCTGATTTGGCTCGGGAAAAAGAAGTACACAGAATTGCTAAGCTTTTTCATTGATACCAGCTGGATTTCTGGTGCCCAGTTTTTGAATCAGGTGAGACTCCATGACTCTAGAGACAGGAAGGATATGGAGTCTCACATGCAGTACTGACATGCAGTATTGACATGCAGTATTGACATGCAGTATTGACATACAGTATTGACGTACAGTATTGACATGCAGTATCGACATGCAGTATTGACATACAGTATTGACATGCAGTATTGACATGCAGTATTGACGTACAGTATTGACATACAGTACTGACATACAGTATTGACATACAGTACTAACATACAGTATTGACATACACTCTTGACATACAGTACTGACATACAATATTTACATACAGTACTGACATACAGTATTGACATACAGTACTGGCATACATTATTTGCATACAGTACTGACATACAATCCGGACCAGCAAGGGCAGTGTCCACATGGTCATCATACAGTACTGACATACAGTACTGACATACAGTGTTGACATACAATCCGGACCAGCATGGTCATCATGAAGTACTGACATACAGTCCAGACCAGTAAGGACAGTGACCACATGGTCAGCGTACAGTCCACCCTCCCCTCCGTTGTGACATGCCACAGACAGTGACTGAGTCAGGATTTCATCTAAAAAAAAAAAAATTTTAAGCAAACAAACCAAACAAAAAAAACAAAAAAAAAACACACAAAGAATTGGCATCGTTTCATTTGAACAATGAATGGAATCAGGGGGGTTGTTCATTTCTTAGAACAGCCTAGTTGTGCAATTCCTATAAGGGTGGGGTGTGGGTGTGGGGTTGGGGTGGGGGAGCTAAACTGTATTCATACCATTCATTTGATCCCGCTAACTTTAAAACTAAGTGCAATAAAACGCAGGTCGGGGAAGATTTCCATTCAAACCATTTTCCTTGAACTGGAACTGCTTTCCATCAACATATTGATATTATTAAAATCCAGCTCCAGTGTGTCATTCTGATGCCTTTCCCTTCTCCAGCTCCAGAGTGTCTTTCATTGCCATTCTGATGCCTTTCCCTTCTCCAGCTCCACTGTGTCATTCTGATGCCTTTCCCTTCTCCAGCTCCAGAGTGTCTTTCATTGTCATTCTGATGCCTTTCCCTTCTCCAGCTCCAGAGTGTCTTACATTGTCATTCTGATGCCTTTCCCTTCTCCAGCTCCACTGTGTCATTCTGATGCCTTTCCCTTCTCCAGCTCCAGTGTGTCTTACATTGCCATTCTGATGCCTTTCCCTTCTCCAGCTCCACTGTGTCTTTCATTGCCATTCTGATGCCTTTCCCTTCTCCAGCTCCACTGTGTCTTTCATTGCCATTCTGATGCGTGTCCCTTCTTTTCTGCCACCAGACTGCTCCTGACGCAGCAGAAACCGCTTTGGTACATGAGGGGGTACAAAAGGAACTCTTTGCTGCAGTTTGTCTTCATACTAATCAAAGGCTCAGTCTAAGCTGCAGTCAGTAGGTAATGCTCCATATTTCATATCGGAAACAAAAAGAAAGTAAATCTAAATATTAGAAGATGACTTACAAGGAGACGATATAAGGACTATACACAGCCAGCTACTGTTTTGCCAAGCAGTGGTATGCTGATTCATTTTATAGCCTAAAGCAGAAATTTATGTCGTTACACAAACGTATGTGACTCAAAAATGCGCATATGACATTTAGGATGGAAACTCCCAAGGAGAAGAGGATGAATAACATGGCATCAACTAGAAGCTTACCTCAGTTTGGCACTGAACCTCCAAATCATCGGTTTGTTGCCATGCAAAAGAAAAAACACAGATGCACGTTTTCCTGTGATCAGCTCATGCCCTCCACACGGAATACGCCTGCGATTCTCCCCCTTCCCTCATCCTTCCACCCAGGCCCTTAGCTCCCCTTTCCCCATGGTTGATGAGACGACAGCCATGCCATTCAAACAATCTCTCTCTGTCTGTCTCTGTCTCTCTGTCTCTGCTCTCTCTCTCTCTCTCTCTCTCTCTCTCTCTCTCATATATATATATATATATATATATATATATATATATATATGGTAGTTATTATTCTTGACATCTAAACGTGTGTGAACGACTCTTAATGAAAAAAGATGTCCCCACACACACACACACACACACACACACACACACACACACACACACACACACACACACACACACACACACACACACACACACTCACACACATACACAGACGTCATGTTATATAGCCCCTCAGCACACTGAAACACCACAGCATTATTTGCATCTTCTTCATCCGCCTTCATCCTCATGAAAAGTCTCAAATCCCCCCCCCCCCCCCCCCCCATATATATAGATATTGTGAGTGTGTGTGTGTGTGTGTGTGTGTGTGTGTGTGTGTGTGTGTGTGTGTGTGTGTGTGTGTGCTTGTCAGCTTTTTCATTGTGTGGTTGTTTTATATATATATATATATATATATAATAATAACTATAAGAGGGTTTAGTCATTCATGATAAAGGTAATAATATGCATATTTTGATTGTTGCTCTTACAACAACAATAAAAGAGTCTTGCCACTCAAACCTGCTGTACATGTTTTACATACATTAAGATACCCACTGACAACAACCGAGGAACAGCTGAAACGATAGGCAGAACACTTTGGGGAGCTGCTGAACCGCCCCGCCCCTGACGCACCACCAGACATCCCACCCGCAGAGACAGAACTGCCCATCAGCTGTGACAAACCCTCAAAGGCAGAGATCAAGAAGGCCATCACGACTCTGAAAAATGGGAAGGCTGCAGGGCTGGACGAGATACCAGCAGAAGCCATCAAAGCGGACATAGAGACAGCTGTCAACATGCTATACAGCCTCTTCAGCAAGATCTGGGAGAAGGAGGAGGTACCGGCCCAGTGGAAAGAAGGAATCATCATCAAGCTGCCGAAGAAAGGAGATCTCAGGGACTGCAGCAACTACTGAGGGATCATGCTCCTGTCAACGCCAGGCAAGGTTCTCAACAGGGTTCTACTGGAGAGAATGAAAGAGGCTGTCGACCCCAAGCTCCGAGACCAGCAGGCAGGCTTCCGGCGGGACAAATCATGTGCCGACCAGATCGCCAGCCTGCGCATCATCGTGGAGCAGTCGCTGGAGTGGAACTCCCCCCTTTACATCAACTTCATAGATTATGAGAAGGCCTTCGACAGTGTGGACAGAGAGACGCTGTGGAACCTGCTGAGGCATTACGGAGTCTCCGAGAAGATCATCTCCCTCATCCGGTGCACCTACCAGGACATGAACTGCAGGATTGCCCACGCCGACCAGCTGTCCGAAAGTTTCGGGTGAAGACCGGAGTTTGGCAGGGGTGCCTGCTGTTGCCGTTCCTCTTCCTCCTGGTCATTGACTGGATCAGGGAGGGACGGACCGAGACGTCACAGCCAGAATCGGCAAGGCAAGAGCAGCTTTCGTCATGCTCAAGAACATCTGGGCATCTGGAGGAATCAGCATAAGAACCAAACTCCGCATCTTCAACTCCAATGTGAAATCAATTCTGCTCTACGGATGCGAAACATGGCGGACAACGCAGACGATGCAACAAAAGATTAAGACATTCTTCAACACCTGTCTGAGGCGCATCTGTGGGAGCATGCAGGACAGGAACCAGTGGCCAAGCAGATACTGCGAAGGAAGTGGGGCTGGATCGGACACACCCTCAGGAAGCCAGCATCCAGCACCACACGCCAAGCCCTGACCTGGAACCCGCAGGGAAAGAGAAAGAGAGGCCGGCCTCGCAACAGCTGGAGGCGAGACACTGAGGCGGAGTTGAAACAACAAGGGACCAACTGGACTGGAATGACCAGAACAGCCCATGCAATGGCGAAGGGTCGTCGATGGCCTATGCTCCACCGGGAGCGATGGGCATAATGAATGATGAAGATAAGGGAAAATGTTCCAGGCGGTATGAAATGTGCCTTCATACCAAGGATTACAATTGCACCAATAAATTCACTGGCACATGGCATACATTAATCATTGCCTAACTGTACTTCATTCTGGCTTCCGATATAGCAGCAAAGGATTCCGACCGTATTCTGATGATTAACGGAAATATTGTTCATGGGTTCCTGAATAAAATCAAACTAGAAATACTCACTCTAGAATCCTATAAAGTACAAAAGGTGAAGAAAGTCACTTTGAAACAGCTTCGAAGTTGAATATCAGACATGAAATATCAGACCTGATTGATGCCATTTGTTGGAAAAAGTAAAACGATCCTGCTGAACATAATCTACGTGCAGGTGTGCACAGTTTAGATTGGCTGTTAAAAAGCACTCAGAACAGGTGCTCGGTTCATTGCGAAATACAAGCAAATTGCTAAGTTCGTGACTTGTTTGGACAGTTAGGCCAACAACACATCGACTTGAACGTGAAATTTGTGTTTCTATCAAGTGTTAGCCGAATGACATATCACCATGCAGGCCTATGTTTGAGACCCAAAGACAAAACAACAAACACTTATTGACCAAGATAAAACACAAAAATTGGTGACTGAAATCTGTATACACAGAGAGATCTGTTTTAATAGGTGGTTCTAATCTGAATTCTGTATACACAGAGAGATCTGTTTTAATAGGTGGTTCTAATCTTAAATAGAATGATTTCTTTTTTGTTTTGTAGTAGTGTTTATTTAATGTACAGCGATCAAAGTTAAATAATGGGGCAAATTACACATGCTAGATAATTACCAGCAAGACGGAGTCAGCCTAGACGGCTGCTCAGCATTATTCACCTACCGATTTGCTGACTGTTAAACGTACAGACTTTTAATTTTGTTTCTGCGTCCTGTGCTGACTTTTTTCACCTGCAATGAAATGTTGACATTTGGTGACGTTAGAAAGTTGACGTCGTTATGCGAAGTGGTTTATAAGCATAACTGGAACAGGGTTCAGTAGGTATCCTGGGTTTTGCTTGGTTGTATGAAGAATGAGCCACTTGTCTTTGACGTTGCAGTGACCTGGGCGATCAGCAGTGGGATACAGAGTGCTGATACTTAATGAGCCACTTGTCTTTGACGTTGCAGTGACCTGGGCGATCAGCAGTGGGATACAGAGTGCTGATACTTCATATTGACCTCTGCTGTCTATTGACCGAGTACAGCAATCTGTCCGATTGATGATGATCACATGTAGAAAAAAAAAGTCATATATCAAATTACCAGATCTGTGCATGCATGCATGCGCGTGCTTGCGCGCACACGCGTACACACACACACACATACACACAAGCAAGCAAGCGCGAGCACGCACGCACACGCAGCCCCCCCCCCCCCCCCCCCACACACACACACACACATACTCACGCATACATGCGCGTGTAAGTGTGTGTGTTCGAGCGCGCGCACAAGAACACACACACACGCACGCACACACACACACACACACACACACACACACACACACACACACACACACACACACACACACACAGTCTCACTATCTCTGGCTCGACGTGTACAGAGAGTGGTGACAAGTAAAAAGAAGTATTACGCACCCAGAGTGATCTCATTCCTCCACACCTCATCACACACACTCAACACCACCCTTCTGCAGCCTTTGCACCAAGTCTCCTGTCGGTACTGGAATGAGGGAGCTGTATCACAGGACACGAGGGATGCCAAGATAGTCATCCTATACAAACACAAGGGCGAGAGGAGCGACTGCAATTTTTGAGGATGCTCAGAAGACTTGGGAAATAGAAAAATAAATAAATAGATAAAAACCTTCAACGTTTCGGTCATAGACCGTCTGAGCATCCTCAAAGATAGTTTGTGATGCATACTTTAAGTGTACCCTTACGTCTTACACAAACACCAATCATTCTTAGACACATTGGTCTAAGTATGCTTTCAAGAACTCGTTCCATTATAACAAACGCTTTTATTGTAGATGTGATTCAACAATAACAGCAACAACAACAAATGGGAAGAAAGGGGCTAAGAGCCAAAGGGGGGAGGAGAGGGGGGGGGGGGGGGGGGGGAGAGAAACAGGTGAAAATACACAGTCAAAAACAAAAACGCTGGCAGCCTCGTCTCTGTAGTACTCGTCATTGTCTCAGGGGTGTCTTTGTGTGCAGATCACCCTCCCCCCCCCTCCCCCCCTCTCTCTCTCTCTCTCTCCTCTCTCTCTCTCTCTCTCTCCGCAGACACATACAGGTGAGCGCGAGAAAGAGACTCAGCGAAACACACACACACACACACACACACACACACACACACACACACACACACACACACACACACAAAGACACACACAGGCACGCACGCACGCACAAGCACACACACACACACACATACACAACGGATCATGCACAAAAACACGAAATTAATACGCGCGCGTGCGAGAGCACGTGCGTGCAAACACACATACACACACACACACACGCGCGCGCTCGCGCATGCACGCACACACACACAGACGCGCGCGCGCACACACACACACACACACACACACACAACACACACACACACACACACACACCTGTTCATGGACGCACGCACACACTCACACAAATACATGCGCACGCATATGCGCGCTCATGCGCGCACACACACACACACACACACACACACACACACACACACACACGCACGCACGCACACACACACACACACACACTCACACAAACACGCGTGCGCGCATATGTGCGCTCATGCACACACACACACACACACACACACACACACACACACACACACACACCCCGCTCGCGCACACACACACATATATACACGCGCTCGCGCCCGCGCCCGCACACACACACACACACACCACACACACACACACACACACACACACACACACACACCGAGAGGTACAAAGTCTTGGGACAAGGAAGAAAGAGGCCGGGTGACATCGTGGAGCACGTGAGTCTCGTGGCTGATGATCTGACCTCACAATGCAGTCAGCTATAAAACTGTTAACTGGGGACTCGCGGACTCTTCTTCAGCCAGGATGTTTCGTCGAGTGCTTGGTCAT
>CM065745.1:4923079-4935579 GCA_033310375.1 Conus canariensis
CCCTCTATCGGATCTGTGTGACAGGGTGGTTATAGTCGTCATCAGCAGGTCTTTCAACATGACTGGTCTGTACCATTCTACCGGATCTCCGAGACTGGTCTGTGCTTGTTTTACCGGATCTCTGTGACTGGTCTGTGCTGTTCTACCGGGATCTCTGTGACAAGGTGGTTATAGTCATCATCAGCAGGTCTTTCAATGTGACTGCCCTCCTGTGCTGTTCTACCGGATCTCTGTTACAGGGTGGTTACAGCCTTCATCAGCAGGTCTTTCAACATGACTGGTCTGTGCTGTTCTACCGGAATCTCTGTGAACAGGGTCGGTTACAGCCTTCATCAGCAGGTCTTTCAACATGACTGGTCTGTGCTGTTCTACCGGATCTCTGTGACAGGGCGGTTACAGCCTTCATCAGCAGGTCTTTCAACATGACTGGTCTGTGCTGTTCTACCGGATCTCTGTGACAGGGCGGTTACAGCCTTCATCAGCAGGTCTTTCAACATGACTGGTCTGTGCTGTTCTACCGGATCTCTGTGACAGGGCGGTTACAGCCTTCATCAGCAGGTCTTTCAACATGACTGGTCTGTGCTGTTCTACCGGATCTCTGTGACAGGGCGGTTACAGCCTTCATCAGCACGTCTTTCAACATGACTGGTCTGTGCTGTTCTACCGGATCTCTGTGACAGGGCGGTTACAGCCTTCATCAGCAGGTCTTTCAACATGACTGGTCTGTGCTGTTCTACCGGATCTCTGTGACAGGGCGGTTACAGCCTTCATCAGCACGTCTTTCAACATGACTGGTCTGTGCTGTTCTACCGGATCTCTGTGACAGGGCGGTTACAGCCTTCATCAGCACATCTTTCAACATGACTGGTCTGTGCTGTTCTACCGGATCTCTGTTACAGGGCGGTTACAGCCTTCATCAGCACGTCTTTCAACATGACTGGTCTGTGCTGTTCTACCGGATATCTCTGACAGGGTGGTTACAGTCTTCATCAGCAGGTCTTTCAACATGACTGGTCTGTGCTGTTCTACCGGATATCTCTGACAGGGTGGTTACAGTCTTCATCAGCACGTCTTTCAACATGACTGGTCTGTGCTGTTCTACCGGATATCTCTGACAGGGTGGTTACAGCCTTCATCAGCAGGTCTTTCAACATGACTGGTCTGTGCTGTTCTACCGGATCTCTGTTACAGGGCGGTTACAGCCTTCATCAGCAGGTCTTTCAACATGACTGGTCTGTGCTGTTCTACCGGATATCTCTGACAGGGTGGTTACAGCCTTCATCAGCACGTCTTTCAACATGACTGGTCTGTGCTGTTCTTCCAGATCTCTGTGACAGGGCGGTTACAGCCTTCATCAGTACGTCTTTCAACATGACTGACCTCCTATGCTGAAGGGCTGTGATCCTCTACCGGATCTCTCAAACTGGGATCTTGCAAACTGGGATGAACAACCCTTGATTTCAAACTGCCTATTGTCCAACAGCACAGTATCTGACTTGACATCTGGCAGATCCTGTCTGACATGACTCAGCACAATAAAGGACTGGATAATGATCCTTAATGGTCAAAGTCCACTGGGTGCCGTACTTGGGCCTCAGAGAGACAAACTGCCACATAATACATAAATACAGTTATGGCATTCCAAATTCGCTTTTTTTAAATTTAATTTTTTTTTTTATACAATGTCTGTGCCGTTGAATCGGAGCACAATTTTTTACCAGTGGTATTCAAGGTAGTGTTTGGGGATCCACTTTCTAATGTTCTCATTTCATAGCATTATATTTATTATATTATTGTCGATTTTCACCAATAAGCATTATCATCATCAACAACATCAACATCATCGTTGTTGTTACTGATCAATGTATCATCTTCTGAAGATTCGTTAGCCACAAATAATCGCGCATGTGTGTGTGCACGCGGGCACACACACACACACACACACACACACACACACACACACACACACACACACACACACACCACAAACAGGTGCGCGCTCACACACACACACACATGCACACGCATGTGCGTGCACATACACATATGTACACACACGCATATAAACATGCAAGCACACACACGCACACGCACACAGAAACACATACACGTGCACTTCATGTACACAGACATACATGCATGCACACATGTATGTTTACACAAATGCCCACATGCATGCATGCAGGAACTTGCTCACTCCAGCTCACAGACAACACATGCGCATGCACACGCCCGTGCGTGCGCGCGCACACACACGCGCGCACACACACACACACACACACACACACACACACACACACACACACGGCATACACTGGCACACACAGACATACACATATACACACGCACGTGCACACTCACAATCAACGCAATATACAATGATGACAGAGGCACAGACGATGTTAGGTAGCTCTGTGGGCTAATGCGCAGGTCAGACATCTGCTGAGTCGTATCCATGACACCCTCAACCTAAACCCTTTCATCTCAGTCATTCATGAAGTTATCCATCAAATGTTAATCCCGCTCAGAGTGGTCTTGAAACTTAAATGGTGTGGTATAACGTTTCTATAAATGATAGGCCTGATGTCATAAACTGCTTTAAAAATCGCTGATAACGCGAGAACTCATAAACTGCTTTAACAATCGCTGATAAGTTGAGAACTCATAAACTGCTTTAACAATCGCTGATAAGGCGAGAACTTATTGTAACATCGTTAGAGATAGAGGCGAGTCTAAATCAACCACCAACATTGACAATTAAGCTGGTCCAGTGAACAACCAACTGGCAAATAAAATTTCAGCGATGAAAATTTTGAAATCAACTGTATTGGTAACAATAATCCCAATTGAAGGTTGTGAACTACAACCTACAGATGTGGAGAGAGATTTTAAAATGTGAAATCATATATAGCCTATTGGTAACAATAATCCAATGATAAACATCAGATGGAATGTTGTGAACTAACAAGCTACAGATGCTGAGATAGATTTAAAAGCGTGAAGTCATATGTATTGTTGACAATAATTCCAATGATAAACATAAGATTGAAAATTGTGAACTACAACCTACAGATGTGGAGAGAGATGTTAAAATATGAAATCATATATAGGCTATGGGTAACAATAATCCCAATGATAAAACATAAAACTGAAGGTTGTGAAGTACAACCTACAGATGTGGAGAGAGATGAAATGTGAAATCATGTGTATTGGTAACAGGAATCCCAATCATAAACATAAGACTGAAGGTTATGAACTACAACTTACAGATGTGGAGAGAGATAAAAATGTTAAATCATATCTATTGGTAACAATAATCCCAATTATAAGCATAAGACTGACGGTTGTGAACTACAACTTACAGATGTGGAGAGAGATTCAGGAATCACAGCTCAAAGATATCCGACTTTCGATCAGACAATTGTGATTAGGGTACTGAGATTAAAAAAAGAACGAACATCGGCAGGGATTGTTGCTCCTACCCATGTCAAAATCGAAGATATGACGGTACCACTTTATACATCCCCAGTTATAGACCAGTCCTGGAATATGGTCATGAAGTGTGATCTCCATATCCGAGGAAGCACGTAAGTCTTAGAAAATGTAGAGTAGGTGATTTGCAAAACAAACCACCTAAATAACAAACTATGCTGAATGACTAAAATCACAGTAATTGCCCAGACTTGAATACTGAAGAGTAGAGGTGATAAACAGTGGTTTTCAACATTTTATATGGTTATGAAGTGAAAAACACCGACGGTCTGTTCACTTCTACGCATACCCAAAATGTGAATCTAATAGTCAAGAAACTAGGTTTCGTCAAAACTAGCCGTCATGCACATTTTATTTATTTATTTATTTTTATTATTATTATTTTTTTAAAGATCTATGCTTACAGGTAGTGTTATAAAACCTTAGAATTCATTATTCACGTCGTTTTGTTACAGCAGGAACTTATATATATATATATATTATATATATTTTATATTTTTTTTTTTTTTTCCAAGGCAAAGCTAGATCATTTACCCTCCAGACAAGTATTACTGGAAGTAATACTGTTTTTATGCTGCGCAACCTCAATATTACACAACAAAAAATGAACGAAGAATTCTACAGAGCAGACAAAAGGTTGTGCAGTATACCTGTGGCATAAAATCATCATGCAAACGTTCTACTAGTTGGGGTGGGACTGGGGGTGCAGAAAAAAAAATGACCACCATGTTTATGAGCTTCGTTCCCCAACCCCTCCCTCCACAACCCTCTCCCCCACCCTCTATTTGTCTGTCTGTGCCCATACCATTTTCCCATCAGCGAAGGCGCTGTTTATTTCTTGACCTGCATGCTGTTGAAGCATGGCTACCATCAGAAAGTGGCCCGATTTACCCTCCCTCTGTCTCTGCTGCCATGTCAGCTTGCTAACGCATGTCAGGGGTGATGATGCACGAGCTCGCGGTGTCTTGACGTGCGCGCGGTAGCCGTCACTTCCTTTTTCAGCTTCAGGGAATGGACGTGGGCAGAAGTCTGAATTTTATGTGACAAATTCACAAAAGCAGTATTTTCGTGGCAGCTCTGTCGCGCTCAAATTCGTTGCTCAGTCAAATTCGTGATACTAAAGCTCCCACTTGTATCTTACTGAAGAAACCTCAGAGCCAGTGACATCAGACAGCCAATAAAGCGATGGTGCGGCCTGTTCTTGAATATATGCAAGTAGGCAACTGTGTGGGACCCCTACAAAGATCACAGATCACAAAAAAATGAGGCCGTGCAACGAAGATCAGCACGTTTCGTTTTAAATTGTTACAAAAGAACCGCTAGCGTCTCCAACATGCTACACTACCTCGGATGGACATCCCTACAAAGCCGACGTAGGATCGCAAGGCTCACCATAATGTACAAAATCATTAACAACATGGTCCAGGTGGTTTGGGCAAACTTCGTTTATCTCAGGAGCCAAAGCCTAAGGAGAGGGACAGAAGAGCACACTCAGGGCAGCTTGCTAGACTTCAGTGTGTACAGGACCCTACCAGAGTTATTCGTTCCTCCCACGAACCATACCTGAGTGGAACGATTCATTGACTGAGGCTGTGGTTGGAGCCGCGTCTCTTGGCGTGTTCACGTCGGGAGCACGTAAACTCCACCAGCAGTCACAAGTTAGTACGTGTTTTTTATGTTTTTTTTTGTTTTTTTTTTTTTTTCACTTTTTGTGCCTACCCCCCCCCCCCCCCCCCCCCCCCCCCCCCCCCCCCCCCGGTTTAAAGTGTCATATAAATCAGTGTTGATTGAGGACACTGTATGGATGATGATGAATTTGAGAGAGAGAGAGAGAGAGAGAGAGAGAGAGAGAGAGAGAGAGAGAGAATACAAATATCTAGTTGAAAGTGGTGTAATCAGTTGATGACACTATTGACAGGTGTCTGTTCTTTTGGTCAGGGCAAGTTGCAGCTTGCAGAGTCAGATATTGTTGTGTACTTGGCAGATGTCTGTTGCTTTGGTCAGGGCAGCTTCCTGTAGTGCCTGCAGCTGTGTTACACTATTTTGTCTGATGGCCTGAACTATGAGGATGCCTGAATTAACATTGTGTTCTCCCTTTGGGTGCTTAGTTCTGATTATGAGACTTGTGTGACTATGAGGAGGCCTGAATTAATATTGTGCTCTCCCTTTGGGTGCTTAGTTCTGAGTATGAGACTTCCTTGACTAAGTATGAGGGGACCTGACTTAATACTGTGTTCTCCCTTTGGGTGCTTAGTTCTCAGTATGAGACTTCTGTGACTATGAGGAGGCCTGACTTAATACTGTGTTCTCCTTTGGGTGCTCTGAGTTCTCAGTATGACTCATACTGAGAAGTCACACAAGTCTCATACTATAAGACTGGTGTGACTATGAGGAGGCCTGAATTGATGCTACATTCTCCCTTTGGGTGCTTTGTTCTCAGTATGAGACTTGTGTGACTATGACTATGAGGGGGCCTGAATTGATACTGTGTTGTCCCTTTGGGTGCTCAGTTCTCAGTTTGAGACTAATGTGACTATGACTGTGTATGAGGGGTTCAAATCCTTTATGAGCTTGTCGTGCATTAATCAATGAGTGAGAGTTTGTCTCATTATGGGCGGTGGTGTACCTGCTAATTTGATCCCATCAGCTAAAATGGAAGCACTTGGCCTACTGTGATAGTTTGTAACGGGCTGGACTGGGCAGTGTGTCTGCTGACACTGCCAACAACTGATCCTCCATTTCCTTTCATTTAAAGTAGACGTGTTTCATTACTATTTTCCTACATGTGACAGAATTGTGTTTCATTACTATTTTCCTACATGTGACAGAATTGTGTTTCATTACTGTTTTCCTACATGTGACAGAATTGTGTTTCATTACTATTTTCCTACATGTGACAGAATTGTGTTTCATTACTGTTTTCCTACATGTGACAGAATTGTGTTTCATTACTATTTTCCTACATGTGACAGAATTGAAAGAAAAGATTGGCATATTTTTTACCATAATTATTATCATAAATGTATAGAATAAACTGAACATAATGTAATTCTATATCATACAGAACATGCATGCACATAAAATGAATCCAGCACAACATAATCCTGTATCATACAGAATATACATGTACATGAAAAATCAACCCAGCACAATATGATCCTAAATCACACAGGATATACATGTACATATGAAATCAATTCAGCACAATGCAATCCTATGTCATACAAGATATACATGTACATATAAAATCATTTCAGCAAAATGTGAGCCTACATCTTAAGTTACAGGATGTACACATGCATATATATAAAATGAGTTCATCTTAAGTTACAGGATGTACACATGCATATATAAAATGAACTCATGTAATCCTTTATCTCACAGGATATATAAAATCAGTCCAGCACAATGTCATCCCATATAATGATAATAACAATATTATAGAATGTACAAAATGAATCAGCACAATGGAATCCTATGTCATACAGGATCAAATACATGTACACCAGTCCAGCACAATGCAATCTTGTACAGGATATACATGTACCTGTAAAATCAATCCAGGACAATGTAATACCACAAACGCACGCATGCACACACACACACACATACATACACACACACATACACACACACACACACACACACACACACACACACACACACACACACACACACACACATTCACACTCACACACACATACACACAGAAAAATGTGCACACACACACACACACACACACACACACACACACACACACACACAGAGACTGTGACCCATAATCTAAGCAAACATATATATATATATTTATTTGCTTTACACTGTGACTCATAATCTATGCAAACATATTTATTTGCTTTACACTATGACCCATAATCTATGCAAATATATATTTATATGCTTTATACTATGACCCAGAATCTGTGCAAACATATCTATTTGCTTTACACTGTGACCCATAATCTAAGCAAACATATTGCTTTATACTGTGACCCATAATCTATAGATCTAGATGCAAACATATTTTTTTGATTTTCACTGTGACCCATAATCTGTGCAAACATATTTTTATTTGCTTTACACTGTGACCCATAATCTACATAAACATATATTTAGTTGCTTTACACTATGACCCATAATCTATGCGAACATATATTTATTTGCTTTAGACTGTGACCCGTAATCAGTGCAAACATACATTTATTTGCTTTACACTGTGACCCATAGTCTATGCAGACATATATTTATATGCTTTACACTAAACTCATAATCTCTGCAAACATGTGTTGATTTGCTTTACACTGTGACCCATAATCTATGGAAACATATATTTATTTGCTTTACACTATGACCCATAATCTATGCAAACATATTTATTTGCTTTACACTGTGACCCATATGTGCAAACATATATTTATTTGCTTGACACTGTGACCCATAATCTATGCAAACATATTTATTTGCTTGACACTGTGACCCATATGTGCAAACATATATTTATTTGCTTTACACCGTGACCCATAATCTATGCAAACATTATATTTATTTGCTTTACACTGTGATCTATAATCTACATAAACATATGTTTATTTGCTTTACACTGTGACCCATATGTGCAAACATATATTTATTTGCTTTACACTGTGACCCATAATCTATGCAAACATATTTGCTTTACACTGTGACCCATAATCTATGCAAACATATTTGCTTTACACTGTGACCCATAATCTATGCAAACATATATTTATTTGCTTTACGCTATGACCTATAATCTATGAGAAAAAAAAACAACATATAATTATAAGCACACCAGAATCTTACAGCCATCAGAGATTCCCCAAACAGAAAATTCTCTGGATTCAAAGGATGACAGAAAAGCTTGATGGAAAATCACCATGGCTCAGTTCAAGTTGATGACAGATAATATTTCAAACTCCCATCCCCCATCCAACCCTGCATACACTTCATTCATCCTACACATAAGCCAAAGTCATTGCTGCTCTTGTAAGATGAAGTAGGCTGGGGTTGTAGGAAAACTAATTACATCAGTTTAGAATAATTTATTATATTGATATCACAAAATGAGAAGTGGAATGTAACACAAAATATGCAAATTCTAAAGTAACCACTGAATAACAACAGAATAACACACACACACACACACATACACACACACACACACACACACGTACGCAGAGAGAGGGAGGATAGGAATGACAAGTTAATGATTGTTTTTACAAATTTTGACCCCCCCCCCCCCCCCCCCCCCCCCCTGACTCTGCACCCCACCACCACCACCCCCCCACTGCATCCCACCTCCGTGATGATGTGGTGCATACCTGATGATGTGGTGTATACCTGTGCCATACGGGTGATGATGTGGTGTATACCTGTGCCATATGGGTGATGATGTGGTGCATACCTGTGCCATACAGGTGATGATGTGGTGCATACCTGTGCCATACCGGTGATGATGTGGTGTATACCTGTGCCATATGGGTGATGATGTGGTGCATACCTGTGCCATATGGGTGATGATGTGGTGTATACCTGTGCCATATGGGTGTGAGTGTTTTAATAGCTATTTAGATATGAGTATCTGAAGCAACGACCTACATAGCTGTTTTCCTCTGTCTGCAATATTTGTCATTCTTTCATTTAAGAAGTGTAACTTGCAAGTTCTACCTCTAGTTCTCACTGTGCTTTAACCAGTTTTAAGGCCCTTGTGAGTATACAAACTACCATGGGATGAATCTGTAAGCCAGAAAAAAAGCCTTAACACTCCAGAGGTAACATTTTATTGTGCCTTTTTACATTCTCATGAAAAGCTGTGGTGCCTTTTTCACGAAAAAAGGTTAGGAATGTTGTTGAATAAACTTACAAAGGCTCAAAGAGACAGATTATAATTTTCACCTTAAAAGAAAAGAGCTCAACACTTGATAATAGTTAATACAGTATTCAAGTTAATAACTGAGAATCAAAGTCACTATATTAAGTCAGAAGCCATAGTTCAGCTTGGACTCTATTTTCTGATTTAGATTATAATTTTCACCTTAAAAGAAAAGAGCTCAAGACTTGATAATAGTTAATACAGTATTCAAGTTAATAACTGAGAATCAAAGTCACTATATTAAGTCAGGAGCCATAGTTCAGCTTGGACTCTTATTTTCTGCTGCAATCAGCCTGTCCTTTATAATCTGCATTCCAGTCTTGCGTCAGGGAAGTAGAATGTGTTAAAAATGAAAGGGTGAGTACGTTATTGTCTGCATTCCAACCAAAGTCAGAATCCACTAAGTCCTTTATGATCCCAGTCATCACTTGTGATATTGACTGTGAGGGTCGTTACTGTAAACCAAGTCCTTTGTGATCCCAGTCATCACCTTTGATATTGACTGTGAGGGCCCTTACTGTAAACCAAGTCCTTTGTGATCCCAGTCATCACCTTTGATATTGACTGTGAGGGCCCTTACTGTAAACCAAGTCCTTTGTGATCCCAGTCATCACCTTTGATATTGACTGTGAGGGCCCTTACTGTAAACGAAGTCCTTCGTGATCCCAGTCATCACCTTTGATATTGACTGTGAGGGTCGTTACTGTAAACCAAGTCCTTTGTGATCCCAGTCATCACCTTTGATATTGACTGTGAGGGTCCATACTGTAAACCAAGTCCTTTGTGATCCCAGTCATCACCTTTGATATTGACTGTGAGGGTCCATACTGTAAACCAAGTCCTTTGTGATCCCAGTCATCACCTTTGATATTGACTGTGAGGGTCCATACTGTAAACCAAGTCCTTTGTGATCCCAGTCATCACCTTTGATATTGACTGTGAGGGTCCATACTGTAAACCAAGTCCTTTGTGATCCCAGTCATCACCTTTGATATTGACTGTGAGGGTCCATACTGTAAACCAAGTCCTTTGTGATCCCAGTCATCACCTTTGATATTGACTGTGAGGGTCCATACTGTAAACCAAGTCCTTTGTGATCCCAGTCATCACCTTTGATATTGACTGTGAGGGTCCATACTGTAAACCAAGTCCTTTGTGATCCCAGTCATCACCTTTGATATTGACTGTGAGGGTCCATACTGTAAGGCATCACTAGGAAGACACAAAATCATTGTCTGTACCTATGATTTGCTCAGTTGCTGTGATAGATGTAATAACCACCTGCATCTGGTAAAATAGTTAAAACCTTTTTTATATATTATATATTGCTGTTTCATAGGACATCCTTGTAACCCAAAGAATTAAAAGAATCGCTAAACTGTAAAAAGATTAAGTAAACAGTTGTATATTGAACAGTTAAATTAAAATAAAAGAAGAAAAAAAAATGGGGGGGGGGGGGGGGGGGGGGGGGTAGTTGGCTAAATACATTAATTATGGAATACATTAAAGTTGCATAATAAGACAGTTATAAAATCTTTATAGGTGAATAACTCTAAAACCTGCAACAACTAGAATAGAAGGTAAACAATATATAAATCCAATCCATACAGGGTAAAACAAGAATAAGTACTTAGCAACTTGTCAAAAAAGGGGAGAGGAGGGCGGAGGGGGGCCCCCGGTACATAACATCAGTCTGTATGGAATAATACCAAACTGTACAGGGTAAAAGAGAAAAAAAAAGATACATATAACCAGTCTCAGCAGAATACAACAATAGAAATAGACATAAAAACCAAATCTCTGTGTGTGTGTGTGTGTGTGTGTGTGTGTGTGTGTGTGTGTGTGTATACACTTACTTACATATGTATATATGTATCTGTCTATATTATATGCCTCTCAATCTCATGTATATCTATATCTGTGCATCTATATCTAGCTATCTGTCTGTCTCTGTCTGTCTGTCTACCTATCTATCTGTATATAACAGTTTAGAAAATGCAAAATTAATAAAAGTTCATTATAAAGTGTGAATAGTGAAAATGATTATTGTAATGGTAATAGCAGTGATAATGATAATGACAGCAAGAACAATAAAAAATGATGATAATAATGATGATAAGAAGAAGAAGAAGAAGAAGAAGAAGAAGAAGAAAAATGTTAATAATAATGATGATAATTTTAAAACCACTACTCATATTATGAACGGTAAATAACAATGTGATAATACTACTTCTAAAACTATTACCAGTAATGATAATAATAATTGTAGTCATCTGCTGCAATGTGCATGCATCTCTAGCTCTTTGTGACCCTTAGCAGACGAAATGTTTTGTTCAAGAGTTATTTTCTCCCTTACCTCCCTTGACATTGATACCTTTTACGTGAATGGAAGTGAGTGGGGAAAAGGGGAGGAGAGGGGAGGGGGTAAGACGGTATGTTTACTTTTCTTTGATGAAAGGCATTGTACACATTTTTTTTTTCTTTTTTCATAGATGGCTTGATGTAAAAAAAAAAGCAGATATGCTGCTTATTCAATGTTTCCATCTCTAAATAAAATTTTGACTTTGACAGAAGAATCTTGATTATTATGTGTACACTCTTTAAAATGTGAATGCCTCAAATTGTATACAATTATATATATCACTGAAGTCACAAACATTACTGTCTTTTATTTGTTACAAGTATATTGGATGGGAATGCCCATATTATCTCAAAACTAATATCTTGTGCAATTAATTTTGGTGCCATTTTCGATTCTCCATCGGTCAGTCTTTGAATATTTCTCCATTCGCGCAAAGTATGAAAAAAAACCTGTAGAATCCAAAAAAGTACATTATAAGTAAAGTCCATAGGCTTTCATGTCGTATCTTACATGCCTTGGACAGTTTCAGCAGAAGCTGGTGACTATAGGAAACAACTGATGATGCCAGCCTCTCTTGAGCAGTCGCCTTCTTCGTTTCACATTTTGTCATCGTAGAGTTTTGGGCTAATTGTCATTCTACGAAATTCAGACTATCTGAATCTTAATTGATAATGAAATGGCTGGTTGTGTCTGTGCTCCTGGCGTCAAATAGAGACACACCAAGTCCAAATCTTTGCCAAGTCATTACTATGA
>CM065745.1:4940579-5063079 GCA_033310375.1 Conus canariensis
AGTGTCATATTGACCACATGACACAAATATCAGATAGGGCCTCATGAGGTGATCAAAATGCATTTTTCTTTTCATCTCTAAACGTGATAGAGATGGAAACAGACAGAAAACGTTTCACTTTGGGTACAAATTATATCCCTTCGAATAAATGTTCTCATCTTTTAAAATGTAGCACATGGCTCTAGCTTTTGTTTGGTTTTTGTCTGGTTGATCACTATGACACATGCTAGGACTGCTAGCTCCACAACAGACAACATGGGGGACACATCAGCTGTGTAGTCTGGCTGATCACTATGACACATGCTAGGACTCTGCTAGCTCCACTACAGACAACATGGGGGACACATCAGCTGTGTAGTCTGGTTGATCACTATGACACATGCTAGGACTCTGCTAGCTCCACTACAGACAACATGGGGGACACATCAGCTGTGTAGTCTGGTTGATCACTATGACACGTGCTAGGACTCTGCTAGCTCCACTACAGACAACATGGGGGACACATCAGCTGTGTAGTCTGGTTGATCACTATGACACGTGCTAGGACTCTGCTAGCTCCACTACAGACAACATGGGGGACACATCAGCTGTGTAGTCTGGTTGATCACTATGACACATGCTAGGACTCTGCTAACTCCACTACAGACAACATGGGGGACAGATCAGCTGTGTAGTCTGGCTGATCACTATGACACATGCTAGGACTGCTAGCTCCACTACAGACAACATGGGGGACAGATCAGCTGTGTAGTCTGGTTGATCACTATGACACGTGCTAGGACTCTGCTAGCTCCACTACAGACAACATGGGGGACAGATCAGCTGTGTAGTCTGGATCATTGCTGTGGTCAATGGCACAACTACAGAAGGACATCACTTCTGTGCTGGACACCAAAGGATTCCAGAACTCAACATTGGAGTCAGCCATGTGGTCTGTGGATGACTGGCACTTAATATACATGCCTGTGCTCACTGTGACTTCTGTGTTGTCTGCTGTTCACACTTCACCTACATGCCTGTGCTCACTGTGACTTCTGTGTTGTCTGCTGTTCACACTTCACCTACATGCCTGTGTTCACTGCGATTCTGTATTGTCTGCTGTTCAGACTACACTTCACCTACATGCCTGTGCTCACTGTGACTTCTGTGTTGTCTGCTGTTCACACTTCACCTACATGTCTGTGCTGACTGTGACTTCTGTGTTGTCTGCTTTTCAGACTATGCCTCCTTTTTTGAAACCATTGACAACTGCAATTTAAAAAAAGAAGAAAAAAAATGCCTTGCTGAATACACCACTGTTGAACGGTCAAACTGAGCTGCTGCATGGCTAAGGTCAGACTGTACCTGTAGACTGACAGTGAATCAAGGGACAGAACTGTGTAAAGAATATCACTGCTGTCTGAAGGGGACCTGTACACTGACAGTGAATCAAGGGACAGAACTGTGTGAAGAATATCACTGCTATCTGAAGGGGACCTGTACACTGACAGTGAATCAAGGGACAGAACTGTGTAAATAATATCACTGCTGCCTGAGGAGGACATGGACACTGACAGTGAATCAAGTGACAGAACTGTGTGAAGAATATCACTTCTGCCTGAAGGGGACCTGTACACCGACATTGAATCAAGGGACAGAACTGTGTGAAGAATATCACTGCTGCCTGAAGGGGACCTGTACACTGACATTGAATCAAGGGACAGAACTGTGTGAAGAATATCACTGTTGCCTGAAGGGGACCTGTACACTGACAGTGAATCAAGGGACAGAACTGTGTGAAGAATATCACTGCTGCCTGAAGGGGACCTGTACACTGACATTGAATCAAGGGACAGAACTGTGTGAAGAATATCACTGCTGTCTGAGGGGGAGGGTAGATGGAGCAGACAGGGAGGGAAGAAAGAGCTAGTGTTTTAAGCCAGACACTGAACAGATGGTTTGGGACAGAGAGGAGCAAATGGCAGTTTTCTTGAAAAGATCAGGTAAATTGCTTACAGGTATCAGTTTTAGTCTGTTGTTGTGATAGAGAAGGAACACATTTGACACGGTAAGCAGAAGTTCATCCAGTTTGATGTAAAGAGAACAGCAAAAAAATGGGTAGACATACTAGCACAATCACATCATTGAGCAGATCTCATTTCTGCTGTTCAACCTCCATCCCTAGTTTCTCAGGGGGCAAGCTACAATCTTTTTGCGTTTATTTGTTGTCACAATTCTGATTTCTCTTCACAGTAGCAACCTCCATTTAATTCCATATTTTCTTTTTCTTTTTTTTTCTACACTCATGTGAGCAACATTTGTGAAAGGTGTTTACTTGGGGCTGTTTGCTGACTTGAAAAAAAAAGAAAAACAAAAACAAACAAAAGTATGAAACAACAAAGAAGCAAAGAAACCAAACCAGACCAGTGCATACTCCAGGATGGCACACATCCAAGTTGTGGGTTGAGTCATGTTGGGTTTAACTGTAACCTACAACATTTCTTGGTACTGGCAGAAGTTGAGGCATGTGGGGTTTAACTATTACCTGCATTTCTTGATATTGGGAGAAGTTGAGTCATGTTGGGTTTAACTGTAACCGACAACATTTCTTGATAATGGCGGAAGTTGAGTCATGTTGGGTTTAACTATGACCTGCAACATTTCTTTGACATTGGCAGAATGTAAACTACCGAAGGGCTTGGTATTGGCAGAAACTGTTATGCCACACTTTTGACTTTGATTTGAACTGCAGAATGATTTGTATTTAAAATGTAAACTGATTTGCTAGTGATGAGACTTTAATTAGAATGTGGCTCTGTACTGTGTTTCTGTGGAGTTTGTTAGTGGACTGATGTTTGTGTTGTTACTCTGTTTCACAGGCTCAGGATGCAGTGGACTGATGTCTGTGTTGTAGCTCTGTTTCACAGGCTCAGGATGCAGTGGACTGATGTCTGTGTTGTTACTCTGTTCCACAGGCTCAGGATGAAGTGGACTGATGTCTGTGTTGTAGCTGTTTCACAGGCTCAGGATGCAGTGGACTGATGTCTGTGTTGTTACTCTGTTTCACAGGCTCAGGATGCAGTGGACTGATGTCTGTGTTGTTACTCTGTTTCACAGGCTCAGGATGCAGTGGACTGATGTCTGTGTTGTTACTCTGTTTCACAGACTCAGGATGCAGTGGACTGATGTCTGTGTTGTAGCTGTTTCACAGGCTCAGGATGCAGTGGACTGATGTCTGTGCTGTAGCTCTGTTTCACAGGCTCAGGAGGAAGTGGACTGATGTCTGTGTTGTAGCTGTTCCACAGGCTCAGGATGAAGTGGACTGATGTCTGTGTTACTCTGTTTCACAGGCTCAGGATGCAGTGGACTGATGTCTGTGTTGTAGCTGTTCCACAGGCTCAGGATGCAGTGGACTGATGTCTGTGTTGTTACTGTGTTTCACAGGCTCAGGATGCAGTGGACTGATGTCTGTGTTGTTACTCTGTTTCACAGGTTCAGGATGCAGTGGACTGATGTCTGTGTTGTAGCTCTGTTTCACAGGCTTAGGATGAAGTGGACTGATGTCTGTGTTGTTACTCTGTTTCACAGGCTCAGGATGCAGTGGACTGATGTCTGTGTTGTTACTCTGTTTCACAGGCTCAGGATGAAGTGGACTGATGTCTGTGTTGTTACTGTGTTTCACAGGCTCAGGATGAAGTGGATTGATGTCTGTGTTGTTACTGTTTCACAAGCTCAGGATGCAGTGGATTGATGTCTGTGTTGTAGCTCTGTTTCACAGACTCAGGATGCAGTGGACTGATGTCTGTTGTTACTCTGTTTCACAGGCTCAGGATGAAGTGGACTGATGTCTGTGTTGTTACTCTGTTTCACAGACTCAGGATGCAGTGGACTGATGTCTGTGTTGTTACTCTGTTTCACACGCTCAGGAATCAGTGGACTAATGTCTGTGCTGTAACTCTTTTTTATTGGCTCAGGAGGAGGCGGGCAGCAGAACCCGGCAGCAGCCCCACCTCAGCCCAACGATGATGGGAGAGGGCAGCAGCAGCAGGATCAGCACCCTGTAGCCCCTCCTCCCCTTCGTCGATCGACCAGAACCAGACACGCTCCAGACCGGTACGAATCGGTGGATTTCCGCACCGATTCGTACTTCAGAAGGCTGGAGCGGGATCGACGGAGGAGGAGGAGAGGGCGCCAGGGTGAATGAATTCATGTATGTGGTTTGTTGGTGTCATCACCCTTTAAGTGGATCATGTCAGTCTGTTTATTGTTTATTTCTTGCTTCCTCATCTGGTTTACATTAGACTGGTGTCATCAGCATAGCCTGTGGAGGAATAGATTTGGTTTCATGAGGCAGTCATCTTCTTGTTCTCCAGCATATTTGTGTATTCAATGTTCCTGTTCATCAGGAGAGACTGGCTTTAAGGCACCGAGGAATAAAAGAATGCTGTTGAAGGCTAAGATATATACAGTTAGAAAAAGAAAAGAAAAGAAAGCGGACATACAGTTATGTGAGCAGTATGCAGGCTCACACTCATGTATGTTGCATGGGTATATCATAAATGTTTCAAACATATATACTGCATGACTATATCATAAATCTTTCACACATATATACTGCATGAGTATATCATAAATCTTTCACACATATATACTGCATGAGTATTTCATAAATCTTTCACACATATATACGGTAGGAGTATATCATCTTTCACACATATATACTGCATGAGTATATCATAAATCTTTCACGCATATATACTGCATGAGTATATCATTAATCTCACACATATATACTGCATGAGTATATCATTAATCTTTCACACAAATATACTGCATGAGTAAATCATCTTTTACACATATGTACTGCAGGAGTATATCATAAATCTTTCGCACATATATACTGCAGGAGTATATCATCTTTCACACATATATACTGCAGGGGTATATCGTAAATCTTTCACATTTTGACAGTTACATGCCCTGGCATTGCATGTGCAACTGTTTACAATAGCAAATTATTTTAAAACCGTTGTACCTATAAACAGCATTAGTTACTTTTATAATACATTGATGACATACATGTGGATAAGTATTAGTAATATGAGTTATACTGCATGTCAAAATAAGTGGCGAGAGTGTGAAAAAATGGTTCACAGTTTTCTTCTCTAAAATCTTAACTTTGATGACATTTAAGCTCAGATGGAAGTGAGTTCCTGAAAAGAGGACCAGAATAACAAGACTTGTTTTGGTATGGGAACCTGAAGTTTTGTAGAGTCTCAAGAATTCATGTTAAATTTGGATTGAATAGTTTGTGGGGCTAATCCAGACAACTTTTTTTGCAGCAACATTCCTGTATTAACCGCAAAAAATACCTTTTAATGCAAGAGCCCCAACCTGAATATAATCTGATTCTGTGACCACAGTGTGAGGCTCAATGGTTTCAGGAGAACTGCTTTAAGGGCATATGTATAGGTACTGATTAAAGGTTTAATTGAATTTGCACTGGCGGAGTCAAATAATGTCAAATGGTAATTGATTGAAGCAGTATGTGTGCATTCAGGAGCAATTTTCTGGCATGAACATTCAAAAGGGGCTTAATCCTGCATGACTGATATATTTGTCTGGGTTTTTTTTCATAATATTTTGATGTGAGCAGTCCATGAAAGATTGAGGTCCATTATTCTGCCTAAAACACAGTGATCATCTGCTTCTTTAATCGTTATTTTGATGAACACAGCAGGGAACTGTCTTATGTTTTGACTTGTTTGAAAGGTGGTTGTGGGCATGATGTCATCTTCTTGGGATGTAGTGACATACAGTAAACACTGCACCATTCACACACGATATCAGCTGGCTTTTGCAATGGTGCATACAGAGAATTACGGTCACAGCTGCTTGTATGATGAGTGGTATCATCCTAGGAAAGTTCACAACATTTTACCATATGAAGAGGGAGATTGTTTATGTAGATAGAAACAACCAGAGGACCTTAAACTGAGCCTGGGGTACTCTGTATCTGACTGGTAGAATATTTGATGTTGAAGAGTTGAGACATACAGACTGTGTGTGTGTGTGTGTGTGTGTGTGTGTGAGTGTGTTGTGTGTGTGTGTGTGTGTGTGTGTGTGTGTGTGTGTGTGTGTGTGTGTGTGTGTGCTTGCCCTGCCTCTCCCACATAGTTTTTGTTTTTGTTTTTTGTTTGTTAGTTTGTTTTTTGTTTTTTTTTCTGTTTTAAACAAGAATAGATTATGGACTTGAAACCTCTACTTAGTCTTCATAGATGTGCTATGAAATTACTGCTGTTAAAGTTTTGACAACAGCGCCATTTGTGTGTTCAGAATGGTATCGGGGTATCGTCTCCCTTCTCCAGGGGTTCTTGAGCTATATGATTATGAGTGTTGCTCTGGCCTTGCTTTGCTTGTTGTATGTATACTAATGATAGGAAAAAAACCATTGGCACCACACGACCTTTTCCCCCATTTCCCACCTGTCGTCCTTGTGACAACCAGCTACAATCAGTCATAGAATGTCTCCATTGGCAGTCCACACGACCTTTTCCCCCATTTCCCACCTGTCGTCCTTGTGACAACCAGCTACAATCAGTCGTAGAATGTCTCCATTGGCACCACACAACCTTTTCCCCCATTTCCCACCTGTCGTCCTTGTGACAACCAGCTACAATCAGTCATAGAATGTCTTGACCGCCCCACATATGTCTGAGTATGGTTTACAACAGACGTGAATTGGTCAGTACCAGTGACCGGCTCCACATATGTCTTGAGTATGGTTTACACCAAATGAGCACCAACGTGAATTGGTCATTAAAAGTGACCAGCTCCACATATGTCTTGAGTATGGTTTACACCAAATGAGCACCGACATGAATTGGTCAGTACCAGTGACCAGCTGACTTCCATGATGTGTTTTCCTGGGCAGATCTCCATGAAAGGGGTGGGGGAAGGGGGGGGGGGGGGGGAGACATGCATGTGCCAGTGCACACCTGGGGGGAATGTGGGGAAGCCTTGGCAGTCTCCTCAGTCTCTTTAATGAACACACACACACACACCCACACACATACACACACACACACACACACACACACTAAAAATGCGTATATGCACTCTTGTACACTTAAACATGTACAAACAAATACCCACTCACTCAGAGATGCCCCCATTTCACTACCTGCATTGTTAGCTTTTTTTTTCCAAGTCTGATAAGCACCACCATGAATAAAGTACACACTCTTGAATCACGTAGCAGTAACATCTAAAATAGTTTTTCAAAGTTCAGTTGCCTTATTATTTTGATTTGTAACTGCAGTCCATACACAATGGTCAGACAGACCCCATGACTTGAGGTACATCTGTATTCAGCAGATCGAGATTCAAAAGTTGGTCAAATCATCATTGTTTATTGCTCAAAAGATTGACAGTGATTAGATGCCAGTCTAAAATGCGCATTGGAATGCAATAAGCCCGGAGTTTTCAGTGTTTTCACAGATTGATCTGTGTCAGACTTCACACTTGAACGGATAAAGCAAGCTTTGGCATGAATATTCATTTGATAATTGACTTTCAATCTGCTCAAATCAATTTTGTCATCGTTGACTTTCAACCCACTCAAATCGACTTTGTCATTGTTGATTTCCAGCAATGTTAGCAATCAGCAAAGTTGTTTAGATGCAAAAGTCAGCATGAAATGCTTCTTTAAATTTGTCCTATGTTAATTTTCGAAATGAATATGCTCATAATGTTAAATTCATGCTGTCAGCATGAAATACTTCTTTAACTTTGTTCTATGTTAATTTTCGAAATGAATCGGCTCATAATGTTAAATTCATGCTGCTGTCTTAGCTTTAAAGAACTTTAGTGTCGGCCATTTGCAGTTTCCAGTCTCTTTATTTTTCATAGAAATAATCCAATGAGATTAATTCTTGCTTGAAATGTGCGAGTTATTTCCTGTTGAAATGTTGAATCATGGCTGTGTCCAGTGACATAGTCCAATACACTGTGACAAGTGGTTTGGGTATTCAGTAAAACAGCGATTGAATGTCAACTGTAAAACAGCAGTGGAATACAGTCCAATACACTGTGACAAGTGGTTTGAGTGTTCAGTAAAACAGCGATTGAATGTCAACTGTAAAACAGCAGTGGAATACAGTCCAATACACTGTGACAAGTGGTTTGAGTGTTCAGTAAAACAGCGATTGAATGTCAACTGTAAAACAGCAGTGGAGCAACACATCATAACCAAAAAAAAAAAAAAAGCCCAGTGCCATTGACATATATACTGTCCCCCCCTTCATTTTAGGATATGTAATATGTAATATTTTTTAATGATTTTCACACATGTTAGTGATGTTGCCTCAATCCCCCTGGCTGAGATGTGTTAGTGGACTGATGTGTGTAGTGTTACTGTGTGCGCTTTTTGAATTACATCCCCGGCACTGTGTGTCTCTGGATGTGTTAGTGGACTGATGTGTGTAGTGTAACTGTTGCACTCTTTGAATTACATCCACATGCACTGTGTGTCTTAGATGTGTTAGTGGACTGATGTATGTAGTGTAACTGTTGTGCACTCTTTGAATTACATCCAACACTGCACTGTGTGTCGCTGACATGTGTTAGTGGACTGATGTATGTAGTGTAACTGTTGTGCACCTTTGAATTACATCCAACACTGCACTGTGTGTCTCTGACATGTGTTAGTGGACTGATGTGTAGTGTAACTGTTGTGCACTCTTTGAATTACATCCAACATGCACTGTGTGTCTCTGAGATGTGTTAGTGGACTGATGTGTGTAGTGTAACTGTTGTGCACTCTTTGAATTACATCCAACATAGCACTGTGTGTCTCTGACATGTGTTAGTGGACTGATGTGTGTAGTGTAACTGTTGTGCACTCTTTGAATTACATCCAACATAGCACTGTGTGTCGCTGACATGTGTTAGTGGACTGATGTGTGTAGTGTAACTGTTGTGCACCCTTTGAATTACATCCAACACTGCACTGTGAGTGTCTGACATGGGCCAGTGAACTGATGTCCCCGTTGTGATTGTGTTGCACAGGCCACCAGGACCATCCCACAGCCATGGACCATCAGCAGGACCAACGCTGACTTTCAGAGGTAACGGTGCTGCCGGTCAGAGGACCCGGGCCTTTAGGGTAGGTCCCCGGCTGCTGCCGTAGCTCTGTAGGCGCAGACACCCATGACAACAACTTCACCACATGCAGCAGGAACAGGCAATCAGACAACACCACACACAGGTACACAGACACACAGACAGACAACACAGGGTTCTTCTTGGTGCTAGAGGCTACCCTCTGCCCGATGAAGAGCCCCAGCGAACCACATCCACTGCTAGGTCCCCAGGGCAGCAGCCATGGCGGGTGCTTTCACCCGCCATTTCCCCTGTGCCTGTCTTGTCCTCCACTGTCATGTCTTGAGTCTAATCATGACCAGGTTAGGGAGTGGGAGGTAGAAGGGATGGAGGCGGTAGAGGAGTGGGAAGGAAGGGGAGAAGAAGATGTAGGAGGGAGGGAGGGAGGCGGGAGGGGGGTGGTAGATGCAGGGCGAGATAGGAGGGGAGGGGGTGGCAGCTTTAGGGTGGAATGTGGGAGGGTTAGGCCATCAGACCCCTCCTGCAGAAGACAGCCACAGACAGCGAAGTGCCAATGGAGGGGTTAGATGTAGGTCAGAGACGGGGCCTGGGTGGAGAATTGTGAGGTAGAGGGTAGTGTGAACAAAGGGCAAAGGTCACAGTTTATAGCATAGTTCACTTCAGGGATGGGAGTTGATAGTTATTTGTTAAGGAAAAAAAAAAAAAAGATTGAGTCTTTCCAGTATGTTTGTTTTGATGGTTTGCTGTGTTAACCTTGTTATTGTATATTCAGTTCTGTGGTGTTGTGTCTCTTTGTTTTGATAGGCACAGCAGTAGTAGTATTACAAGCTGGAATATAATTGTGAGGGTTTTTTTCTTTTTTTTTATCTACTGTAAGTTCGTTGCTGCAAACTAATTGTATAGAAAGAAATCATGATTTGATGTTTGAGAAAATAGCTTTTTTTTCCAGTTTGGGTGCTGTTAACATCTTGCTTGAAAAAAGCAAACTTAAATATATATATGTAGGATAGCATAAAAAAGTAGGTATGTGACTTTATAATCAGCAGCAACAATCAGATTGATGTAGGATTATGTAGGAAATGGCCCGGGCGTTAGGTATAGGTTAGATTAATCATAATAGGTAGTTTAGGTTAGTATAGGGAGACCAGCGGCACCGCATTTCAATTCTTTATTTTCAGTTTTTTCTTTTCTGCATTTTGACATCGCTTTCTAGTGGACATGAATCATGTTCAGTTACAGTGTGTGTACCTGTTGATTAATTAAATTCTTTCTTTCTTTCAGTTTATCAAACATTTAAAAAGATTTGTAGTTCCTTTTTTTCTGTTTATCTTTAGATCTAGTTTCAAAGTGAGGCGACTGCTGGCGGAAATCTAAGCATATTTTGAATATGATTTGTACGACTGACAAGACAAAGCACATTTTTGTTTTGTCTATCTTAAGTTTAACTAATTATTTCTTACAAGTTCAAGGCCATTTGTTGTTGGCTGGGATAGAAGCAACATTATCTTTCTGTCTGTAAGTTCAAGAATCTTGTGTATAAAATAACACACACACACACACACACACACACACACATACACACACACACACACGCACACACACACACACACTAACTCTTCATCCATATAATGCTACAGTTTAGTTCATTTTGTTTCTCTTGATACAGGCATTTCTGTGGCAGTACAGCCTTCAGTGTGTACCTTTTCAACTTAAAGACTATTTGTAGGCCATTTTTGATTTTTATAAAATCATCTATCGGTGTAACCTTCCAACGTAGAGGCGGTTTATAGGCCATTGTTCATGAAAAGCAAAATCTCTTGGTCACTCTCACACTTGTGCTCTTTATCAGGCTCTTATTTGTTTCTCTCTATTCCCGCTTCTCAGCTATGTGTTTTGTGTGTGTTGGGGGGGGGGGGGGGGGGAGATGAGGGTGTGTATAAGCACTGTTGTTTATGTTTGTGTGTGTGTGCATGTTTGTGTGTGTGTGTGTGTTTGTTTGTGCATGTGTGTGTGTGTGTGTGTGTTTGTGCGTGTGTGTGTGTGTGTGTGTGTGTGTGTGTGTGTGTGTGTGTGTGTGTGTGTGTGTGTGTGCACGCACACGCGAGGTGAAAAGGGAGGGAGAGATAGAGAGAATGCTGAGAGAAGGAGAGATGGAATGAGAGAGCGGCAGAGGGAGAGGTGGAAAGTGAGTCCTGCAAGAGAGTGTGAAGGAGAAAGAGGAAGACAAAAGACTGTTTTAGGACAGCTTGTCAAGCGCACATCTCGCGGCAAAGAGGCCCAATGAATGTTACATTAATTCCCTAAGAAAATCCCGAGGCGGCCATAAAGACGAAACAGTCTTGTGCTGTTTGCACACAGGCCACTCATTTTATACCCATTCTTATCTTTTAAAAGGTGAAGAAGCTGCGTGGTGCATTCCATGTCATGTTCCACTCACAGTGAAACATATTCTTTTAGAGTGTTGGGACTTGCACAATGTGAGACATAAACAATTTACAGCAGACGCCATGAAAACCTTGTTCAGAGATGTCCCACCTGACGTGATCTTTGAGTTTGTGAAAGAGATTAACATTTTTCATCTCATCTAAGATTTTACGGAAGAAAGATTTTTAACGAAGTTTCTGGTATGTTTTTAGAAGATGTGTTTTAAAGTGATGTGTGAAAGTTTTTTTGTTTTTTTTTAAAATTTTTTTTTTACTTGAGTTGATTTTAACGTGGTGACAGCCCTGATATGGCCCTTTGTGGTGAAGGCTGGTTCTGTTGGAGTTATCTGAGGGTCTGGGCCTACCCTGCCTATTGTTAAGGCTGGGTCTGTTGAGGTTATCTGTCTGAGGGTCTGGGCCCACACTGCCTATTGTGAAGACTGGGTCTGTTGAGGTTATCTGTCTGAGGGTCTGGGCCCACACTGCCTATTGTGAAGGCTGGGTCTGTTGAGGTTATCTGTCTGAGGGTCTGGGCCCACACTGCCTACTCCTGTGACAGCCACAGGGGAACTACTCTGGGGGTTAGGAGCCAGACCTGGCAGCGCCATTGCTGCTCACACCGGGAGTCTGCTGTACACATCAGATTGGCAGCTGTGTGTGATGGGTCCTGGCCTGCACTAGTGGCAGCCCTGTCCTGCCCAGTCCACTCTCCATCTGTCAAACAGTCACAATGCGCAGCCCTGTCCTGCCCAGTCCACTCTCCAACTGTCAAACAGTCACCATGCTGACATCAGCCCACAAGCCCATGACATGAGAACACAGAGCAGAGTTGGAGAGGGTAAAGGCAGCCTACTGTTGACTGCATGGGAAACTCCATAACCCATGACATGAGAACACAGAGCAGAGTTGGAGAGGGTAAAGGCAGCCTACTGTTGACTGCATGGGAAACTCCATAACCCATGACATGAGAACACAGAGCAGAGTTGGAGAGGGTAAAGGCAGCCTACTGTTGACTGCATGGGAAACTCCATAATCCATGACGCGAGAACACAGAGCAGAGTTGGAGAAGGTAAAGGCAGCCTGTTGACTGTATGGAAAACTCCATAACCCATGACACGAGAACACAGAGCAGAGTTGGAGAAGGTAAAGGCAGCCTACTGTTGACTGCATGGGAAACTCCATAACCCATGACACGAGAACACAGAGCAGAGTTGGAGAAGGTAAAGGCAGCCTACTGTTGACTACATGGGAAACTCCATAACCCATGGCACGAGAACACAGAGCAGAGTTGGAGAAGGTAAAGGCAGCCTACTGTTGACTACATGGGAAACTCCATAACCCATGGCACGAGAACACAGAGCAGAGTTGGAGAAGGTAAAGGCAGCCTACTGTTGACTGCATGGAAAACTCTATAATCCATGTAAAAAGGCTTGTCTTGAGATATTGACTTTGTCACATGTAATAGCTACTTTCTTTTAAATCTCTGCGCTCTTGAACATGGTGCTTTCTTTGAGTCTCCCTGCCATGGATTCACATAGATTGAGATAAACCATGCAAATACTCCGTAAAGGTGTCAGAGTGTGAAGATGAGTCCAGCACTGTCTGTAGTGTCTCACTGACTGTGCCTGCTGACAGAGATGGTGGTGTGAAGATGAATCCAGCACTGCCTGTAGTGTCTGACTGTGCCTGCTGACAGAGATGGTGGTGTGAAGATGAATCCAGCACTGTCTGTAGTGTCTGACTGTGCCTGCTGACAGTGGTGATGTGAAGATGAATCCAGCACTGCCTGTAGTGTCTGACTGTGCCTGCTGACAGTGGTGATAGTGTGAAGATGAATCCAGCACTGTCTGTAGTGTCTCACTGACTGTGCACTGTCTGTAGTGTCTGACTGACTGTGCCTGCTGACAGTGGTGATGGTGTGAAGATGAATCCAGCACTGTCTGTAGTGTCTGACTGTGCCTGCTGACAGTGGTGATGTGAAGATGAGTCCAGCACTGTCTGTAGTGTCTCACTGACTGTGCCTGCTGACAGTGGTGATAGTGTGAAGATGAGTCCAGCACTGCCTGTAGTGTCTCACTGTCTGTGCCTGCTGACAGTGGTGGTGTGAAGATGAATCCAGCACTGCCTGTAGTGTCTGACTGTGCCTGCTGACAGAGATGGTGGTGTGAAGATGAATCCAGCACTGTCTGTAGTGTCTGACTGTGCCTGCTGACAGTGGTGATGGTGTGAAGATGAATCCAGCACTGCCTGTAGTGTCTGACTGTGCCTGCTGACAGAGATGGTGGTGTGAAGATGAATCCAGCACTGCCTGTAGTGTCTGACTGTGCCTGCTGACAGAGATGGTGGTGTGAAGATGAATCCAGCACTGTCTGTAGTGTCTGACTGTGCCTGCTGACAGAGATGGTGGTGTGAAGATGAATCCAGCACTGCCTGTAGTGTCTGACTGTGCCTGCTGACAGAGATGGTGGTGTGAAGATGAATCCAGCACTGTCTGTAGTGTCTGACTGTGCCTGCTGACTGGTGATAGTGTGAAGATGAATCCAGCACTGTCTGTAGTGTCTGACTGTGCCTGCTGACAGTGGTGATAGTGTGAAGATGAATCCAGCACTGTCTGTAGTGTCTGACTGTGCCTGCTGACAGTGGTGATAGTGTGAAGATGAATCCAGCACTGTCTGTAGTGTCTGACTGTGCCTGCTGGCAGTGGTGATGTGAAGATGAATCCAGCACTGTCTGTAGTGTCTGACTGTGCCTGCTGACAGAGATGGTGGTGTGAAGATGAATCCAGCACTGTCTGTAGTGTCTGACTGTGCCTGCTGACAGTGGTGATAGTGTGAAGATGAATCCAGCACTGTCTGTAGTGTCTGACTATGCCTGCTGACAGTGGTGATGTGAAGATGAATCCAGCACTGTCTGTAGTGTCTGACTGTGCCTGCTGACAGTGGTGATGTGAAGATGAATCCAGCACTGTCTGTAGTGTCTGACTGTGCCTGCTGACAGAGATGGTGGTGTGAAGATGAATCCAGCACTGCCTGTAGTGTCTCACTGACTGTGCCTGCTGACAGTGGTGGTGTGAAGATGAATCCAGCACTGTCTGTAGTGTCTCACTGACTGTGCCTGCTGACAGTGGTGATGTGAAGATGAATCCAGCACTGCCTGTAGTGTCTCACTGACTGTGCCTGCTGACAGTGGTGATGTGAAGATGAATCCAGCACTGCCTGTAGTGTCTCACTGACTGTGCCTGCTGACAGTGGTGATGTGAAGATGAATCCAGCACTGTCTGTAGTGTCTGACTGTGCCTGCTGACAGTGGTGATGGTGTGAAGATGAATCCAGCACTGTCTGTAGTGTCTGACTGTGCCTGCTGGCAGTGGTGATGTGAAGATGAATCCAGCACTGTCTGTAGTGTCTGACTGTGCCTGCTGGCAGTGGTGATGTGAAGATGAATCCAGCACTGTCTGTAGTGTCTCACTGACTGTGCCTGCTGACAGTGGTGATGTGAAGATGAATCCAGCACTGTCTGTAGTGTCTCACTGACTGTGCCTGCTGACAGTGGTGATGGTGTGAAGATGAATCCAGCACTGCCTGTAGTGTCTCACTGACTGTGCCTGCTGACAGTGGTGATGGTGTGAAGATGAATCCAGCACTGTCTGTAGTGTCTCACTGACTGTGCCTGCTGACAGTGGTGATGGTGTGAAGATGAATCCAGCACTGCCTGTAGTGTCTGACTGTGCCTGCTGGCAGTGGTGATGTGAAGATGAATCCAGCACTGTCTGTAGTGTCTGACTGTGCCTGCTGGCAGTGGTGATGTGAAGATGAATCCAGCACTGCCTGTAGTGTCTGACTGTGCCTGCTGGCAGTGGTGATGTGAAGATGAATCCAGCACTGTCTGTAGTGTCTGACTGTGCCTGCTGGCAGTGGTGATGTGAAGATGAATCCAGCACTGCCTGTAGTGTCTGACTGTGCCTGCTGGCAGTGGTGATGTGAAGATGAATCCAGCACTGTCTGTAGTGTCTGACTGTGCCTGCTGACAGAGATGGTGGTGTGAAGATGAATCCAGCACTGCCTGTAGTGTCTGACTGACTGTGCCTGCTGACAGTGGTGATGGTGTGAAGATGAATCCAGCACTGCCTGTAGTGTCTGACTGACTGTGCACTGCCTGTAGTGTCTGACTGACTGTGCCTGCTGGCAGTGGTGATGTGAAGAGGAGTTCATGAAGGTCACCAAGGAATAAACCAATCCAAAGCGCTCTTGAGAAGCGAAGTGTTGTGTCCAGGAATAAACTCTGCAATGGAATACGCAGTTCACAGCTGTAATCCTTGTCAAGCCACCAGCAGTTGTAGAGAACATGAACCGCTTAGCGTGTCACAACTTCCAAATGGTCCATGGCAGAAGCTAAGCATGGATTTTTGTGGTCCGTTACCAACAGATGAATCGCCAACTGAAGCGAAGTTGGTATGACGAGTTGTGTCCCTTTCAAGTGAATGTTTTGATCAGCGTTGACAGAAAGTGAGTCTCTGACATTGCAAAACGTGTTGAAAACTCCTTTTTCAATGTTTTCTTCTTCTTTAATGCCAATGGTTGGTCTTGACAAGTCTGATGATTGCTTGTAACATGGAATCAGCAGATGTTGCAACCTGTACACCTTCAAGTGTGATGGCATTTGGCGTAGACGTTGATGCAGTGAAGTTGACAAATTCTTCTGTAACTCTTTCTTCATGAGATGACTTTTGATTCTGAGAACCAGGATGGCGAAAAGGCATAGTCTGCTGGATTGACTTTGTGGTGTTGAAATAGGCAAGAGTGGCAGATTTGTAGAGAGCAGTCTTGACATTGTTGAAGGCTCTTTCTTGTTTCTCTCCCCAAAGCCATGTTGTGACGTAGTGGTTCATGAGTTGATGTAATGGTTCTATGAGTGTTGCAAATGTTTGAATGAACCGGGCAGAGTACTGAATCACCCCAGAAATGAATGTCACTCAGTGGCGTTGGTCAGTCTTACAGCTTCTTGAAGTGCTCAGACTTCCGCTGGATGTGGTCTTAGTGCGTCAGCTGTGAAGACAAAACCATAGAGTTCAACCTGGGGTTGTAGAAAACTACATTTCTGATGGTGTTAGTGCATCAGCTGTGAAGATAAAACCATAGAGTTCAACCTGGGGTTGTGGAAATCTGCATTTCTGATGGTGTTAGTGCATCAGCTGTGAAGATAAAACCATAGAGTTCAACCTGGGGTTGTGGAAATCTGCATTTCTGATGGTGTTAGTGCATCAGCTGTGAAGATAAAACCATAGAGTTCAACCTGGGGTTGTGGAAATCTGCATTTCTGATGGTGTTAGTGCATCAGCTGTGAAGATAAAACCATAGAGTTCAACCTGGGGTTGTGGAAATCTGCATTTCTGATGGTGTTAGTGCATCAGCTGTGAAGATAAAACCATAGAGTTCAACCTGGGGTTGTGGAAATCTGCATTTCTGATGGTGTTAGTGCATCAGCTGTGAAGATAAAACCATAGAGTTCAACCTGGGGTTGTGGAAATCTGCATTTCTGATGGTGGAGTGTCAGTCCAGCTTCATGTAGATGCTGCAACACTTCTTTCAGCGAACAGTGATGGGCAGCAGTGTCTTTTCCCACCATGATGTCGTCACGTGTGTTATCAGCACCTTTGATGTCAGCTATGATGGGCTGGATCGAATGCAAAAAAGTTTCAGCCGCAGAGTTGATGCCAAAACTCAGCATTTTGAATCTGTAGAGACCACAGTGTGTTGAAAATGTTGTGATGCATGGGCACTCTGCTGGAGTACTAGCTGATGGTAACCTGAACTGAGAAAGATTTGTAACAAAATTATATTCTTTACCTCTGACCCAGAACACCGTACATACAAAAAAAACCAAGACTGCACTTGATGCATACTTCAAACCATCTGTCAAAATTCTGTATAAAAGACACCTCCTCCGACAAGCTAAACAACAGGAAAATAAAACATGGCTCATTACGTGATGAGATTGAGACAGCTTGCACAGAACTGTGACTTTGGTGAAAATGAAGGTGATTTATCAGAACACAATGGGTCTCTACAATTCCTGCTGCTCCAAAGCCCTGCGCTCCACATCAGATTTGTGTCTGCGAAGATGTGAGAGATGCAAGCAAAGCGATTGTCAGAACACATCATGTGACCCCAACACTGGAAGAACTTGTCAAAGACATGGAAGGTGCTACTGTATTCAGCAAACTGGATCTTGGACATGTCATGAAACAAGGTGAAGTTGTGGTTACATCCTGGTCTCCGTGCCCTTCTTTTGCAGAGCTGATCTTGTGGGAAGGGCCTCTGCCTTACACAGAGGATGATCTTGATGCAGCTGTTACTTGTGGCCCTTTGCTAGCTGGGCTATAAGCAACATTATTCTTCTTTCTTTCTTAAGCTATGTTGGTGGTGATTACTGGTTTGCTTTCTGTTCTGCACTGCTGTTCCTCCTCATGGCCCTGCTAGGAACTCTGTGTTTACTGGGCTTTGCTGACATAGATTCAGACAGGTTGAGATGAACCCTTGCCAGCAGTCAGTGAAGATGTTAGTGTGTGGAGAGGCCTCTGACGTCGTGAGATACTTCATTGTAGTGTCTAACTGACTGCGCCTGCTGACAATGGTGGTGTGGCTGCTGCTGCTTGAGGCTCGTTTTTGGTGCTCTTTGTCACTTAACAACAACGTATGGGACTTGTGTTTCTATGGACTAAGATAGCATCTTTCTGCACAAATGCAGTGGATATTACATCCCTCCCCATCTTGCAAGAAAACTCTATAGCCTAAAGGATAAAAAAGAAAGTTTCACTGCCTGGGTTCTTTCAAAACAGGACACAAAACACAGGCGGAAAAAAAAAAAAACATTGAACCCACTTGGGAGAGGAGGAGTTGTGTACTTCGACTCGTAGAGTCTTCACAGCAGCTGAAGATAGCAGCAGTCACCAGTGCAGTTTTCTGGCTGTTGAATGATGTTCACTTGTCTGGAGAACAGTTCACTGTTGGTTTGGAGAAGAATTTGAAAGGTGGATGGGCGAAGGAAGGGGAGAAAATCTATCAAATATCTAATTTTCTAAATGTTCTGTAATAAACTGGAAACTTCATTACTCGTGGAGAAAAGTTCCTAAACTCAACAACATGAACACACTATGAAATGAAAACAAAACTTGAACAACAGAACACTATCAAATTGAATGCATGTCTTATTATTCACAGTATTGAAGGCACACATTCAGCCTATCTGAAGAAATGTGATAAGTACAATGTGTTAAGAGCTAAACTATTAGCAAAATGGTCAAATCTGGCTTTGACAAAATGTTATTGAAGAATCATGAACTTGGAGAATTTCCATCTAGTTCACTCATTTTGTTTTAATGCTTTTTATTTTGTGATGAAGTCCTTGAGGTAGGCAGATTTTCTTCAAGATTGTCCAGAGCAGCGAGTTTGTCTTGATGCTGGATTGTCTACATAGGGCGGAGTGTCTGGCTGTGCTGAGTTAGCATGTCATTGCTGGATTGTTCACATAAGGCGGAGTGTCTGGCTGTACTGAGTTAGCATCAGTCATTGCTGGATTGTTCACATAGGGCGGAACGTCTGGCTGTGCTGAGTTAGCATCAGTCATTGCTGGAAAACATGAATGCATGCAAATGTCAATATGCAAAAGATTTATGATATAGTCATGCAGTATATATGTGTGGAAGATTTATGATATACTCATGCAGTATATATGTGTGAAAGATTTATACTCATGCAGTATATATGTGTGAAAGATTTATATACTCATGCAGTATATATGTGTGAAAGATTTATGATACACTTATGCAGTATATATGTGTGAAAGATTTATACTCATGCAGTATATATGTGTGAAAGATTTATTGATATACTCATGCAGTATATATGTGTGAAAGATTTATACTCATGCAGTATATAATGTGTGTGAAAGGTTTATAATATACTCATGTAACATACATGAGTGTGAGCCTGCATACTGCTCATATAGCTGTGTGTATCCGCTTTCTTTTCTTTTTTTTTTAACTGTATATATCTTGGCCTTCAACAACATTCTCTTATTTCTCAGTGCCTTAAAGCCAGTCTCTCCTGATGAACAAGAACGTTGAATACATAAATATGCTAGAGAACATGAAGATGACTGCCTCATGAAATGAAAGTTTTTTTTTTTTTTTTTTTTTTAAATTTTTTTTTAATGACTTGTGAGTTGATTTTAACGTGGTGACAGCCCTGATGTGGCCCTTTGCGGTTGGCTGGGCTATAAGCAACATAACCTTACCTTACCTGCCTCATGAAACCAGGTCTGTCCCTCCTCAGGCTATGCTGATGACACCAGTCTAATGTAAACCAGATAAGGAAGCAAGAAATAAACAGACTGACATTATATGACATTATCCACTTGAAGGGTGATGACACCAACAAACCACATACATGAATTCATTCACCCTCGTGCCCCCCTCCTCCTCCTCCGTCGATCCCGCTCCAGCTGGCGGAAGTTCGAAAATCGATGCATTGATATCAGTGTGGAGGGCGCCTGACTCGTGTCGATTGACGGAGCGGTGACGGGTCTGCTGGGTGCTGGTCGTGCTGCTGCTGCCCTCTCCCATCGTCACCATCAGGTTGAGGTGGGGCTGCTGCGGCATTCTGCTGCCCGCCGCCTCCTGAGCCAATAAAAGAGAGTTACAGCACAGACATCAGTCCACTGCATCCTGAGTCTATGAAGCAGAGTAACAACACAGACATCAGTCCACTGCATCCTGACCCAGTAAAACAGAGTAACAACACAGGCATCAGTCCACTGCATCCTGAGTCTGTGAAACAGAGTAACAACACAGACATCAGTCCACTTCATCCTGAGCCTGTGAAACAGCTACAACACAGACATCAGTCCACTGCATCCTGAGCGTGTGAAACAGAGTAACAACACAGACATCAGTCCACTGCATCCTGAGCGTGTGAAACAGAGTAACAACACAGACATCAGTCCACTTCATCCTGAGCCTGTGAAACGGAGTAAAAACACAGACATCAGTCCACTGCATCCTGAGCCTGTTAAACAGAGTAAAAACACAGACATCAGTCCACTTCATCCTGAGTCTGTGAAACAAGCTACAACACAGACATCAGTCCACTGCATCCTGAGCCTGTGAAACAGCTACAGCACAGACATCACTCCACTTCATCCTGAGCCTGTGAAACAGAGCTACAACACAGACATCAGTCCACTGCATCCTGAGTCTGTGAAACAGAGCTACAGCGCAGACATTAATCCACTGCATCCTGAGTCTGTGAAACAGAGCTACAGCGCAGACATTAATCCACTGCATCCTGAGTCTGTGAAACAGAGCTACAGCGCAGACATCAGTCCACTGCATCCTGAGCCTGTGAAACAGAGCTGCAGCACAGACATCAGTCCACTGCATCCTGTTCCTGTGAAACAGAGCTACAACACAGACATCAGTCCACTGCATCCTGTTCCTGTGAAACAGAGCTGCAGCGCAGACATCAGTCCACTGCATCCTGTTCCTGTGAAACAGAGCTACAGTGCAGACATCAGTCCATGCATCCTGTTCCTGTGAAACAGAGCTGCAGCGCAGACATCAGTCCACTGCATCCTGAGCCTGTGAAACAGAGCTACGGCGCAGACATCAGTCCACTGCATCCTGTTCCTGTGAAACAGAGCTACAACGCAGACATCAGTCCACTGCATCCTGAGCCTCTGGAACAGAGCTACGGCGCAGACATCAGTCCACTGCATCCTGAGCCTGTGAAACAGAGCTACAGCGCAGACATCAGTCCACTGCATCCTGAGCCTGTGAAACAGAGTAACAACACAGACATCAGTCCACTGCATCCTGAGCCTGTGAAACAGCAACAACACAGACATCAGTCCACTGCATCCTGAGCCTGTGGAACAGAGTAACAACACAGACATCAGTCCACTGCATCCTGAGCCTGTGGAACAGAGTAACAACAGACATTAGTCCACTGCATCCTGAGTCTGTAAAACACAGTAACAACACAGACATCAGTCCACTGCATCCTGAGTCTGTAAAACACAGTAACAACACAGACATCAGTCCACTGCATCCTGAGCCTGTGAAACAGAGCTACAACACAGATATCAGTCGACTGCATCCTGAGCCTGTGAAACAGAGCAACAACACAGATATCAGTCCACTGCATCCTAAGTCTGTGAAACAGAGCTACAACGCAGACATCAGTCCACTGCATCCTGAGCCAGTGAAACAGAGTAACAACAGACATCAGTCCACTGCATCCTGAGCCTGTGAAACAGCTACAACACAGACATCAGTCCACTTCATCCTGAGCCTGTGAAACAGAGCTACAACACAGACATCAGTCCACTTCATCCTGAGTCTGTGAAACAGAGCAACAACACAGACATCAGTCCACTGCATCCTGAGTCTGTAAAACAGAGCAACAACACAGACATCAGTCCACTGCATCCTGAGTCTGTAAAACAGAGCAACAACACAGACATCAGTCCACTGCATCCTGAGTCTGTAAAACAGAGTAACAACACAGACATCTGTCCACTGCATCCTGAGCCAGTAAAACAGAGTAACAACACAGACATCAGTCCACTGCATCCTGAGTCTGTGAAACAGAGCTACAGCACAGACATCAGTCACTGCATCCTGAGCCTGTGAAACAGAGTAACAACACAGACATCAGTCTACCGCATCGTGAGCCTGTGAAACAGAGTTACAACACAGACATCAGTCGACTTCATCCTGAGCCTGTGAAACAGCTACTACACAGACATCAGTCCACTGCATCCTGAGCCTGTGAAACAGAGTAACAACACAGACATCAGTCCACTGCATCCTGAGCCTGTGAAACAGAGCTACAACACAGACATCAGTCCACTGCATCCTGAGCCTGTGAAACAGAGCTACAACACAGATATCAGTCCACTGCATCCTGAGCCTGTAAAACAGAGTTAACAGCACAGACATCAGTCCACTGCATCTGCCTCTGCCTTACACAGAGGACGATCTTGATCCAGCTGTTACTTGTGGCCCTTTGCTAGCTGGGCTATAAGCAGCATTCTTCTTCTTTCTTTCTTAAGCTATGTTGGTGGTGATTACTGGTTTGCTTTCTGTTCTGCACTGCTGTTCCTCATCATGGCCCTGCTAGGAACTCTGTGTTTACTGGGCTTTGCTGACATGGATTCAGACAGGTTGAGATGAACCCTTGCCAGCAGTCAGTGAAGATGTTAGTGTGTGGAGAAGCCTCTGACGCTGTGAGATACTTCATTGTAGTGTCTGACTGACTGTGCCTGCTGATCATGGTGGTGTAGAGTCTTTGTATAGACTTTACACTATGAGATGAAAGTTACAGAGGCCAGCTGCTGCTGCTTGAGGTTCGTTTTTGGTGCTCTTTGTCACTTAACAACAACGTACGAGACTTCTGTTTCTATGGACTAAGATAGTGTCTTTCTACACAAATGCAGTGGATATTACATCCCACCCCATCTTGCAAGAAAACTATACACTCTAAATGTTTGCTAATAAGCTGGAAACTTAATTACTTTTGGAGAAAAGTTCTTAAACTCAACAATATGAACATACTATGAAATAAAAACTAAACTCCAACAATAGAACACTATCAGATTGAATGCATGCCTTATGATTTACAATATTGAATGCACACATTATTCAGCCTATATGAAAAAATGTGAAAAGTTCTTGACGCTACAGTTTCCTTTCACTTGGGCAGCTGAAACAGTGTTCTGCAGCATGGACATGCATCTCCACACCACCGTTTGCTGGGGGCCAAAGAGGTGTGACTGCACTGCAGCATGGACATGCATCTGTCCACATCACCGTTTGCTGGGGACCAAAGAGGCGTGACATTGCAGTGTGGAAAACCTAGGTACTGGGAGAACTGTGCACGCTGGCCACTGTTGAAGGGGGCACCATTGTCAGTCTTCACAATGTCCCCACTGCCAGATCTTGCAAAAACAGCATCAAGTTTTGGAATGATGGTATTTGCACTTGTGCTACAAACAATTTCTACTTCGGGGAATCTAGAGTAGTGGTCGATCACAACCATGAGGTATTCTCCAGATGGAAAAGGTCCTGTGAAGTCCAGACTGACTTCAGGTAGCTTGGGAAGCATCGTCATCTTCAGCGGTTCAGAAGGATGAATAGGTTTTGTGGACAGACATGCAAGACAATATTTCACTTTTGATTCCACAGGTTTATCCATGTGTGGGAACCAAACCTTTTCTCTGAGAAGGTTCTTTGTCTTTACAACGCCTTGATGACCTTTGTGAGCTAAATCTACTGTGCGTTGCTGAAGGCATTTCGTCATCACAGTGCTATCTCCATGAAGAAGAATGTTGTACTCCTCTCTGACTGATAGTTCATCTTTTATCATTTTGAAAATGTTGGAAGAAGAGAGATCAACTTCACAGTCAGTAGGTGGATGCCAGTTATTGGTCTTGAGGGCTGTTTTCATGGCTTAAAGTGTTGGATCCTCATTTGTTGCTTCGCTAATTTCTTCAAACTTCAGAGTTCCTCTCATCTACCACTGGTGGCCGCAAGGAAGAAATGGTTTTATGACAACTGCGCAAAAACCATTTGTGTTTTACTCATTTGTACCTTTTAAAGAATGAAGAAGCTCCGTGGTGCATTTGATGTCATGTACCACTCTCAAGGAAACTTACATTATTCTTTTAGAGTGTTGGGACTTGCATGATGTGAGACATAAACATTTTACAGCGCATTCATGAAAGCCTTGTTCAGAGATGTGATGTGATCTTTGATTTTTTGAAATAGATTAACATTTTTCATCTGATCTGAGATTTTACACTGGAAACATTTTTAACATTTCAGATGTGTTTTAGAAGATGTATTTTAAAGGGTTGTGTGAATGAATGACTTGTGAGTTGACTTCAATGTGGTGACAGCCCTGATATGGCCCTTTGCGGTCGGCTGGGCTATAAGCAACATGACCATACCTCATGGCTTTGGGTACAGTGTTGTCCATGATAAACCTGATGTACTCTCCAGCGACTTTCCAGTCATGGGTCGTCTGATTGTCAGCAGTTTTCACTGGATGCTGGCCAAGGCAGTCGGCAGGATTGTCTGCACCAGGCTTGTAACTCAAAACAAAGTTGTATGTTTGCAGGCAGAGGTTCCATCTCTCAGTGTGTACTGATGTCTTGGAGGTTGGATTGTTGTATATCCCTTCTAACTGCTGGTGATCTGAAAGGAAACAGTCTTGTGCCGCTTGCACATAGGCCACTCGTTTTATACCCATTCTTATCTTTTAAAAGGTGAAGAAGCTGCGTGGTGCATTCTATGTCATGTTCCACTCACGGTGAAACATATTCTTTTAGATTGTTGGGACTTGCACGATGTGAGACATAAGGACTTTACAGCAGACTCCTTGAAAACCCTGTTCAGAGATGTGACTTGTCCCACCAGACGTGATCTTTGAGTTTGTGAAAGAGATCAACATTTTTCATCTGATCTAGGATTTTACGGAAGAAAGATTTTTAATAAAGGTTCTGATATGCTTTTAGATGTATTTTAAAGAGATGTGTGAAAGGTTTTTTTTTTTCTTTTTTTTTTTTTGTGAGTTGATTTTAACGTGGTGACAGCCCTGATATTGCCCTTTGCGGTCGGCTGGGCTATAAGCAACATTACCTTACCTTAGTCCTGATAGAAACTGTGCTGACTGGGCTTTGTTGGTATGGTGTCCATGTTGTATTCCGTCATCACAGTCCTGATAGAAACTGTGTGCTGACTGGGCTTTGTTGGTATGGTTTCCACATTGTATTCCTTCATCACAGTCCTGATAGAAACTGTGCTGACTGGGCTTTGTTGGTATGGTGTCCACATTGTCTTCCTTCATCACAGTTCTGATAGAAACTGTGTGCTGACTGGGCTTTGTTGGTATGGTGTCCATGTTGTATTCCTTCATCACAGTCCTGATAGAAACTGTGTGCTGACTGGGCTTTGTTGGTATGGTGTCCGCGTTGTCTTCCTTCATCACAGTTCTGATAGAAACTGTGTGCTGACTGGGCCTGATAGAAACTGTGTGCTGACCGGGCTTTGTTGGTATGGTGTCCGCGTTGTCTTCCTTCATCACAGTCCTGATAGAAACTGTGTGCTGACCGGGCTTTGTTGGTATGGTGTCCGCGTTGTCTTCCTTCATCACAGTCCTGATAGAAACTGTGTGCTGACCGGGCTTTGTTGGTATGGTGTCCACGTTGTCTTCCTTCATCACAGTTCTGATAGAAACTGTGTGCTGACCGGGCTTTGTTGGTATGGTGTCCGCGTTGTCTTCCTTCATCACAGTTCTGATAGAAACTGTGTGCTGACTGGGCCTGATAGAAACTGTGTGCTGACCGGGCTTTGTTGGTGTGGTGTCCGCGTTGTATTACTTCATCACAGTTCTGACAGAAACTGTGTGCTGACCGGGCTTTGTTGGTATGGTGTCCGCGTTGTATTACTTCATCACAGTTCTGACAGAAACTGTGTGCTGACCGGGCTTTGTTGGTATGGTGTCCGCGTTGTCTTCCTTCATCACAGTTCTGATAGAAACTGTGTGCTGACTGGGCTTTGTTGGTATGGTGTCCGCGTTGTCTTCCTTCATCACAGTCCTGATAGAAACTGTGTGCTGACTGGGCCTGATAGAAACTGTGTGCTGACCGGCTTTGTTGGTATGGTGTCCACGTTGTCTTCCTTCATCACAGTTCTGATAGAAACTGTGTGCTGACCGGCTTTGTTGGTGTGGTGTCCATGTTGTATTACTTCATCAGAGTTCTACTTGCATGATGTGAGACATAAACACTTTACAGCAGACCCTTTTCAGAGATGTCCCACCTGACGTGATCTTTAAGATTCTGAAAGAGATTAACATTTTTCATCTGATCTAAGGTTTTACGGGAGGAAGATTTTAATAGTTTCTGGTGCATTTTTAGAAGGTGTATTTTAAAAAGATGTGTGAAAGGTGTTTTTTTTTTTTGTTGTTTTTTTTTTGGATGACTTGTGAGTTGATTTTAATGTGGTGACAGCCCTGATATGGCCCTTTGTGGTCAGCTGGGCTGTAAGCAACATTATTATACCTTGCCTCATCACAGTCGTGACAGAAACTGTGTGCTGACTGGGCTTTGTTGGTATCGTGTCCATGTTGTATTCCTTCATCGCGGTCCTGATAGAAACTGTGTGCTGGCTGGGCTTTGTTGGTATGGTTTCCACATTGTATTCCTTCATCGCAGTCCTGATAGAAACTGTGTGCTGGCTGGGCTTTGTTGGTATGGTTTCCACATTGTATTCCTTCATCGCAGTCCTGATAGAAACTGTGTGCTGGCTGGGCTTTGTTGGTATGGTTTCCACATTGTATTCCTTCATCGCAGTCCTGATAGAAACTGTGTGCTGACTGTGCCTTCTTGGCAAGAGGATGGAACATGCAGATGGACAACAAATTATGCAAAATTCATTCAAACCTGAACGTGCTTTTACCATGTTCTTGAGGTGGCTGCAAAGAAAAACAGTCTTATGCCTTTTACACACAGGCCACTCCCTTAATGCTCATTCTTACCTTTTAAAAGGTGAAGAAGCTCCATGGTGTATTCCATGTCATGTTCCACTCATAGTGAAACATATTCTTTCAGAGTGTTAGGACTTGCACGATGTGAGACAAACACTTTACAGCAGAGTCCATGAAAACCTTGTTCAGACATGTCTTGCCAGGTGTGATCTTTGAATTTCTGAAAAAGATTAACATTTTTCATCTGATCTAAGATTTAACAGAGAAAAGATTTTTTTTTAAGTTGCCGGTGTGTTTTTAGAGGGTGTATTTTAAAAGGTTGCGTGAATGGTTTTTAATAACAGGACAGAACTGGTGTTGACATGATAAAATGGGAACTGGGAAGTTATGGCCTGTGTAGTCAGGAACACCACGAGTTGAGTTGGCTGGCCTGGAAACCAGTCACTGCAAAGAGAGATTCCCGCATTGACCTCGTGTGTGTGGGTGTGTGTGTGTGCGTGTGTGAGTGTGTGTTTGTGTGTGTGTGTGTGTGTGTCAGTGTGTGTGTGTGTGTGTGTGTGTGTGTGCGTATGTGAGTGTGTGTGTGTGTGTGTCAGTGTGTGTGTGTGTGTGTGTGTGTGTGTGCACTTATGTGAGTGTGTGTGTGTAGCTATTTGTGAGTTTATGTGTTTTGTGTGTCTCAAGTGTGTGTATGTGTGTGTGTGTGACAGCTCTTTGTTGTAAAATGGGAGAAACAATTTGTAGATTATGAATGCAATAGTATAAATGATCAGTAGACAACAAATGCGTGTGTGCAACACAAAACAAGTACACAAACTCACAAACAGCCATGCCATACGCACACACACACACACACACACACACACACACCAAACTCACTCTCTCTCTCTCTCTCTCTCTCTCTCTCTCTCCGGGGGGGGGGGGGGGGGGGGGGGAAAGGTGTGATGATGTAATAGTTTGAATTCTTTTCTGAAGAGAAATTATGATTAGTCTGCCGGAGAAAAAGGGCAAACAAATCACAAACACAACATGATGTGTTTCAACCTCTTTGGTCTTCTTCAAGCAAGATAAACCACATTCATGACAAAGCGAAGTACGAATTGGTCACTTGTCATCTGAAATTGAGCGCAAGATGGACGTTGATCCAATCCTGAATGTTGTTTATCTTGCCTGAAGAAGACCAAAGAGATGGAAGCGCATCATGTTTTCCCTTGTAATTTGTTGGCCCCTTTTGTCTGACAAATCAATCATGAATTCTCTGTAAAAAAAAAAAAAAAAATTGTTTCAGTTTCCACATGCAGTTATCTCACTTTGAAACTGATTTTGAATTAGTTGGTATTTACTAGTCCACTAGAAAGGCGATGTCATATTTCCTTTTCTTTAGTTTTATGTTTTGTTTTGTTTTTTCTTTTCCTGAGATCAAAAGGTCCATGGCTGTGGGCTAGCAGAAGGAAATTGAAATAAATAATGTTTATTAAAAATTTCTTTGAGTGTTCGTCGTTGTCGTGTGAGTGGGTGCATATGTGTCAGTGTGTGTGTTGTTTAAAAAAAAAGGAAAAACACAAAAAAAGTTTAAGAAAATAAAAACCAAACAAAAAGTTAAAAAATTTGAAAAATGGGAAAAAAAAGTTTATTAAAAGTTTAAGTGTTTGTCTTCATCATGTCAGTGTGTCAGTGGGTGCATATGTGTCAGTATGTGTGTTGTTTAAAAAAATGGAAAAACAAGAAAAAAAAGTTAAAGAAAATAAAAACCAAACAAAAAGTTAAAAATTTGAAAAGTGGAAAACAAAACAAAAAAATGTTTATTAAAGGTTTAAGTGTTTGTCTTCATCATGTCAGTGTCAGTGGGTGGATATGTGTCAGTGTGTGTGCTGTTTAAAAAAAAAGTGAAAACACAAAAAAAGTTAAAGAAAATAAAAACCAAACAAAAAGTAATAAGATTTGAAAAATGGGAAAAAAAAATGTTTATTAAAAGTTCAAGTGTTTATCTGCATCATGTCCGTGTCAGTGGATGCATATGTGTCAGTGTGTGTGTTGTTTAAAAAAAAATGGAAAAACAAAAAAAAGTTAAAGAAAATAAAAACCAAACAAAAAGTTAAAAATTTGAAAAATAGAAAAAAAAAAGTTTATTAAAAGTTCAAGTGTTTGTCTTCATCATGTCAGTGTCAGTGGGTGCATATGTATCAGTATGTGTGTTGTTTAAAAAAAAAAAAGGAAAAACAAGAAAAAAAGTTAAAGAAAATAAAAACCAAACAAAAAGTTAAAAATTTGAAAAATGGAAAAAAAAAAGTTTATTAAAAGTTTAAGTATTTGTCTTCATCATGTCGGTGTCAGTGGGTGCGTATGTGTCAGTGTGTGTGTGTTGTGTAAAAAAAAAAAGAAGGAAAAACAGAAAAAAAAAGTTAATGAAAATAAAAACCAAACAAAAAGTTTAAAAAATGTGAAAAATAGAAAAAAAATGTTGTTAAAAGTTAACGTGTTTGTCTTCATCATGTCAGTGTCTGTGCTGACAGCAGTTTTGTTTGTGCGGTCAGAGAAGGCAAGTGTAGGGGCAGTTGACAAAGCTTCCTTGATCTTGCGGAGTGCTTGTGACTGCGGTTCACCCCATGTCCTTTGCAGTCGGCTGGGCTATAAGCAACATTACCTTACCTTACCACCCTATGTCCACTCTTTGTCCTTCTCCAGGAGCTCTGTGACAGGTCGAACAATTGTCCACATGTTTGGAATGAGCATCCCAAGACAGTTTGTCATTCCCAGAACTGGTTTCAGTTCAACAACATTCTTGGGATCTGGCAAGTTGTGGATCGCTTCAACTTTTGTGTCATCAGGAAGGATTGGATACCGGCACCACGGATTGGATGTCCCAAGAATTCAGTCTCAGATTTACAGAGTTGGGTCTACTCTTTGTTCGGTTGAGTCCCACATCATGGAGCCTCTTCAAGACTGCATTCCAGATGAAGTTCATGTTCTTCGGCAGTTTTGCTGTGAATCAAAATGTCATTGAAGAAACACACTACATTCTTCTCCCCATGAAGGATGTCTTCCATGGTCCGCTGACAGGTCTCTGGAGCTGACGGTATCTGAAAAGAAGTGTGTTGTAGTAGTGTCTGCCAGAGGGACTGATGACTGTTGTCAGCTTGGCTGTGCTGGGGTCCAGTGGTATCTGAAAAGAAGTGTGTTGTAGTAGTGTCTTCCAGAGGGACTGATGACTGTTGTCAGCTTGGCTCTGCTGGTGTCCAGTGGGTTCTATGCCGGCTGCACACCGGCCATTCGTGTTTTACTCTGTCGTACCTTTTAAAGAGCGAAGAAGCTCCGTGGTGCATTTCATGTCATGCGCCACTCACAATGAAACATATTCTTTTAGAGGGTTGGGACTTGCATGATGCGAGACACAAACACTTTACAGCAGATTTTTTTTTATCTTTACTGTGTAAAGCATTGTGAAAAGGTAATGAAAAATATTTTTTCATAAAGATTATGAGAGCTCAGTGAGAGCACTCTGTGTATGTTTGTGTTTATAATTATGTTTTTTTTATATTTCAGATAAAACGGCTGACAGCAGTGAAGTTGTTCAGTTGAAACAACAGTTTGGAAGGATGGGGGGGAGGGGAGAAGGGCTGGGGGAAGGGGGGAAGCAAAGGGGATGGGTGGGGGGGTAGACTGGGTGGGGGTGGGTGGGTAGGGAGAGGGGGGAAGGGGTGGGGGGATAGACTGGGTGGGGGTGGGTGGGGAGGGGGAAGGGGTGGGGGGGGTAGACTGGGTGGGGGTGGGTGGGAAGGGGTGGGGGAGGGCGGGGGGGGGGGGGGGAGGGCGGGGGGTGGGGGGTGGGGGGGAGGGTGGGGGTGGGGGGGAGGGTGGGGGTGGGGGGGAGGGTGGGGGTCGGGGGGAGGGGGGGAGGGTATGTGTGTGTGGGAGTGTGTGTTATTCACAGGGGCAACTTTGTTTTGGTGCACATGCTAACTCATTGTGTTTTCAGTGCAGGTGTGTCAGGACTGCTGAAGAAGACACTGGACCATTTGGAGGGCAGGAAATGAGGTAAGGTATGTGTGTGTGTGGTTTACGAAGATAACTTTCTTGTTGAATTTCTATGGTAACGTAGTTGTGTTTTCTATACTGTTCCAAAAAAGTTAAGGACCAACATTTCACTGACTTATAAAAAAGAAAATTGGGTAGTGATCAATCTCCAAGTGTAACATGAATTTATTGAATATGTGAAAAGTGTGTAAAGACAATGACAAGTCCGAGGAATCAACAAACTGGAATCGAGCGCAGTACAAACACCCCCACCCCCAAATTTGAAAGTCACAGGAGGAGTGTTTGTTCAATGTCATGGTTGACCCGCTGAGTGCGATGGGCCACGATCGTAGCTTTACCGCCAAAGTGCGATGGGCCACTATCGTGGGCTCAGATGAGAACCGTTATACCACCACCGCTAAACATCTGGGTTGATCAGTTCACCTGACTTGCTAGTGGCCATTGTGCACCGGCAAGCCTTGTCAATCAGTTATCTCGAAGTTTTTCGTCTGTTTTGACTGAAATAATGAATGAATCAGCGACCGAGTTTGAGCAGGAGTTGCGTGGAAGTGGCACGTGTGAAGAACCAGTTGCCGAAAGCAGTAGTAACGAAAGCGAAGCAGGTGAGTTGATAAACTTTGATTATTTTGTTTGTGGAGTGATGGAACACTTGCTGCGTGCAGTTATTGGTTATTTTACATTTGTTGGTCCGCCACATGAAGGAAGGGGGGATGGAGGGTGCAGGGTACATGGTTACTTACAGGAGTGATAGGCTTTGGCCTGATCAAACCAGATTCCTGTGTAGTGTTGTGATTCCGGAAAAAGGGAATGTTGTAGTGTTATGATTCCGGAAAGGGAATGTTGTAGTGTTATGATTCCGGAAAAGGGAATGCTGTAGTGTTGAAGAAAGAATATGCTGATGTTTGTCTCAAGTTGTAGTGGAATATGATGTGGCTAGTGAATATGAATGTAGTCGTGATTGTAATGAATAGTAGCCATGATAATCAAGGTAGTTAATCAGTTTCCCCCAGGTAGAAGTGCTCCCTGGACTGAGGGGGACTGGCTGCCATTGACTGAGGATCGGGGCCGTAGCCACGCACTACCCCCTTGTTCTCCGCCTTTTGTCGGCGTGGAGAGGTCGGCCTGAGTGCTGATAACCACCCTACCTGCCACTGGACCCGGGACCGACTACCTGCTGAGCCAGTTGGGCTGGAGACGCCGCTGCTGCCAAGCCAGAGCGCCGCTCCCGAGTTTGAACCAGTGACCTGTCGGCTGGGCCGTCGCTGCATTGTGTTTTGAGTGTGAGCCACAGCTCCTGTGTGAGACTGTCCCCTCGTCGCCGGCAGAGACGCCGCAAGTGTGTTAGTGTTTTTTTTGAGCCACAGCTCTGAAGTTCTTTAAGTCCTGTGTCGGACTTGACTTGACGTTGTAGTCGTTGTCTTCGTCCTCTTCATCGTCTCGTCTTCGTCGTTTTCATTGTCGTCTTCGTCGTCATTGGACCCAGCAGCGCTAGTTGACAGCCGTTATATGTAGACATATTTTGTGTGTACGCCTCATGGTTGGCGGTGCCGACCTATTAATGATATTGCATTTATATTATATGTTTGTCTGATGGCTCGGGCAGCAAAAAAACAAAAAGAAGTGTTGTTCTGTTGCCTGGCTGTCAATGTTTGGGTGAGTGGGTGTGTGTATGTGCTTTGGAAAAGTCGTGCATGCATCCGTAATTTCTGAGTGAGAGTCAGACAGTCAGACACCTGCAGACACCACCCATTCCATCCGTAACGGCAACGTCTGATGTTGTTTGCACTTGCTGTTCTTTCTTGTGTGGCCTGCCTTTCAATGTATCGGTCCTCTCGTGGTGGTGTTATTCTGGGTCGACCAGAGCGTGGTCGTTCTTGCACTCTTCCTGTGTCTTGAAAGCGTTGTCTGAGTCTGATAACAACAGAGTGTGATACCCCAAGTCTCTGTGCCACTTCCCGGACTGCAGCTCCTTCTTGGAGCCATCCTGTTGCTCTTCCTCGATCCAGCTCGTTCAGTCTTCAATGTGGAGGCATGCTGTTGCATTGCATTTTTCGCCAGTACAGTGGCTTTTAAAGACATTTGGTTGAGCATACTTTATGACCTACAGGCTGATTTAGCTCGTGCTTCACATGATTTTGATTCAGCACATGCTCCTCGGATCCCAAACACATCAGAAATTCACCCCAATTTGTTCCAAAAATGACAAGTCGCGACACGTGCTTTTCAAGGCGCGTGAGAAATGTGTGCCACAAAATTGCAGTTGCCGTATTCACTATCAATTTGTGCGTGTGGTTCAATTTGTTTGGACCACAGAGGCGGTACAATTGAATTTTTGTGAATTTTTAAATGTTTTTGTGCATTCTCAGTGTTGGTCCTTAACTTTTTTTGAACAGTATATATAGGTGTCTCAAGATGACTACCAACATGGAACAAAGATGAAGGCCAGATATGAGTGATTGTATGCACGGGTCTGTGTGTGTTTGTGAGGTGGTGGAGAGGGGCAGAGGAGTAGAGACGGGGGTCAGGTAGGACAGAAGGAAGGGGATGGGAGGGGGAAAGTCAGGGGGAGGATATGGAGGAGGGGAGGAGGATAGGGATGAGATTATGTGTGTGTGTGTGTGTTATTCACATGGGCAACATTGTTGGGGGGGATATACATTAACTTTTTTTTTTTTTTTGTGAGTGTAGGTATCTTGAGCCTGTTGAAAAAGACATTGGACCATTTCGAGAGCCAAGATAGGTGAGAACTGTGTGAGTGTGTGTCTTCATGTGCATGTGAATCTTCAGGAATAACATCGTTAGATTGGTCAATGTAACTTGGTTGTTGTTTTTTTCTACATATATGTCTCAAGTGACTACAGGTATGGGACAGGAGGAGATTACTCTGTGCCTGTCTGTGTTTGAATGGAAAAGAGGGGGAGGAGACCGGGGAGAGGGGGGAGAAAGGGGAGAGGTTGGGGGTTGTTAGCAATGTGGTGGGGGTTTGTAGGATGTATGTGAGTGTATTAGAGACAGGGACAGAATTGTTGGGTGCATAATGATATTAACTCATAATGTTTTCTGTGCAGGTGTCTCAGTCTGACCACAGACATTGGATAGAGAGGAGGGTCAACTGCCAGATGAGAGTGTGCATGTGTCCGTGTTTTTGAGGTTTGGAGGGGAGGGAGGATGGGAAGAAAGGGGGGTAAGATTGGGTGGACAGAGGGGATTTAGGGAGGGGGTAGCAGACCTGTTTACCCTAGCGATTTTGCCGTAATTTTTACGGGGGAAAAAAAACAACAGGAATTATGCCCCCATCCCCCCCCCCCCTCCCCCCCCCCCCAAAAAAAAAACAAACAAACTACAGGAAACAAATCAAAGAAAGAAAATCGTCAAAAGTGAAGTTTCGTCTGCTACCGTTTCGGTCAAAAGCAGTAAAAAGACACTTCCCAGTGTGCCTTGCGTCTTTTACCTTGTCAAAGATGGCGACGAAGCGGTCTTATGCACCAACGGCCAGCTCTTCCAATCCTTCAGATGTTGCGAAAGTATTGCGATTATGAAGATTACGTTTTTTTTTGTTTGTTTTTTTTTCAAATTACAGGTTTTTATCTGAGATATTACAGGTTCACGAATTTGGGGCAAATAGGTCTGGGGTAGAGAAGAAGGGAGAGGGGGACAGGGAGAGGAAGGTGTATATATGTGAATGTGTTTTATTCACAGCGGCAAATTCACTAAGGAAACCACGCTGGTGAGTGTTCAACAGTTTTGTTAAAACAGGACACAGGAATCTGACCGACTGTTAGAATTACATATATGGGAGAATATGTGTACACAGCGTTACTTACTGCATGATTATTCAGTGGCAAAGTCCTTCCAGCGTGTGCTGAATTGTTGCAGGTGAGGAAGATCCGGCCAGTTTGCTGGGGCAGCCAAAGGGAGGTTCCATCAGGACATCAGGTGTGGCAGCCATTGTTAGACCTGGATCTCCTGCTGGTAAATAGCATGGTCCCTTTGTTTGTGTGTATACTGTTTGGTATTTGCATGAATTAGCATGATTTCAGAGGTGTAGAAGTTACAATGGATCGAGTTTCACATTGTTTTAGAGGTGAAAACTGTGACAATTTACCAGACTCCATGAAAACCCTGTTGAGAGATGGCCCATCTGATTAGATGTTGTTTCCTGGAAGAGATGAATATTTTCCATATCAGAATTTATGGAAGATGTTTAAGCATTTTAGCATGATTTAGACAAATGAGTGATGTACATGTGTTTGAACAACTTTGTGAGCTGAGATCTGGTGACAGCCCTGATACGGCCCTTGTGGTCGGCTGAGCTCTAAGCAACTTGATGCTCCATGAAAGCAGATGAAACAGTGGAACAGTTCAGACAACTGATGTTGGTGAGTATCTCCATGTGTGTATGTGTGCGCTGTAATTTTTTTTGCAGTGTGCAATCTTCGCATGTTTAGGACATATTTCTAAAAAATTTAATTATATGTGCATGGTGCTCTTTGTTCTTCTAAATGTGTAGGGAATTGACTCAGTGTTTTCACCCTCACCCTCTTCTGTCTGGTGAAAAATAGCTCGCTCATGAATTACAATCACTTTTGGTATGAAGGTCTGTTGAACAGTTCAATGACATCATCAAACGATGTGTCTGGAGGATCCACTGCTGGATTTCCATTTCTGTGAATAGTGACAGTGCTGTCAATGTTGTCAGCATCTTCACTCATGGCATAGAGAGGGGCACTGACTTGAACTTCAGATTCCGTGGCTAGTTTGGACGCGGTTGTGTAAGGCAGGAACTGTTGACGCCAGGTCAGCTAGACCTCTGCTCTTGAAAAGTCAACATGATCAGGTGGTTTGGAAGACATGGCTATTTTCTTGAATTGGTATCATCAGGAGGAAAGTTCAACTACACCTCCACCATGTAGAATGAGGTGAAAACCTCACTAGAACTAAGAAGTAAAGCAAACGCCACACAGCATTGTAGCAACAGAAACTATTGTTTAGGTCGTCATGATAGTCAGTCATTCCCCTGACCGCTGGGGTCGTCGGGGGGACGTGATGAGGCAGCCGCCGTTTCTCTCCAGGCTCTTCTGTTGGTGGCTGTCTTGAGGAGATCTGGCATGGTCATTTTGGTCCAGTCCTTTATGTTGTCGGACCAGCTCTTTCTCTGCCGTCCTCGTCTGCGTCCTCCTTCAACGGTACCTTGAAGGATGGTTTTGGAGAGGGTGTTGTGACGAATGACGTGGCCAAACCATGCCATCCTCTGTCATTTGACAGTTGCCAGAAGTGGTTCATGGGGCCCAACTAGGTTAGTGACCAGGTTCCACACATAATCATTGGTCTTGTGTTCTTTGTAGGAGATGCAGAGTAGTTTCCTCAGGCACCTGGTCTCAAACGCCTGGATTCTTCTTTCTGTTTCGGCCATCAGTGTCCATGTCTCGCAACCATATAAGAGGATGGAGACCACTAGTGACTTGTAGATACGGAATTTTGTGTGGAATTTGATGTTGCTCTTCCACACTCAGTTCAGTCTGGCCATCACTGCTGATGCGGAGTTGATCTTGATTCGGATTTCTGCTGTGCAGGTGCCATCTTTGGACAGGGTTGCTCCCAAGTACCTGAAGCTGGTCACTTCTTCCAGGGGATCACCATTCATGGTTATGTTGGCACTGCTGTTAGTCGTGCTGTTGACCATGACCTTTGACTTCTCTGTGTTGACCTCCATGCCGTAGGCACTTGCTCTTGTGACAAGTCTGTAAGATCCTGGAGCTTGGTGTTGCTGCCCCCATGAGGTCGATATTGTCTGCGAAACGAAGGTTGCAGACCGGTGTGCTGCCAATGCTGATGGGAGATGTAGTGTTCTTCGAGGGTCTCTTGCATGATTCTCTCCAGAAAGATGTTGAAAAGGACTGGAGATAGTAGGCATCCTTGCCTGACTCCGACTGTGGTCAGGAAGAACTGGCCCTGCTGGCTATTGAGAAGTACTGTGCTGCTGGAGTGTTCTCAGAGGGCCTGGATGACTTGGGACGAGCCTCTCATCAATGTTGAAGTCTCTGAGAACCTGCCTTAGGCCGTTGTGCCACACCCAATTGAATGCCTTCTTAAAGTCAATGAAGTTGTGGAAGAGGTCCTTTTGGTGTAGATGCTTTTCAATCAGGACTCGGCAGTTGAAAATTTGTTCCACAGTGCTCCGCCCTCTTCTAAAACCTGCTTGTTCTTCTGATAGCAGTTCCTCAGCCATGGATTTCAGTCGGTTGAGGATGATGCGAAGCATGACTTTGCTGGGGTGGCTGATCAGACTTATAGTCCTGTAATTTTGGCATTGTTTGAGGTTGCCTTTCTTGGGTAAGGAAATCACCAATGACTGGGTCCACTCTGTTGGCCACTTCTTTTCTGTCCAGATCTTCTGACAAAGCATTGTTAGTGCCTCTGTGGTCTCTTTCCCTCCGTATTTCACAAGCTCAGCTGGGACATTGTCCACTCCTGGGGATTTCCCTGGCTTCAGACTCTGTATCGTGGCCTCAACCTCCTCCTTCAGTACTTTGAGACTGTTCTCACTGTCTGCGGGTCATTGGTTGTCCTACAGAAAGGATGTGTCTGGGTTGAGCTGGTAATTGTAGAGGCCCTCACAGTATTCTGTCCACCTCTTCAGGACTTCTTCATTCTCTGTCAGTAGCTTTCCATCCTTATCTTCGATGACCACTGATCTTGTCTGGTTAGTCTTATTGAGGGTCTTGAGTGAGTTGTAGGCTTCTGTGCTGTTCCCTGCTTCCATGCCTTTCTCGATTGCTTCGCACTCCTCCTCTATCCACTTTTCCTCAGCTGTCTTCATCTTCTTCCTGACTTCTCTGTTCACCTGTCAGTACTGCATCCTGGCTTCGTCGCTGGAGTGTTTCTTTCCTCTTAGTTCCCGCCTCTTGTCACATAGATCTAAGACCTTGTTTGTAACCCAAGGCTGGATCTTCTGCTTCTTTCCCACAACTTCTTCAGCTGTTGTAGTTAGCACCTCTTTGATGTTATTAGCAAGGGTGTCTACATCGCTGTCCACTAAGTTGAGGGCAGCAAACTTCCCGCCTACTTGAGCCTGGAACACCTCTGCAATTTCGGGGTCCTTCAACTTCTCTAGGTCAAAGCGAATGCGGGGGTTCTTTGGACAACACTTACACTTTAGCTTGAGCTTCAAGGTTGCCAGGACAAGGTCGTGATCGCTGCCAATGTCGGCGCCTGGGAATGTTCTTGTTTTTGCTTTGTTGATGCTGGACTTGTAGCGTTGTGGGGCCAGAATGAAGTCTACTTGGTTGTGAACTTGCCCATTTGGTGAGTGCCAGGTTGTGATTCTGGACAGCTTGTGTGGGTGGAGAGTGTTGGCTAGGGTAAGTCGATGGCTTTTGGCAAACTCCAGCAGTCTAAGGCCTCTGTCGTTGGTTTCCCCAATGCCAAATTTTCCTGCTGTTCCTGCCCAATTCTGGTAAGCATCTGGGCCAACCTTGGCATTCCAGTCTCCCTGGATTATGAGCATGTCTTTCTTTGGCACTGTTGCTATGATGGAGTCAGTCTGTTCGTAGAACCCCTTGATTTCCTCGTCATCATGGTCTTGACGTTGGAGCATAGGCCTGGATGATTGTCAGGTTATGGGGTTTTGCAGAGATACGGATGGAAATGAGTCTGCTTGAAACGGGTGTGCAGCTGATGACACTGCCTGCAGTTTCTTTCCGTACGATGAAGGCCACCCCGTACTCATGTTTCTTCTCTTCCCCAGAGAACCAGATCTTATGTCCTTCTTCTGTTGTTGTTTCACCAAAGCCAGTCCATCTGACTTCGCACAGTCCTATGATATCCCAGCGATTGGGGTGTAGGGGGGGGGGGGGGGGGGGGGGGGGGGGGGGGGGGGCTCTGGATAGAGGTAGTACCTTTGATGTCTGGCATGCTGCTTCCTACTAGTTAGGATGGACAGGCATCACTGGACCTCATCCACCCCTAAATCTCTCACGTGTTGGCTCCAAGCGCCACACCCCGGTAAAACGCTTCAGCTGGTGGGCTAAACCACGTGAGCAACTACTGAAATGAGGCTGACGGACATGACCAAGTAAACAATTCAGATTGAGGCTTGCTCACTGCCACATACACATCATTGCATTCTCCTTCTTTTCTTTTTTTCTATCTTCACTGTGTAAAGCATTGTAAAAAGCTTATGAATTTTTTTTTTTTTTTTTTTAAAGATTAAGAGAGCTCAATGAGAGTACTCTGTGTGTGTGTGTCTGTGTTTATAATAATGTTTTTTATATTTCAGATAAAACGGCTGACAGCAGTGAAGTTTGGAAGGAGGGGGGAGGGCAAGAAGGGCTGGTGGAAGGGGGAAAACAAAGGGGGTGGGGGGTAGACTTGGTGGGGATGGGTGGGTAGGGGGATGGGGGAATGGGAGGGGAGGCAGGGAGTGGTAGGTATGTGTGTGTGTGTGATTCACAGGGGCAACTTTTTCGGTGCACATGCTAACTCATTGTGTTTTCTGTACAGGTGTGTCAGGACTGCTGAAGAAGACACTGGACCATTTGGAGGGCTGGAAATGAGGTAAGGTATGTGTGTGTGTGGTTTACGAAGATAAGATTCTTGTTGGATTTCTGTGGTAATGTAGTTGTGTTTTCTATATAGGTGTCTCAAGATAATCAACATGGAACAAAGACGAAGGCCAAATATGAGTGATTGTATGCACAGGTCTGTGTTATTGCAAGGTGGAGAGGGGAAGAGGAGTAGAGATGGGGGTCAGGTAGGAAGAAAGGAAGGGGATGGGAGGGGGAAAGACAGGGGGAGGATATGGGGGAGGGGAGGAGGATAGGGATGAGATTATACACGTATGTGTGTGTGTGTGTGTGTGTGTGTGTGTGTGTGTGTGTGTGTTATTCACAGGGGCAACATTGTTGGGGCATATACATTAACTTGTTATGTTTTTTGTGTACGTCTCTCAAACCTGTTGAAGAAGACATTGGACCATTTGGAGAGCCAGAGATTGGCGAGGTCTGTGTGAGTGTGTGGCTTCATGTGCATGTGTATCTTCAGGATAACATCAATAGATTGCTCAATGTAACTTGGTTGGTTTGTTTTTTCTACATATATGTCTCAAGTGACTACAGGTATGGGACAGGAGGAGATTAGTCTGTGCCTGTCTGTGTTTCAACAGAAAAGAGGGGGAGGAGACAGGGGAGAGGGGAAGAAGGGGAGAGGTTGGGGGTTGTTAGCAGTGTGGTGGGGGTTGGTAGGATGTATGTGAGTGTATTAGAGACAGGGACAGAATTCTTGGGTGCGTAATGATATTAACTCATGTTTTCTGTGCAGGTGTCTCAAGGTGACCACAGACATTGGATAGAGGGTCAACTGCCAGATGAGAGTGTGCATGTGTCCGTGTGTTTTTGATGTTTGGAGGGGATGGGGGTGGGAAGAAAAGGGGGTAAGATTGGGTGGACAGAGGGGATTCAGGGAGGGGGTAGAGGAGAAGGGAGAGGGGGAACAGGGAGAGGAAGGTGCATGTATGTGAATGTGTTTTATTCACAGGGGCAACACTGTTGGATACATAAATGTGTGGGTTTTTTTTTTTTTTTTTTTGCTGTCCCAACCTCTGCGCCACCTCAGAGGCAGTACATCCACGCTGCTCATTCCGACACCCCGTCCACAGCCACAGCCTGGTCAGCCCCGCCACAGCCCCGGCACCAACAATCCACAGGGAGCAGCCAGTGTCAAGTCGTCAAGAGGCAACCCACCAGAGGAGACACTGCGCTGCTGCCGAGTCACTTCGGGGTGTTCAGTGGCGCCTGTTCCGATCCAACATGCGCAGGACACCACCCACTAAGCCCCCCACCGACGACAATAATTGCTTAGTCGTGGAGACGGCGTGAGTGAGCTCTCCCTCCGGAGGGCGCCACCATCCAACGACAGCCCCCATGGACTCGCCGATACTGGTGACCCCGACGGAACCAAACCAAGGCCACAGACGTAGAGAGGACATCGAAATTGAGGTCACCATGAGAGCAGGGCATGAAGGGCCACAGAATTTGAGACATTTTTTTTATGCTGATCGATGAGAAGGAGGATGATTAAGATGATGCTACGGATTTCCATTTCGGTCTGAGACTACATGACAGGGCTGTACTCTACGCTTCCTTTCATAATAGTATATCCCGGCGTCAACCGGGCCCAAGAGATACAGGCACCTGCAGTGTTGGTCAGGACATTTGAGCAACACTCTCAGAAACGCATCCATTAAGTGGATGAAACTCGACTGTGTGGTCCCAGTCTTCCCAACTGAGTCCGCAGCAAACTCAACTCTGGGTAGGAGCTGGTCGGGGCAGAAAAACCCACATGACTCTGATGGGATTCGAACCCACGACCTCTCAGCCGGGAGTCCGCGACGCTAACCACTTCGCCACGGCAGCTGGTGAGACATGAATGTTTACTCATTTTGTTTTCAGTGCGAGTGCCTGACAAGACTGCTGACCCCAGAAGACAGAGTGGATTTTCATTCTTTAGGTATGACCCTAGTATAATAATTGTTTTAAAAGAGCTGTGGTTAATGTTAACTGTTCAAAACAAAAGGATATTTTTTGTTGTAATCTATCTACATGGAAGTGACCATTTCCCTGTTCTTTTAAAACCCATATTAACTGAAACCGCCTCTGTCTCAGAACATCTTAATTATAAGAAGGCAGACTGGAATGTTTTTGCAACCAATATTTCAAAAGAATTCCAGGAAATTGATTTTCTTCAGAGTCCAGACCCAGCAGAATCTCTGACCAATACTGTGATAAACTGCTAAAACCTGTATTCCAATGTCTTCCGACAAACTCCAACTGCCCAATACACCCTGGTTTAATTCTGACTGCCAACAGATCTCAAAAGTACGCAAACGGGCTCAGCGTCGGGTATACCAACGACCTTCAGGTCCCAGTGCTCGAGCCCATCAGAAACTCCGTGCCACATCGAGACACACTTTCAGAATCAGTAAACGTCAGTCTTGGAGAAACTTCTGCTCCGGGCTGACATCTAAAACTTCAAAGAAAAAAGTTTGGAACATCATCAGAAAAAAGGGAAGAACACCAACCCCTCCATTCATCACCTGAAACTTGCCGATACTCTGATCACTGACAAACAAGCTGTTGCCAATCTGTTGGCCTCCACCATCCAATAGAACTCCTCATCTTCAAATAAATCTGCAGCCTTTTTAAGAAACAAACAAATCAGAGAGAAATCTTTATACAATTTCACATCAGTCAACTGTGAAGCCTATAATCTTCCTTTTTCAATCAATGAACTTAAATCAGCTTTGCAAACCTGCAATGATTCTGCCCCTGGTCTGGATGATATTCATTATCAGGTTTTGAAACATTTTCCAGAAAGCTGTCTCCAGACCCTTCTTAAAGTATACAACCATATCTGGACCACAGGGTGCTTTCCGCCTTCCTGGCGGAAAGCCCTGATCATTCAATTCCTAAGCCTGAAAAGGACCTTACCAATTCTTCAAACTATTGTCCAATAGCTCTGACTGGCTGCCCCTGTAAGCTAATGGAAAAGATGGTCAGCTCTGATGTGGAAGCTGGAAACCGATGGCCTTTTGGCCAGTGAACAGTGCGGGTTCCGGAAGTACCACTCGACAGTTGACCATTTAATCCGTCTGGAAACCACCATCCGCAACGCCTTTGTCAATAAACATCATTTGGCCGCTATCTTTTTTGACCTAGAAAAAGCGTATGACACCACGTGGAAATCAGGAATCCTCATGGACCTGCACAGACTTGGTTTTCGTGGTCACCTGCCTCTGTTTATTCAAAACTTTCTGGCTGATCGACAGTTCCAGGTGCGTGTTGGCACCACACTCTCTGACATCCATGGGCAGGAGTTGGGTGTACCTCAAGGGAGCATCCTTTCTCCTGCCCTTTTCAGCATCAAAATCAACGATATTGTGAAATCTGTAAGCCAGGGTTCTGAGTCCTCTCTGTTCGTTGACAACTTCGCGCTGTACGCAGTTGGAGCTTCTTACGCCAGCGTACAGCGTCGACTCCAACTTTGTGTCAACAAGATTCAACAGTGGGCTGAGGAAAACGGGTTTACCTTCTCACGTACCAAAACTCAGTCAATCCATTTTCACAATTTTCGTCAATTTTTTGCTGATCCTGAAATTCGTCTGGACAAGTCCACCATTCCAGCTGTAAAAGAAGCCAAATTCCTAGGAGTTATTTTTTACCAAAAACTCAACTTTCTCAGCCACATTAAAAACCTCAAAACTTCTTGCCAGAAAGCTCTGAATATTCTGCGGGTCATAGCACACACTGACTGGGGCGCTGATAAGAAAACTTTGCTGTACCTCTACAGAGCCTTGGTCCGTTCCAAACTGGACTATGGTTGTGCTGTGTACGGCTCTGCAAGACCCTCTTATCTGAAACTCTTGGATCCTGTTCACCATCAAGGGCTTCGTCTCTGTCTTGGAGCATTCCGCACCACCCCTGTGTACAGCCTGTACGCAGAGGCAGGTGAACCCTCACTGTCCAACCGCAGGCTGAAGCTATCTTTGAATGACTACATCAGACTGTTCTCGGAACCGGAAAACCCCGCCTATGACTGTGTCTTTGACCCTCAGTTTCAAAGCAAATTTGAAAACAACCCTAACTGTATTCCGCCGTTTGGTCTTCGTATGCAGCCTCATGCGCAGAATGCAGGTCTAGACCTAGGAGTTGTGTCCGATTTTTCCAAGTTTCCAGATCAGCCTCCATGGACCTTTTTCACACCAGAGATTCGTTTTGATCTTGCAGCTTTTCGCAAAGAGTCTACCAGCTTTCTGGCATACAAGGCCTTGTATGCTGACCTCTGTTCGAAATTTCCATCCTATAAGAAAATGTTCACTGACGGTTCCAAGTCTGAAGATGGAGTGGCCTGTGCAGCCTATTGCCCTGGTGCTCCTTCTCAAATACTGTTAGAACATATACCTCCAGATGCTTCTGTCTATTCTACTGAACTTACTGCTCTGGTTCTGGCATTGAAGATAATCTCACAATCTAAGAAGAGGGACTTTCTGGTTCTGTCAGATTCACTGTCAGCTTTGGAGGCCATAGCTGGCCGCAACCTTCAACATCCAGAACTTTTACACTTCTTTGAACTTTTTACCAAGTTGAAAGCGGATGGTTACACCATTATTCTGGCTTGGGTCCTGGTCATGTTGGCATCGGAGGGAACGAAATGGTTGATCGTTTAGCCAAGAATGCCACAACAGAGAAATTGTCCAACGTATATATCCCTTGCTCAGATCTGAAACCCAAAATTAGTGATTATGTGAGAGACCTCTGGCAGGAGGATTGGAATACACAGACGGATAACAAACTCTTTCAGATCCATCCAAACCTTAAGGAGTTCCTCTCATCTACATCTGGTGGTCGCAAAGAAGAAACAGTTCTGTGCTGGCTGCACACCGGCCATTCTTATTTTACCCGGTGTTGGGACTTGCATGATGTGAGACACAAACATTTTACAGCAGAGTCCATGAAAATCCTGTTCAGAGATGTCCCACCTGATGTGATCTTTGGGTTTTTGAGAGAGATTAACATTTTTCATCTGATTTAAGATTTTACGGAAGAAAGATTTTTAACGAAGTTTGTGGTGCGTTTCTAGAAGATTTCATTTAAAGAGATGTGTGAAAGGTGGTTTTTTTTTTATTTTTTTTTTTAATGACTTGTGAGTTGATTTTAACGTGGTGACAGCCCTGATATGGCCCTTTGCGGTCGGCTGGGCTATAAGCAACATTACCTTACCTTTGTTGTAATCTTGTTCTTCTTCGACAGTGATGCTGCAGGTCTACCTACCACTGATGTTAAGGGCAACGTCTTTTGAAAGCTGGATCCAATCATGTAAAGGAGGATTTCTTCTTTCTGTCTGGTAAGTAGGTGAGTGTGTGTGTGTGTGTGTGTGTGTGTGTTTGTGCAGGACATTTTTAAACTCTGATAGAAGATATGGATGACATCATACGTGTCACTTGTGTTATGAATTGTTTTCCTTTATTGCATTCATTCTGTTACAGGTTGGCATGCATGTTTATAGTTAACACTGGCATCTGTACTGACTCCTTACGCATGCGTTTTCCCCTCCCTTTTTTTTTTTTGTGTGTGTGTACAAAATGTTTTTTTTACTAACAGGAGTTAAAAAAATATTTGGTGTGAAGATATTTCAGGAAGAAACTTTGGGCTGTACTTAATAATAGTGTTCTGCTTATTATGAATAGATGGTCTATATATTGCATACATGAAACTGTGCGTGTCCTAGGTTTTGCTTTTGGTGTGCGCTTTATTGTCATTTTTATATAATTTTACAAGGATCACTTGCAAGACCTCTGACCCAAAGATACAGTTGGGACCTAATGTAATTATTTGAGAAGAGTTTTGCTTGGTGATACGGATTCAAAACAAAAGGTTAATGTATTTTTTTCCTCGCTTTTGTTTTCCAGTGAAGATGGAGATCTGCCAGTACAGTTCCTAATGCAGCACCTGGCCTCGTCTGGGTGACGTTCTGTGAATGCTGAATCCTGTCCTACAAATTAGGGGGGAGGGGGGGGGGGGAGTGATATGAAGGAGCAGAATATTTTTAAACCTTGAGAGAAGCTTTGAATGACATTAAGATCATGTGTGTTGTCATAGCTCTTCACCTTTACAGAAGCAGGAAATAACTTCAGTGTGGAAAATGAGGTGAGTCATGCATATACTCTTCTCGCTATAAGATTGGCTTCATCGGGGAAGAGACAACTGGTGAGATGGCATGTAACAAACTAAATCCCTAAATTCATTAAAAGACGCCGTCTCTGTCCGTCTGTCCACCTAACGCTCTCTCTCTCTCTCTCTCTCTCTCTCTCTCTCTCTCTCTCTCTCCTGTGCGTGTGTGTGTGTGTGTGTGTTTTGGTGGTTTTTTTTTTTTTTTTTTTTTTTTTTTGTGGGGAGTGGGAGTGGGGGCGGAAGGAGGTGGAGGGTGGGTGTGGGGGGTGGATGGATATTGGGGGGGGGGTGATGGTGGTAGTGGTGGTGTGACGTGAAGAGCTCTCGCGCGCTTGGGTAGGGGGAAGGAGAGGGAGACGAGCAATCGGGACCAGTGATATCCTTTCAGGCGTGTGTATATACGGAACTGGTTGCTTACGCATAATTTTGCTTTAGCATAGTGTCTTTAACAGGTAACTTCCATTATTAACATATTTGAGAGGGAGAGGGGGGGGGGGGGGAGGAGGAGAGAGAGAGAGTGTGTGTGGGTGTATGTGTAAAACAAAATGAAAAACTGAAAATAATTAAGTCCTTTGTCTCATTTATGTTGTTTTCTTTGTATAAGCAACACATTATCCGAGTGAGTGTGCCAGTACACCACACATGAGAACATTAATAAACTCAGACACTCTGTATCAATTACCAAAACACTAAAATCAGCAAACATATGTCCATTTGTAAGATAACACACAGACTATGCATGGTGCGTAAGAGACTGGTTGGGAAAGAAAAGAAGAAGAAAAAAAAAGAGAAAAAAACCTAGTTGTGGAAATTATTTAGTTTTTTTTCTGCTTTTTGTTTTTTTTGGCAGATGAAGAGGACAGTGTGAAGCACCAAAAAATGAAGAGGTGGATTTTGGCCTTAGGGAAAAAAAAGAAAAAAGTAAAAAAAAAAAAAAAAAAAAAAAAAAAAAAAAAAAAAAAAAAAACTACCACCTTAGGTGCTCCATTGATCCGAGAACTGATGCCACTAAAAAAAAAAAAAAAAAAAAGGAGGAAATAACTTAAGTAATAACCATGTGTTGATTATGTCATGAATTGCATTCTTTCATGGCATAATGCGACAATCTGATGTATTGCTTTTAGTCATTGTACAGAATAGTGTCATTTATTTTGGTTCAGGTTGCCACGCATTTTTATTGGTAGTTCTGGATGGGACACTTTCACTATGTATGCATGTGCATTTTTATTGGTAGTTCTGGATGGGACACTTTCACTGTGTATGCGTGTGCATTTTTATTGGTAGTTCTGGATGGGACACTTTCACTATGTATGCATGTGCATTTTTATTGGTAGTTCTGGATGGGACGCTTTCACTTGTATGCATGTGCATTTTTATTGGTAGTTCTGGATGGGACACTTTCACTGTGTATGCATGTGCATTTTTATTGGTAGTTCTGGATGGGACACTTTCACTGTGTATGCATGTGCATTTTTATTGGTAGTTCTGGATGGGACACTTTCACTGTGTATGCATGTGCATTTTTATTGGTAGTTCTGGATGGGACACTTTCACTGTGTATGCATGTGCATTTTTATTGGTAGTTCTGGATGGGACACTTTCACTGTGTATGCATGTGCATTTTTATTGGTAGTTCTGGATGGACACTTTCACTGTGTATGCATGTGCATTTTTATTGGTAGTTCTGGATGGGACACTTTCACTGTGTATGCATGTGCATTTTTATTGGTAGTTCTGGATGGGACACTTTCACTGTGTATGCATGTGCATTTTTATTGGTAGTTCTGGATGGGACACTTTCACTATGTATGCATGTGCATTTTTATTGGTAGTTCTGGATGGGACACTTTCACTATGTATGCATGTGCATTTTTATTGGTAGTTCTGGATGGGACACTTTCACTGTGTATGCATGTGCATTTTTATTGGTAGTTCTGGATGGGACACTTTCACTGTGTATGCATGTGCATTTTTATTGGTAGTTCTGGATGGGACACTTTCACTGTGTATGCATGTGCATTTTTATTGGTAGTTCTGGATGGGACACTTTCACTATGTATGCATGTGCATTTTTATTGGTAGTTCTGGATGGGACACTTTCACTGTGTATGCATGTGCATTTTTATTGGTAGTTCTGGATGGACACTTTCACTGTGTATGCATGTGCATTTTAATTAGTAGTTCTGGATGGGACACTTTCACTATGTATGCATGTGCATTTTTATTGGTAGTTCTGGATGGGACGCTTTCACTATGTATGCATGTGCATTTTTATTGGTAGTTCTGGATGGGACACTTTCACTGTGTATGCATGTGCATTTTTATTGGTAGTTCTGGATGGGACGCTTTCACTATGTATGCATGTGCATTTTTATTGGTAGTTCTGGATGGGACGCTTTCACTGTGTATGCATGTGCATTTTTATTGGTAGTTCTGGATGGGACACTTTCACTGTGTATGCATGTGCATTTTAATTAGTAGTTCTGGATGGGACACTTTCACTATGTATGCATGTGCATTTTTATTGGTAGTTCTGGATGGACGCTTTCACTATGTATGCATGTGCATTTTTATTGGTAGTTCTGGATGGGACGCTTTCACTGTGTATGATGTGCATTTTTATTAGTAGTTCTGGATTGGACACTTTCACTATGTATGCATGTGCATTTTTATTGGTAGTTCTGGATGGGACACTTTCACTGTGTATGCATGTGCATTTTCCCAGCTTTGTAATTTACAAAATGTTTTACTAGCTACAATACTGAAACACTGGGGTGTACATAACGATTCTTGGATTATTAGGAGAATATGAACCATCTATTTTTTATGCATGAAAGTGTGCAGATCTCAAGTTTTTGTTTGATGTGAAATGTATTTATCATTATATATGACTGTTCAGAGGATGGCTGTGAGACTTTTGACTTAAAGATAGTTTGTTTCTTCTCATTTTAGGTAATGTTATATAATTGTTTGAAAAGAGTTTTGCTTGATGTTATCTGTTCAAAACAAAAGGGTAATCTTTTTCCAGTGATGCTGCAGATCTGGCGTTTTTTTAGTGCTGTAGTGCAGCCAGTTCTTTGTCTTGACGGAAGAATTCTTATTCTTTGCTCTTTCTATACACATATTGGTGGAGCTAGTCTTTCCTAGTATTTGCACAATATTTCTGATTGCGCAGCAATGTGCCATGTTTATCAGTTTATGTGCCATGTTTATCAGTTTATGTTCTGTGTTTATCAGTTTATGTGCCATATTTATCAGTTTGCTTATGTAGCATGCTTGTTTGCTTTTTTTTTTTTCAGTTTCTGTTGCAGATCTCCGATATAGTCCAATAATCAGCAGGTTTTTCTGTCACAGATAAATTCAATTTGAATATGTAAGATTAGTTTCTTTATTACACTAAAAAACTGTGTTGTGCATTGCAGTGTCCTCAGACTTTGCCACTGGTGTTGGGCAGCATGCTTTGAATGGCGTATAAGGCTGCTGTCCATAGATGAGCGGTATGTAAGAAACAAGTTAATAATTATTGTGAGTTAATGCTTTTCAGTCGTTGCATTGAATTGCGTGATATTATTATGAATTGTTTTCATTTATTGCAGTAATTAATGTCATTCATTCTGTGTCTGGTTGGCATGCATTGTTATAGTAAGCACTGGCACTGTTGACACTTTTACTTTTTTCATCTCCCCCATTTCTTTGTTTTTTTTATTGAACAAAGTGTTTGATTTACTTACAGGAATATTGAAATTACTGAGTGTTGAGAGTATTTTAGGAACAAGTGCTTGGGTGTACAGGATGGTTTTGATTACTAGGTGTATGAGGATGATGGTAAATACATGAAATTGTACTTTGTCCTGTGTTCGATTTACATCGTGGTATTTTTTATATGATAGCCCCAGAATGGCATGTGAGACTTTTGACCTAAAGGTCATTTGCAAAGAGATGTTAGCTGTTTGAGACAAAAAGCTAACAGATTTTTCCAGTTCTTGTTTTATACAGTGATATTACTGGTGAGGATGCAGCAGCAAACATCTGGGCAATGTCTTCTTTTCCACACTCTTTTTCTCTGTGGTCTTCTTAAGATCCGCCACGTTTGCCGTGCGGTGTGACCTGTGATGGAGGGGAATGAGATCCTGGTGATTGAGAGGACACGTGCCCTCAGCACATCACTTTGGCTCGGATCTCTCCTAGACAGGAGGTACACTCTGGCCCGGGTGTATTAATCAGCTCCCCCTTCATGGGGCTGGGTCAAGACAGGCAGTTCTCTGGCTGGCCAAGTTAACCCCTGCAGTGCTCGGCTCTCTGCTCCTGTGAGTTGAGCATGATCAGGGTGGATAGGGTTAGTGGCACTCTGTTTGTCGTTTATCTCTCCTGAAGCCTGGAAGGGGTCAAGACAGTGACTTCTTGGCCCTGGCCCCTTAGTTGGACTCCATGGCGGGTGGGTAAGGGAGAGACGAAATTTGATTGCACTAAACATGGATTTTTCTCAGATCATTCCCCCCCAAAAAAAGAGGAAGGCAGCAGCCCCTATTTCGAGGGATTTTGAATCAGACAGCGACTCAGATATGGAGATAAGAGAGAGGACAGGTTTCTGGGCTTCCTGGCTTGTGATAAAAGGGACAGAGCAGGAAAAGCCCATTTCAGCTCTGAGTCCTTTTGCGATCCAGAAGGGCTTCCAAGGTCTAGCAGGTGACCCTCAGTCGGTGAAAAGGCTACGGAACAGCTCATTCCTTGTCCAGTGCAGATCGAAGAAGCAATCAGAACAGCTGCTGAGGGCAACAAGACTCGTGGACAGAGAAATCTGGGTGTCTCCCCATAAGCAGTTAATTTGGCGTCATATACTTTACCATGTCAGACCATAGCATTCCACGGCAGTTAGTCAGCTCTGCCAGGCCGAGATTTTTTTGTGGCTAATGCCGTAATAAGACATCACGTGATGCCCACACTACTTCCGCCAGGGAAGAAGACGGTGTAAACTTCCTGTTCCTCATTCAGCCTCGGCCTCCTGCCTAACAAGGACAGGTTTTTTTGCTCTGTCTCGCCCCCCCACTAGGCTCTCACATGCTCGAGACGCTCTCCCCAACCGTGCCCGCGTGCAGCCACCACTTGCGCACGAGGAGCGTCCTTACTCCGGCGGCGGAGTTGTGGACAGTCCCTGGGATGCCCAAACTGTTCATAACTCCGGGTCTTGGCCGCAGGCACGGCCTCGCCCGGACCTGTGTCGCCCAGACCCCCGACGGTCGACCACCCCCGATCGACCGCATACTCTCCCCTAGGGGTACAGGACGTTGGGGGGCAGACCTATTCCGCCCCCCACTTGGGCAACGTCCACGGTCCCGTTCCTCTGGGGGGGGGGGGGGGGGGGGGGGGGGGGGATCTACCCGCGGGACCATGGGTGTCCTGCGTGATCATTACCAGGGGGTGGCCACGGCACCGCAGCCACTCCAATCCGCGCGTAGGCGGATAGAGGGCTTGGTCGCCATGCCCTCCACCACTCCCCCTGTCGAACAGGGGGGCCCCATGGATCCCACCAGGGAAGTGTACGGGGCAGTGCACTCTCCTCGGGGGAAGGGGGTGTCACGACACGCTCTCTCGCTACCCCCCCCCCCCCCCCTGTTGCAGGATACCCCGGCCCCCGAGGAAATTCTGCCCCAGGGCCACCACAGCCCGCTTGCTTCCTCGGGGACCGGTGGCTCTATGCCCCCGAGAGGAATCAGTGGCTACGTTCGGATTTACACCAGGACCTACCTTGTGGTCGGCTGTGCTGTCCAACCTCTAACAGCTGGCTCGACCTTGGTCCCCCATCCTCTCGGGCGCTGTCCGACCAGCAGGACGGTCCTCCCCCTCTCAGTCCGTCCGCCGATCATAGAGCCACGAGGGACCCGCCCTCGCCTTCCCCCACTCCCCAGCCAGGGCGGGACTCTCATGCACCCCAGCTGTTGCCGCCTGCTGAAGGTTCATCCGAACCTCGGCAGGAACACGACCACCCAGAGTCTGACGACGAGGAAGAAGTCCCGGTCTCCTCTTTGGGGGACCCGGACGCCCTGGAACAGTGGCTCCCAGACCTTGTCGTGAGTGAGCCCCCCTCCTCCGGCAACGTCCTTTCACTTGCGAAATTCGCCGGGCCGTGCCCAGCCCAACGTTCGCAACCCCGTCCCATATACGTGCCCCTCAGACGATTTCCTCACTCTGGGAAGGTCCGGCAACGCATGCCAGGGGTGCACAAGCCGTCCCTCCACCTGGGAAGGAGGCCCTCACGGCCCCCAATGCGGCCCGGTCGGCTCCTTCCTTAAGGACCCCCGGAAGCCTGCTATTGCCTCCCTGTTCTCGGACAACCCACGACCAGGGAGATGGCCATCTCCCAGGATGACCTCCGGCTGATCCCCAACCTCGCCCCTCCCCACTCCGCCACGATCTCTATGAAGCACCTGGCGGAGTGGGACCGCATGGTCAGGATGGGCCTGCTCCACACCACGGCGGGACACGTCTTGTGGACATGCTCCTGCAGCGGATGGCAGAACTCGGCCGGAGGAGGACGGTGCTGTCCCTGGGTCCCCGGATGACTCGGGAGACAGACCAGGAGACGCAACCTCGCCCTTTCGGCGACCCATTGATGCGGATCTTGATCAACAAGATCTCGGATCACCTGTCGGCTGCGGCGGACAGCGCAGCCAGGACGCATTTCTATCTCCTTTTGGCAGGGAGAGAGGCCGGGTTGTCATGGTCCAACCTCTCCCAGGCGCCAAGTCGGCCTTGCGGTGCATCCCTGGGCAGGTCCAGTCGCTGTTCGGCGACTATTCGACTGCGACACCAGGAGACGGACTCCTGCTCAAACCCTATCCCAGGCTGTCACCTGCCCACACCGCACGGCCCGCCAAGCGCCCTAATATCCCCTCTAGGCCAAGGCCGAAACCTCCCCAACAGAATTTTCGGTTCGGCCAGCAGACACGGTCCCAGAGGTGACTGGGGGAGTCGCCCGTGGGGGACTCCATCCTTATACTCCCATCTCAGACGCTACCTGCGTCTCGTCTGGCAAGATCGGGGTTCCAGAAAATCCGGGAAGCAGTCTGTACTTACACTGAAATCTGCTTGCAATGGGTTCCGACAAACGGCCCTAGTCTAGCAGACGATGCTCGCCTTGAAGTATTGATTTTTCTCAAGGTCTCGTCCTAGTTTTCCATAGTCTCATTCGCGTGAAGACGCGATACTTACATCCGCCATTTTCCCGTCAGTACTCAAGGCAATCGACATGCCAGGAAAGTGTGCATTTCAGGATCCTTGGGTCAAGGTAAGCAGTACTGTTGCTAAGGATCCCCAAAACAACATCATGTTCTATGTTTGGTGTGCCAAAGATCGCCTCATTTGCCATCTATGGGCTCAAAAACCACACACTCATGCTGACTATGGCCACAAAAAGCGCAGGGCTCAGTATCTTAAATTCACACGCGTTCGTGTTCCTGTCTTTTTAAGCGGACGGGTGGGGAGAGTGGCACTAGTTCAACCTGTACACTACCCCTCCAACTCGGGCTGTTCCCCTTTTTGAGAACCCTCATACCTCGGGAGTGTGGGACGCACAGTGTGGGATGCTCTGTCGGCCCGTCTCCACATCAACGGCCTGAAGTGGAAGCGGGCAGGCTTGCCCTCCCCTGCTTCCGACCCCAGGTCTCGCACCGATTTGTTCTCCTGCCCACGGACAACACTTCGGTGCCTTGTTATGTCAACAAAAGGGGTGGGGGGGGGGAGGGGGCTCACTCCCTCAGCCTCTCCCTCCAAATAGAGGCCCCCCTCCACTGTTGCCGTGCAGGGATTCACCCTCTGCGCGACACACATAGCGGGGCCCCTCCTTCTCACTGACGGGACCCTCAGCAGGCTGGCCCTCGGCCCAGTGGGGAACAGTGTTCAGGCCCAGGGTCGCTCACCCTCCCTGGTCTGGCCTCATAATATACGCCTTCCCTCCATTCCCAATCCCCCACAGGGTGAGCCCTTTTCCAAGGGGAGAGAAGGCCTCCTGGGCTCAACTCTGTTCCTCCATCTGGCCTTCCTGTTTTCAGATAGGTAGTTCCTATCTCTCCTATCTTCTTCGTTAGGCTCTCGGCTGGCTCCATTTGGGGCTACTGGGAACCCCGCGCCCCAGGCGCTCCTCCCAGTCCTCTCTACATCCTTCCTAGATGGGCAGATCGGCCTACGCCCAAGCGTATAAGGATCTCCCCGTCTTTTCTCCCCGGGCCCATGAGAGCAGGGTGCTGGCCACTTCCACAGCGACCCAGCGCTCTGTCCTCTTGCACCACATCCTGGAGGCAGCCTACTGGCATCCGGAAAATCCCTTCATAAGCCTTAATTTAGGGATGTTCGCATGACCAGGGCTGATGGTTCTAGGGACTTCTTTTGCGGCTAACGCAGCCATATCTATTCCTCTACTAACCCCAAGAACCATTAGGGCACTAAGCCCTCCTCCGATTCCTTTGAATTCTGCTATGGTCTGACATGGTAAAGTATATGACGCCAAAATGGGGAGTTTGTATTATACTCCCTGTTTGGCTAGTATACTTACCATGTCAGACTCTAATGCCCTCCCTACCTTCCCCGCTAGCGCTATGGTTCTCGGGGTTACCTTGCGCATAGGCCTCGTTGAATGAGGAACAGGAAGTTTACACCGGCTTCTTCCCTGGTAGAAGTAGTGTGGGCGTCACTTGATGTCTTATTACGGCATTAGCCACAAAAAAATCTCGGGCTGGCAGAGCTGACTAACTGCCATGGAATGCTATGGTCTGACATGGTAAGTATACTAGCCAAACAGGGAGTATAATACAAACTCCCCATATTCGACCAAAGGAGTTATTCGGTGCCCGGATTTGAAAGGTGTCTCGGAAACGGAGATGAAGACAGAACTAGCATCCCAAGGTGTTACGGAGGTGCATAGGGTGACAGTCCGTAAAGGTGCAGAAAGAGTGCCCACCAACACCCTCTTTCTGACATTCCGCAACCCTTTGTTACCTCCAGTCATTAAAGTAGGATACTTGAATGTCCGTGTCCAACTTTATGTTCCATCCCCGATGGGGCGTTTCAAATGGCAGAAGTTTGGACACGTCAGAGACCGCTGTTCTGGGGAGGAGGTGTGTGGTGTTTGCTGCAAGGCAACCCATGATGGGCCATGTAAAGACCCGGCTCATTGTGCAAACTGTGGTGGCGACCACCCCCCCTCTTCACGCAACTGCCCTGTTTGGATTCAGGAGTCCACCATCCAAAAAGTAAAAACCGAAAAGAAAATCTTGTTTTTTGAAGCACGCAAACAGGTTGTTGTAGTCAGACGTCAACAGTGTCTTCATATGTTTCGGCTATAAAGAACGTTTCCACCCGTTGAGTCTGCTGCCAGACTGATGAATTCATTTTCAGCAAAACATTGCCAGGTAAAATGTCAAACTCTGGTGGAAGCAAAGCCACCACCTCCCAACCCAAAGTGGGTGCCCCTGGTGGGGGCAATAAATCCACCACCCTTCAGACTGCCCAGCAGTCTACTCCATCTGCTGCTGGGCAGAATAAAAAGCCAGCTCTCCCGCCTCGAACTCTCGTGAGCGGTGCCCGTGCGGGCAAAGGAGAACCACCAAGTGTGGAGATGGTGGAGATGAAGAAGAAACCTCCACCATCTCCAAAACTCGAGCCGTCTTCATCTGTGAGCAAGTCTGCCAGCAGGTCTGGAGACCGCACAATCCAGTGCAACTGAACAACAAATACGCTCCATTGGCTGAAGACAATGACTCGGAGACGAACTGGTTTCTCTCCTATTCGTCCTCTGCACCATGGACAGTAAAATAGTTCATTGGAATATCTGTGGTTTAAAGTCAGACTTTGAGGAGCTGCAGCTTCTGTGTCAAACATTAAAACCTTACGTCGTAGCTCTTCAGGAAACTAAAATTCAAAGCCAGAAGACTTTCACTCTTTCTGGCTTTAATATTCTTTCCAAACCTGCTCAACCATCCACATTGGGACTAACAGGCACAAAACTTTACTGTTTAGTCCTGTCGCTCTGACTACCCCCCTTCACGCAGTAGCTGCGAGAGTTACTCTCCATAAAACTGTTACAGTTTGCTCACTATATCTGCCACCTTCTGTCCCGGTTTGTCGTCAGGACCTTGTCAGTCTGATCGGAGAACTTCCTCGACCTTTTTTGCTGTTGGGTGATTTTAATGGACACAATCCTCTTTGGGGTAGTGTGAAGTCGTCATCCAGAGGTCTGGTTCTTGAAGATGTCCTTTCAGACTTTGATTTGTGTTGTCTGAACGATGGATCTCCAACTTACCTCCACTCTTCCACAGGCTCACTTTTCGTGTTTAGATTTGTCGATATGTGACTCCTCACTGGTCCTGGACTATGAGTGGTCTGTCCTTGACGATCTGCATGGAAGTGATCATTTTCCTGTTCTATTAAAACCCATACTAACTGAAAATGCCTCTGTCTCACAACATCTTAATTATAAGAAGGCAAATTGGAATCTTTTGGCAGCCAATATTTCAAAGGAACTCCAGGAAATTGACATTCTTCAGAGTCCAGACCCTGCAGAATCTCTAACCAATACTGTGATAAACAGTGCTAAAACCTGTATTCCAATGTCTTCCGACAAACTCCAACTGCCCAAAACACCTTGGTTTAATTCTGATTGCCAACAAATCTCAAAAGTACGCAAACGGGCTCAGCGTCGGGTATACCAAAGACCTTCAGGTCCCAACGCTCGAGCCCATCAGAAACTCCGTGCCAAATCAAGACACACTTTCAGAATCAGTAAACGTCAGTCTTGGAGAAACTTCTGCTCCAGGCTGACATCTAAAACTTCAAAGAAAAAAGTCTGGAACATAATCAGAAAAATCAAAGGGAAGAACACCAACCCCTCCATTCATCACCTGAAACTTGCCAATGCTCTGATAACTGGCAAACAAGCTGTTGCCAGTCTGCTGGCCTCCACCATTCAACAGAACTCCTCATCTTCAAATAATTCTGCAGCCTTTTTAAGAAACAAATCAGAGAGCAATCCTCATATAATTTCACATCAGACAACTCTGAAGCCTACAATCTACCTTTTTCAAGCGATGAACTTAAATCAGCTTTGCAAACCTGCAATGATTCTGCCCCTGGTCTAAATGACATTCATTATCAGGTTTTGAAACATCTTCCAGAAAGCTGTCTCCAGACCCTTCTTAAAGTCTACAACCATATCTGGACCACAGGGTGCTTTCCGCCCTCCTGGCAGAAAGCCCTGATCATTCCAATTCCAAAGCCTGGAAAGTACCTTACCAACCCTTCCAACTATCGTCCAATAGCTCTGACTAGCTGCCTCTGTAAGTTGATGGAAAAGATGGTCAACTCCCGTCTGATGTGGAAGCTGGAAACCGATGGCCTTTTGGTCAGTGAACAGTGCGGGTTCCGGAAGTACCACTCGACAGTTGACCATCTAATCCGTCTGGAAACCACCATTTGCAACGCCTTTGTCAATAAACAGCATGTGGTCGCTATCTTTTTCGACCTCAAAAAAGCGTATGACACCACGTGGAAATCAGGAATTCTTATGGACCTGCACAGACTTGGTTTCCGTGGTCACCTGCCTCTTTATACAGAACTTTTTGGCTGATCGACAGTTCCAGGTGCGTGTTGGCACCACACTCTCTGACATCCATGGGCAGGAGTTGGGTGTCCCTCAAGGGAGCATCCTTTCTCCTGCCCTTTTCAGCATTAAAATCAACGACATTTTGAAATCTGTAAGCCAAGGTTCTGAGTCCTCACTGTTTGTTGACGATTTTGCGCTGTACGCAGTTGGAGCCTCTTACGCCAGCGTACAGCGTCGACTCCAACTTTGTGTCAACAAGATCGAACAGTGGGCCGAGGAAAACGGGCTTACCTTCTCGCGTACCAAAACTCAGTCAATCTATTTTCACAATTTTCGTCAATTTTTTGCTGATCCTGAAATTTGTCTGGATAAGTCCACCATTCCAGCTGTAAAAGAAGCCAAATTCCTAGGAGTTATTTTTTTATCAAAAACTCAACTTTCTCAGCCACATCAAAAACCTCAAAACCTCTTGCCAGAAAGCTCTGAATATTCTGCGGGTCGTAGCTCACACTGACTGGGGCGCTGATAAGAAAACTTTGCTGCACCTCTACAGAGCCCTGGTCCGCTCCAAACTGGACTATGGTTGTGCTGTATACGGCTCTGCAAGACCGCCTTACCTAAACTCTTGGACCCTATCCACCATCAAGGGCTTCATCTCTGTCTTGGAGCATTCCGCACCACCCCTGTGTACAGCCTGTACGCAGAGGCAGGTGAACCCTCACTGTCCAACCGCAGGCTGAAAATGTCTCTGAATTACTATGTCAGACTGTTCTCGGAACCGGAGAATCCTGCCTATGACTATGTCTTTGACCCCCAGTTTCAAAGCAAATTCAAAACCAACCCTAACTGTATTCCGCCGTTTGGTGTTCGTATGCAGCCTCACGCGCGGAATGCAGGTCTAGACCTAGGAGTTGTGTCTGATTTTTCCAAGTTTCCGGATCAGCCTCCGTGGACCTTTTTCACACCAGAGATTCGTTTTGATCTTGCAGCTTTTCGTAAAGAGTCTACCAGCTCTCAGGCATACAAGGCATTGTATGCTGACCTCTGTTCAAAATTTCCATCCTATAAGAAAATGTTCACTGACGGTTCCAAGTCTGAAGATGGAGTGGCCTGTGCAGCCTATTGCCCTGGTGCTCCTTCTCAGATACTGTTAAAACATACCTCCAGATGCTTCTGTCTGTTCTGCTGAACTTACTGCTCTGGTTCTGGCATTGAAGATAATTTCACAATCTACGAAGAGGGACTTTCTGGTTCTGTCGGATTTGCTGTCAGCTTTGGAGGCCATAGCTGGCCGCAACCTTCAGCATCCAGAACTTTTACATTTCTTTGAACTTTTTAGCAAGTTGAAAGTGGATGGTTACAACATTATTCTAGCTTGGGTTCCTGGTCATGTTGGCATCGGAGGGAACGAAATGGTTGATCGTTTAGCCAAGAATGCCACAACAGAGAAATTGTCCAACATTTATATCCCTTGCTCAAATCTGAAACCCAAAATTAACGATTATGTGAGGGACCTCTGGCAGGAGGATTGGAAGATGCAGGCAGATAACAAACTCTTTCAGATCCATCCAGACCTTAAGGAGTTCCTCCCATCTACGTCTGGTGGTCATAAAAAAGAAACAGTTCTGTGCCAGCTGCACACCGGCCATTCGTATTTTACCTATTCGTACCTTTTAAAGAGCGAAGAAGCGCCGTGGTGCATTCCATGTCATGTGCCACTGACAATGAAACATATTCTTTTAGAGTGTTGGGACTTGCACGATGTGAGACACAAACATTTTACAGCAGAGTCCATGAAAATCCTGTTCAGAGATGTCCCGCCTGACGTGATTAACATTTTTCATCTGATTTAAGATTTTCCGGACGAAAGATTTTTAACGAAGTTTCTGGTGCGTTTTAGAAGATGTCATTTAAAGAGATGTATGAAAGTTTGTTTTTTTTTATACATGACTTGTGAGTTGATTTTAACGTGGTGACAGCCCTGATGTGGCCCTCTGCGGTTGGCTGGGCTATAAGCAACATTATCTTATCTTATCTCCTGGTGGAAAGCCCTGATCATTCCAATCCCTAAGCCTGGAAAGGACCTTACCAACCCTTCAAACTATCGCCCAATAGCTCTGACCAGCTGCCTCTGCAAGCTAATGTAAAAGATGGTCAACTCCCGTCTGATGTGGAAGCTGGAAACCGATGGCCTTTTGGCCAGTGAACAGTGCGGTTCAAGAAGTACCACTCGACAGTTGACCATTTAGTCCATCTGGAAACCACAATCCACAACGCCTTTGTCAATAAGCAGCATGTGGTTGCTATCTTTTTTTTTACTTAGAAAAAGTATATGACACCACGTGGAAATCAGGAATCCTTATGGACCTGCACAGACTTGGTTTTCATGGTCATCTGCCTCTGTTTTATCAAAACTTTCTGGCTGATCATCAGTTCCAGGTGCGTGCTAGCACCACACTCTCTGACATCCATGGGCAGGAGTTGGGTGTACCTCAGGGAGCATCCTTTCTCCTGCCCTTTTCAGCATCAAAATCCATGACATTGTGAAATCGGTAAACCAGGGTTCCGAGTCCTCTCTGTTCATTGATTACTTTGCGCTGTACGCAGTTGGAGCTTCTTACGCCAGCATACAGCGTCGACTCACATCTTTGTGTCAACAAGATTCAACAGTGGGCCGAGGAAAATGGGTTTACCTTCTCAAGTACCAAAACTCAGTCAATCCATTTCCACAATTTTTGTCAATTTTTTGTTGATCCTGAAATTCGTCTGGACAAGTCCACCATTCCAGCTGTAAAAGAAGCCAAATTTCTGGGTGTTATTTTTGATTAAAAATTAAACTTTAAAAGTCATATCCAACACTTAAAAACTGCATGTCAGAAAGCACTGAACATTCTGCGAGTTGTGGCGCACACAGATGGGGGTGCTGACAGGAAAACTCTCCATCTTTACAGGGCTCTGATCCGTTCCAAACTGGACTGTGGATGTGTAGTGTATGGCTCTGCCAGACCGTCCTACCTGAAAAGTCTAGACCCTATCCACCATCAAGGGCTTTGATTGTGTCTAGGTGCGTTCTGCACTACTCCTGTTTATAGCTTGTATGCCTAGGCAGGAGAACCATCCCTCTCAAATCGCCGACTAAAACTTGCCTTGAACTACTGTTTGAGTCTCTCATCTCAGTTTCTGTGTGTGTGTGTGTGTGTGTGTGTGTTGTGTATAGGGGTAATATTATTGTTGGATGTCTCTTAGTTGTGTTTGTAAGTAGGTGTCTCAAACTGACTACATGGGGACAGGAAGAGGTACATATATGTGTGCGAGTGAGTGTTATTTACAGAGGCAGTATTGTTTGTGGTGATTCAGTGGTTGCTGAATTAAGAGTGAAGACATTCTGCTAACGAAGAGGTCTCTTGAAGAATCCTCTAAGAAAACCACACTGAAGAGCCCGGTAGGTGTTGAACAGTTCTGTATGTAAATAGGAAACTGACCTATACTTGTGTGGGCGAGTGTGTTCTATGTGTAGTTATCTGCATGTATAATTCAGGCAGTCATTGACTTCACATGAGCAATGCTTTGTGGACGCTGGGTCCAGTGTTACACTTAATCTGAGCAATGCTTTGTGGACGCTGGGTCCAGTGTTACACTTCATCCGAGCAATGCTTTGCGGACGCTGGGTCCAGTGTTACACTTCGTCCGAGCAATGTTTTGCGGACGCTGGGTCCAGTGTTACACTTCGTCCGAGCAATGTTTTGCAGACGCTGGGTCCAGTGTTACACTTTGTCCGAGCAGTGTTTTGCGGACGCTGGGTCCAGTGTTACACTTTGTCCGAGCAGTGTTTTGCGGACGCTGGGTCCAGTGTTACACTTTGTCCGAGCAGTGTTTTGCGGACGCTGGGTCCAGTGTTACACTTTGTCCGAGCAGTGTTTTGTGGACGCTGGGTCCAGTGTTGCACTTCATCTGAGCAATGCTTTGTGGACGCTGGATCCAGTGCTACAAAGATGGAACACATCTTCCATCTACCATCTTGTGAGAAGGGGAAAGGAAGAGGGGGTGAGAGGGGTGTGTGAAAGAGCAGATAATGTTTCAACTTTGATAGAAGATTCTGACAGCAACATAATCATGTATGTTGTTAAAGCACTATAGTGTAGCCAGTTTGATAGAAGCTGTGAAGGCCTTTAAAATTAATCATGTGTATTGATTATGTCATGAATTGTTTTTGTCATTCATTGCATTGAGTAATGTAATAGTCTTATAAATTGTTTCTGGCTGATGCATGTAAAAGTGTCCTTGATTCTGTTGACAGTCTTATAAATTGTTTCTGGCTGATGCATGTAAAAGTGTCCTTGATTCTGTTGATAGTCTTATAAATTGTTTCTAGCTGATGCATGTAAAAATGTCCTTGATTCTGTTGCAGGTTGGCATGTGTTTTTATTGTTAGCTTTGACATAGACTCTTTCAGCCTGCATGCATGTTTTCCCCCCTAGTTTTTTTTTTTTTTTTTTTTTTTTTTTGAAAGATACTAATATTACTAACAGTATTGAACCATGGGGGTTGTACACAGAGATTTTCTGTTCATTATGAGCTATACACTATATATTTTTGTATGAATGAAACTGTGCATGTCAAAGCTTTGTGTTTAATGTGTATTGTACTTATCATTATCATATGATTATTCAGAGGATGGCGTGTGAGACTTCTGACCTAAAAATACAGTCTGGCTTTTCTTACTGTAGATGTGGTCCTAATAAGATTATTTGAAGAGAGCTGTGCTTGATGTTAGCAGGTTAAAACAAAATGATAACCTTTTTCTTTTTTTTTTTCAGTGAAGCTGCTGATCTGCTAATGTATGATTTCTAACGCAAAAGCAGACCTTGCCTGGGTAGGAACTTCTGAAAGCGGTATTCAGTTTTACAAGAAGGTAGGGGTGTGTGTGTGTGTGTGTGTGTGTGTGTGTGTGTGTGTGTGTGTGCATGTGAGAGTGTGTGTGTGTGTGTGTGTGTGTGTGCATGTGAGTGTGTGTGTGTGTGTGTGTGTGTGTGTGTGCGGAAAACTTTTGAACTTTGATAAAAGCTTCGGATGACATCATGTGTATTGATTGTGTCATGAATTGTTTACATTTATTGCAGGCATTCTGTTACAGGCTGGCATGCGTGTTTGTAATGAGCACTGTCACCAACACTGTTTCTTAATATATATGCATGCCTTTCCCCAACTTTGTTATTCACAAAAAGTTTGTTTTACATACAACAATATTGAAATTGTTTGGTGTAAAGATATTTCATTAACAAACACTGAGCTGTACTCAAAGAATATTATGGACAGTTTTTTTGTGCATGCACTAAGTGTTGAGTTTGATGTGCTCTGTATTATCATTAATTACACAATTGCTCAAGGGATGGCTTGTTAGACTTCTGACCAAACTCTGCTTGATGTTAACTATTTTAAGCGAAAGGTAATTTTTTTTTCTCTTGTTTTTGTTCTACAGTGATCATGAGAATCTGCCCACGACTGATTAATGCAGCACCAAACCTCACCCAAGCAACATTTTGTGAAAGCTGGATCCAGTTTGATGAAGAATGGGCACCTCTTCTTTTTACTGCCTTGTGTTTAGGGGTAAGGAGTGTGTGTGTGTGTGTGTGTGTGTGTGTGTGAAAGAGCAGAAGATGTGTAAAGTTTGATGGAAGATGACATGCAGATCATGTGTTTCGTCATTGTGCTGAAGTGTTGAAAATTCTTCATTTAGGCAGAAGCTGTCAATGACTTTGCTAGCAATTATTTGCGTTGATTATATCATGAATTGTTTTTGTAATTCACTGCATAGTGTAAAGTGAAAGTCACATGAATTGTTTGTAGTCACTGCACAAAAAAGTGTCGTTCATTCTGTTTCAGAGTGGCATGCATTTTCACTGTAAGCTCTGAAAATGACACTTCTGCTCCGTATGCATAGGTTTTTCTTCTGTTTTGTACTTCCGCTCTCTGTGTATGTGTTTTTCCTTTTATTTGTACTTCCACTGTGTGTGTATGTGTTTTTCCTCCGTTTTGTACTTCCACTCTGTGTATATGTGTTTTTCCCCTGTTTTGTACTTCCACTTTGTATGTGTTTTTCCTCAGTTTTGTACTTCCACTCTGTGTGATGTGTTTTTCCTTTTATTTGTACTTCCACTCTGTGTGTATGTGTTTTTCCTCCGTTTTGTACTTCGACTTTGTGTGTATGTGTTTTTCCCCTGTTTTGTACTTCCACTCTGTGTGTATGTGTTTTTCCTTTTATTTGTACTTCGACTTTGTGTGTATGTGCTTTTCCTCCGTTTTGTACTTACACTCTGTAGGTATGTGTTTTTCCACTGTTTTGTACTTCCACTCTGTGTGTATGTGTTTTCCCCCTGTTTTGTACTTACACTCTGTGTGAATGTGTTTTTTCCCCCGTTTTGTACTTCCACACTGTGTGTATGTGTTTTTTCCCTGTTTTGTACTTCCACTCAGTGTGTATGTGTTTTTCCACAGTTTTGTACTTCCACTCTGTGTGTATGTGTTTTTCCTCCGTTTTGTACTTGCACTCTGTAGGTATGTGTTTTTCCACTGTTTTGTACTTCCACTCTATGTGTGGATGTGTTTTTCCCCTGTTTTGTACTTCCACTCTGTGTGTGGATGTGTTTTTCCCCTGTTTTGTACTTCCACTCTGTGTGTATGTGTTTTCCCCCTGTTTTGTACTTCCACTCAGTGTGGATGTGTTTTTCCCCTGTTTTGTACTTCCACTCTGTGTGTGGATGTGTTTTTCCCCTGTTTTGTACTTCCACTCTGTGTGTATGTGTTTTCCCCCTGTTTTGTACTTCCACTCAGTGTGGATGTGTTTTTCCCCTGTTTTGTACTTCCACTCTGTGTGTGGATGTGTTTTTCCCCTGTTTTGTACTTCCACTATGTGTTTATGTGTTTTCCCCCTGTTTTGTACTTCCACTCTGTGTGTATGTGTTTTTCCCCGGTTTTGTACTTCCACTATGTGTGTATGTGTTTTTCCCCGGTTTTGTACTTCCACTCTGTGTGTATGTGTTTTTTCCCCTGTTTTGTACTTTGTCTCTGTGTGTATGTGTTTTTCCCCGGTTTTGTACTTCGTCTCTGTGTGTATGTGTTTTTCTCCTGTTTTGTACTTCCACTCTGTAGGTATGTGTTTTTCCCCTGTTTTGTACTTCCACTCTGTGTGTATGTGTTTTTCCCCTGTGTTGTACTTCCACTCTGTAGCTATGTGTTTTTCCCCTGTTTTATACTTCCACACTGTAGCTATGTGTTTTTCCACAGTTTTGTTCCTCTGCTCTGTATGCATGTGCTTTCCCCTTGTGTTATTTACAGCGTGTTTGTTTCACTGACAGAATCAAAACACTGAGATGTACATATGATTTTGTGTTTGTTAGGAGTATATAGATTACTTGCTTTGCGTACATGAAACTGTGCCTGTCCTTCGGGTTTTTTTTCCTTTTTTTTTGGTCTCTTCTCCTTGTATTTGGCTTCGCCCTAAAACAGACACACAAACATAAGCAGACTGATCAAGCTATATATATGATGAATGATTTTTTTTTTTTTTTTTTTTTTAAAGGAAAGGTTGATGGCCTCAGTTGCACGCAAGCCCACGGAGCACGATTCCATTTATTTCTGTGAGTGCATCGCGTGTACTTTCTTCATTGACCGGAGACAGAGCGACAGGATTTTGAAGGAGAAAGAGATAGTGACAAGCATATAGACAGGCAGAAACAGAGAGAGGCACTTTCATGCATAATTCTTTATCCATATGAATTCTAAAGACGTACAGTTTCAGATTGTTCAGATAAGTTTTAGTGTGAAATGAGTGATTACATATGCCTGGGTTTCATTTTGCTCCAGTGGGCATTGCTTGTTCTGTTTTCACACACTGTGAGGTTTTAAAATATTGCTTATATTTATCAATTTGCTTTTGTAGCATGTTTTATCCTTGCCTTCTTTTTGTTTTGTTTTTAAGAATTTCTGTCGTAGATCTTTGAGCTAGTCTCATAATCAGCATTTTTAATAGATAAATTCCATTTGAATATCTGAAGCTAGTTTTAGAAAGCAGAGATTGGTGTTATGCACTGCTGTACATTCTGTGCTGCACAGAGTGAGCAGCACATTGTGATCAGTATATGCTGCACAGATGAGCAGCACGTTGTGATCATGTATAATGCTGCACAGAGTGAGGCAGCACATTGTATCAGTGTATAGTGCTGCACAGAGTGAGGCAGCACTTGTGATCAGTGTATAGTGCTGCACAGAGTGAGGCAGCACGTTGTGATCAGTGTATAGTGCTGCACAGAGTGAGGCAGCACATTGTGATCAGTGTATAGTGCTGCACAGAGTGAGGCAGCACGTTGTGATCAGTGTATAGTGCTGCACAGAGTGAGGCAGCACGTTGTGATCAGTGTATAGTGCTGCACAGAGTGAGGCAGCACGTTGTGATCAGTGTATAGTGCTGCACAGAGTGAGGCAGCACGTTGTGATCAGTGTATAGTGCTGCACAGAGTGAGGCAGCACGTTGTGATCAGTGTATAGTGCTGCACAGAGTGAGGCAGCACGTTGTGATCAGTGTATAGTGCTGCACAGAGTGAGGCAGCACGTTGTGATCAGTGTATAGTGCTGCACAGAGTGAGGCAGCACGTTGTGATCAGTGTATAGTGCTGCACAGAGTGAGGCAGCACGTTGTGATCAGTGTATAGTGCTGCACAGAGTGAGGCAGCACACTGTGATCAGTGTATAGTGCTGCACAGAGTGAGGCAGCACATTGTGATCAGTGTATAGTGCTGCACAGAGTGAGGCAGCACGTTGTGATCAGTGTATAGTGCTGCACAGAGTGAGGCAGCACGTTGTGATCAGTGTATAGTGCTGCACAGAGTGAGGCAGCACATTGTGATCAGTGTATAGTGCTGCACAGAGTGAGGCAGCACATTGTGATCAGTGTATAGTGCTGCACAGAGTGAGGCAGCACGTTGTGATCAGTGTATAGTGCTGCACAGAGTGAGGCAGCACATTGTGATCAGTGTATAATGCTGCACAGAGTGAGGCAGCGCGTTGTGATCAGTGTATAGTGCTGCACAGAGTGAGGCCGCACGTTGTGATCAGTGTATAGTGCTGCACAGAGTGAGGCAGCACATTGTGATCAGTGTATAGTGCTGCACAGAGTGAGGCAGCACATTGTGATCAGTGTATAATGCTGCCACCCATCAGGGAGCTGTAGGTAAATGAAAAATTGATAATTGTGTGTTGAGTATGTCATTAATTGTCTTTCAGTTACGTCCAGTTGTAGGATAGTTTTGTTTTTTTCCCAGCATGTGCAGACTGATACTCATGTGGACACTCCCTATATAGACAGGCAAAGATTAATAATCCCATCTACCCAACAAAGGGAGTGAAGTTTTATGTGTATGACCATTTTTTATCCCGCCACTAAGGCAGCTATACTCCATCTTTGGGGAAGGTGCATGCTATGTGTAATGTGTCATCTATACCAACGGCCAAACTGGCCTTCTCTTCCAAAGTTGGTGATGGGATTTGATGCGTGTTCAAGATGTTATGTGTGCATTCACACACTTGAAACCTTGGTTTATAGCCTTATTTGAAGGACCGTATGGGAAACGGAGTCAAAAACAATGTTAACTACGAGGGAAAAATCCCCCTGTACTGAAACATTCCTGGCGGAGATTCAAACCCACAACCCCAGGATCACCAAGATTACGAGTCCAGCGCTCTACCACTGAGCTATTCTGGCCCCGTATGATAGTTTAATGAATTGTTTCCAGTCATGGCATAGAGTAGTGCCAGTCATTCTCTAACAGGCTGGCATGGAAATTTATAGTGAACACACCGACAGTTTCACTTTTTGCTTCCTCCAATTTTTCTTATTTAGAAAATTTTACTAACAACAGTATTGAAGTTATTTAGATTTTAAAGTATTTTAGGAACGGGCACTGTGTGCACTTTACAGTTTTATGCTTTTATCGAATGTATGTGATATATTGATCTGAAATTGTGCTTTGTCCTAGGTCTAATTGATGCACTCTGTACTGTGTGTATGTGATAGATCGAGGTATGGCTTGTGACTCTTCTGACCTAAAGATGCAGTAAGGATTTTCTTACTCTAAATGAGGCCCAAATGTAATAATTTGTGAAGAGCTGTCAGCTATTTCAGATACTAGGGTAATCTTTTTCTTGTTCTTACTTTGCAGTGATACTGCAGATGTGGATGATGCAGCTGACCTCATCTGGGCAATGTCCTGAAAGCTTGATCCAGTCTTACACACACATTCTGATCATGGAAATTCGTACAGTGTACTTGCCATTATCATTCTGTGGTTGATGGAAACTGAAACTCCTGTGTATTGTTGGCTGCATACATGACAGAAAGCAACTGATGTGTGTAAGGTGATTGTAGTGGGAAAATATTCTGTGTTGAGTGATTGAGCCAAAGACTCATTTGCTGATTCTAGTTCATAGTAAAATGCACCATGAATGCAAAGTAAAAGATGAGCACTCTTTTTGAGTCATTTTGTCCACAGCTATAAAGTCATAATGATCATCACACTCAGATTTTTTTAAATTTTGTTTTTGCTAGCGCAATTGCATGATTTATACATGCGCATCATCCTGATACAGAACCTTAATATATGTTCAAAATATGCTGTTCTGAAAGTGATTGATTTCTTCTTTTCAAACATGCTAAAAATCATGTTGACAATGATCACAATTATAGGTTGTAAAATAAATAGAAAAAGAGGTAAAACTCATACGTTGGCAGGGATTCCGGTGCTACCAATGACAAGCGGAGAGGAAAAGAGCAGTAGCCTCCATACATAGGCATTGTGCTAATGTAAATATCTATAGAGGTTTTTCATTCTGTAAGATTTGAAGCAAACTTCATATAAACTGGAGAACATCAGGCGGGATTTTAAAAAAAAAGGTTATTCCACAGTCGTCATATAATTATTTACTCTGCTTGCTGAAGTTCAGAAACAAATTTGCAAATAATTACAGAAGCAGTTGTAACGCTGCATAAAATGTTTGTGTTGTAAGGTAAAAACCAAATAAGATCAAGAGCAAATTAAATTATCAGGGTTTGTAATGTGCTCAAGTGGGGTTAAACAATATCGTCGTCTGTAGCCTGTAACGTATTCTTTATTCATTGAGTTACTTACTTTCACCTGTTAGAACTGTTGAACTGTTTGTGCTGTTAAGAGCAAGTGGTTGGTATACAGACAACTAAATAATTTGTACTCCACAGCAAGCAGACTAGAATGAACACAGCAAGCAGACTAGAATGAAATATTATGAATAAGACAAATGTTGTCGTGTTTCCCTGCAGCAAGCAGACTGAAATAAAATGCTATGAGTGAGACAAATATTGAATATGAATAAGACACATACTGTCGGGTTTCCCTGCAGCAAGCAGATTAGAGTGAATGGTTAATGCTAACCCTGTGTATGCGTGCAGCATGAGTTTTCCCCCTCCCGCACATAGCCACTCACGCTTAAACCCCCGCCTACGTAGCGATTTTGGCATTTTTAAAAATTTATTTAACGTGTTATGTTTGGTCCATGTTAACATCATGTTTGGTATGCCCAAAAAGAAGAAATCAAGGACTTTTAGGTGAATGTACTTTCAAAACTCTAAGAGACCCTGTGTTGAGACCATGCACAGATGAATGAAGTAACCAAAACACACAGAAATAAAAACAAGTGCAGAGTTTGACGATCAGTGTTTAGTAGTGGCATGCAGACAAATTGATACAAAAAAGCACACACCTAATACAGTTATGGTTATGATACTTTTTGCTATTATTTATTATCCATTTTTAAACAATTACGCAGAATTTGGGCTAGAGAGATTTTGTGAGTCAAACGCCTATGTGTGTGTTACTGAATCGGTCGAATTGGTTGATTTGTCATTGTAATCAAGAACATCTTCAAAAAGACATTCCTCATCTTCCCTATCATCTCCACTGTCAATCGACTATCCTTCGTTATCGGAACCGCCTTGAATACATCATTGAAACAGTACCTTGTTCTAAAAAAACGACTTGCCAGCACTGAGCTGGCATTTTTACTAGACTCTAGCAGACGAAAGGCCAGTGCCAGAAATGCGGTCAGTTCCAAGTAAAAAAAGAACCATCAAGGGGTTCTTTGTCTCAGCGGCAGATAGCGAAGATGAATTTTGCTTGAACTTACGAACTAGGGCATGTCAGGCTGCTAGGAACCCTCTACTAACTTCTGGCGGGAGTTACTTCTCTTGGACTGTTACAGTTTAATAGTAGAATTTTTTGAAATAAGAACACATGGACCCGTGCATTCCGTAGGCAATGGAGCTTTCAGTCAGCGCACGGCACTGTGCGTGTCGCAGGCAGCAGAGCTTTGAGCAGCGCACGGAGCCGTGAGCCCCATAGGCTAAAAGTTAATATGAATAAAATGAATCATGTGTTTTATAAAGGGGATATCTTGCATGCACTGAACAAGGACAAAAAAAAAAAGAATAGTTGTGGTTAATGCACACAACTGTCTTGTTATTTATTTCACAGCCACTAGGTTTTGATTTTGCTTGTCATTATATAGTCAGATGAGTGAAGGAGGCAGTTACTTTTTAACATTTTGTACATGTTGGATAGCAATTCCTTCAGTGTTTTTACAAAGTTATTTAATTTGTGGATGAGCAGCCTAGTTCACAATATGGAGCAGAAATTTGGGCTTTTGAGAAAATTCCATAATTGAAACAGTTCACTTATATGCTAGAAGTACTGTTTGAATGAGAACACCCTGTGATCTGATTTATATTGAACTTGTTATGAAATTCTTATTTGAAATGTATAAAATGCTAGAAGTACTGTTTGAATGTGAACACCTAGTGATGTGGTTTATAATGCAATGAAATTCTTATTTGAAATGTAGGAAATGCTAGCTCAAATTAACAAGAATGGATGACTGCAGGATACCCTGTAAAGGTTAAGGGTGAGAGGACATGGGCTTCCAATATGCAACAGTGGATTTGTTTGGGATAACCAAAGTCTTGAAAATGTATTGGCTTTTCTGAATTGTTTTAAACAGAGGATTGTTAACTGCAGATGGCAGGACTGGCATGGAGACCTGTTTACCCTTTCCATAACAATTCAGTATTCATGGCACAGATTTTAAGTAGATACAAAGAAAAAATATTGAATATAACATTTTTTTTCCTGTGTACAAAATGATGCACTTATAATTCCAGGAAGAAAACGGTTCTTACCTGTAAGCTTTAGCAATCAAGCACCTTTACATCTTTTTTTTTTATGTACAGTCGGGTACATTTAGAATGTTCATATGTTTGTTTTCAAAACGTTTCAGGTCTCTCCTTGATCAGGAGACTAAGACTGTAATCAGCAAAAATAGTTCCTATGTATCTGAGACCTCAACTCAACATGGGTGAAAATCACCAGTTCCAAAAACACTGTACAGATAAACATGTTATCCCTCCCTGTAGTCACTCTGAGATTGTTGGAAAAATTGATTTGCACAGCTGTTTGTAGTAAGGAATAGCTCACTCTCTCTGTCTCTCTCTCTCTCTCTCTCTCTCACTTTCTCTCTCTCTCTGAAACGCCTGCTATTGTATTTTGCAATGTGCAACTGCACATCATGGGCAGATGAGGTGCCAAATTGAAGCCAATTCACAATGGGCCAAACACTGATCCCTCATCTCATCTCATCATCTCAGGCCCATAACTACAGAGGTAGTTGTTGGGGAAACCTGAGGACCGCAGACGCAACCCCCCCTCTCCATCTGTCTCTGTCAGCAGCCGCTGGCAGCAGCTCGTGTGTATGGAGTCCAGTCCATTCTTTGATGTTCTCATGCCAGTTCTTCCGCTGTCTTCCTCTTCTTCTCCCGCCCTCGATGGTGCCTTGCATGATTGTTTGGGACAGACTGGTGTGTCGAGTGTTGTGCCCAAACCATATCAGCTTGCGTCTCTTCACAGTTGAAAGGAGGGGTTCCTGAGGTCCAGCAAGGTTCTCAGTTCTGCTCCGTACATATTTATTGGTCCTGTGCTCTATCCAAGAGATTTGAAGGAGCTTCCTCGGGCATTTGCTCTCGAAAGCCTGGATCTTCCTTTCAGTTTCAGCCATCAATGTCCATGCCTCACAACCATACAGTACAATGGAGACCACCAGGGCTTTGTAGAGTTTGAATTTTATGGAGAATCGGATGTTACTTTTCCACACTCTGTTCAGTTTGGTCATGGCTGCGGTGGCTGTGCCAATACAAATTCTGATTTCTGCTTTGCAGCTTCCATCCTTTGTCAGGGTTGTTCCTAGATATTTGAAGTTTCCGACATCTTCCAGTTGTTCTCCGTTCATGAAAATAGTGGCATGGTCCATGTTCTCGCTGTTTACCATGGTTTTGGATTTCTCTGTGCTGACCTCCATTCCGTAAGCACCCGCTCTATCAACAAGTCTGTTGGTGAGTTCCTGCAGTTCTTCATTCGTTCCCGCTATCGGATCTATATCATCAGCAAACCGGAGGTTGCATAATCGTCTGCCACCAATGGAGATAGAAGTCTCATGGTTTTCCAGTGCCTCCTGCATTATCCTTTCCAAGAATAAATTGAACAACACAGGAGAGAGGATACAGCCTTGTCTGACACCGACGGTCGTTCTGAAAAACTCCCCTAGTTGATTGTTGAGGAACACTACACTGTTGGAGTTCTTGTATAGAGCCTCTATCACGCTCATGATGCCTTCATCGATTCCATATCCTCTCAGCACATGCCATAGTCCCTCATGCCAAACACTGTCAAACGCTTTCTTGAATTCAATAAAATTGTGGAACAAGTCGCGTTGATGGTGCTTTTCCCCTTTCTGAAACCAGCTTGTTCTTTGGCAAGTACTTCTTTGGCCCTTGACTTCAGTCTGTTGAAAAAAATTCGTAGCATGATCTTGCTTGGGTGACTAATAAGACTCATCCCTCTCCTCCTCAATTTGACAAGTTCTACTTCATATTAAGCACTATTGTATTTGCATTAAATTGTACAAATAAACAGGCGTGGGCTTGAACATCTGTAAAATAGTGATGGATCTGCTGAATGTAGAGTCTTTAAATTAATACATATTTACATACAGATCTGGTGCGTCTGGTATGGCTTGATCCAAATATACTGAACTGAGTTGTGCAGGCTAATTCTCAAATTATTGACAAGAAATGAAAATATGCTTTTGAATTTAGCTGTGTATCTGTTTATGAACCAAAGATAATGCACTTTGTTTTTTCATAACATATTTGTTTTTTCCTAACATATTTACACTATTTCACCATTACATTATTTCAGTTGTTGCATTTATGAAAGCCCCCTACTGACCATTCCTTTTTTCCAACTGTAATGTGAACCTCCTCCCCCTACTTCCTTCTGCTGTCCTCCTTTCTGTATGCCACTCTTAAAGGCTTCATTCATTTCTCTCTATAATTTTTTTTTTTTTTTTTTTTTTTTTGGGGGGGGGGGGTGTTATTTGGTCTGGGTTTTTTCTTTTTTTTATTTGAGGAGATGGGTGAAGGACTTTAATTCATCGATATGGTGCCACAAACATTCAAACAATGTCAAAATTGTCCATAGGCTTGAAATCGATGAAACTTGGCTAAAACAAATTAACCAAGAAGGAAAAATGTTATAATTATGGTTGCAGCAAAGATATGCTGTAAAAACAATACAAGGACTGTGTTGACATTTCTTTCATTTTAATGGCACAACATGGATGATGCCATGAAATGGAAAATCGAAGAGGTCAGGGCTAACAAAGAGGTCAGGGCTAACGAAGAGGTCAGGGCTAACGAAGAGGTCAGGGCTAATGAAGAGGTCAGGGCTAATGAAGAGGTCAGGGCTAACCACGAGGCTAATCCCATTCCCACCCAGTCCATCCCTGTTATCGTTCTTCTTGACCGAAGGTATTTGTTTTCCAATCAACAGAATTCAATCAGTACAAGGGAACTGAGAGAAATGAAATTCTCTGGGCAATGGTGGTTTAAAGTGCTATGAAAATAATGTGCAACTCTCCTAAGGTGACCCCTTCTGTGGCTGTATATTGTGTAAGAAAGCCAAACGGGGTCTTGTACACTTTCAGTCATCTGAGAATGAAGAGCATGAAACACCTTTGATAGCTTTTTAAATTTTCTTTTTACACGATTCTACTTGAAAACCTGAATCTTCACTTTAAAACAAGCCCCAGCTGATACTTGTTCTGGAAGAAATGAACACTAGACATTGGAAAACACAAATGTAGGCGTATGTAAAAAGAAATAGATTAATATACATGCATATAAAAGATGAATGAAAATGGGGGGGGGGGGGGGGGGGGGTATTTCCCTTTCTCCATATATACACCATGCAATATTGTTGTAGTGTGTTGTACTCTCAGCTTATTTCTATACATGTAGACACACACAGAGCAGTGCACATGGTCAAGTTCTCTACATGGAGACATACAGAGCAGTGCACATGGTCAAGTTCTATACATGGAGACATACACAGAGCAGTGCACATGGTCAAGTCCTATACATGTAGACATACACAGAGCAGTGCACATGGTCAAGTTCTCTACATGGAGACATACACAGAGCAGTGCACATGGTCAAGTTCAAGCTTTCTTAAAGTTTTACCATGACATTGTCACACCCAAACCCCACCTCCTCATCCCCACCTACGTCACACTAACCCCTGCCCCATGCCGACTGCTCCACGAGCCCCACTTTACCAGAGACTAAAAGGACAATATCTGAAGGTATTCAGCATCACGTGAAACATGAAACGTATGTTTAAACAGTTCTGTCATATTGTTGTATCTGCTTTAACGGCAGTTAACAGCACAGCAAAACATGCTAAGTTAGAGCTATGTCAGACTGAGATTCCAGCCATTGCAGAAGTTTGACTTCATTGGATCGCCTCCGTTTTTCTACCAGTTTGTTGAAGGTGTACATGAAGGGATTGATAGCGGAGTTCAAGGGCAATACAAATATAGCCAGTGTCACGTTCACCTCACCAGGAATGGGAGTACCAGCCAGTGCTAACATCCCACACAGTCCAATGGGAAACCAGCACAGGAAATCTGTCACTGCAACAGTGATCAGCCTCTGGGCTATGGTCATGTCCCGGGATACTTTGGTCGTGGTTATTTTGAAAGCATTGTCCTGTATTGACCAGTAGATAAGTCCCTGGCCAACAGAGATCAATAAGAACAGAATGAAGTTGAGAACAATCAGTAGACTGTAAGAGTACACCTTTCCTTTAAAGTCCTGTTTCGTCACTGGCAGCGGGATACAGATGCCTGATTGACCATAAAACTCCCAGTGTGACAGCATTGGGAGTGAAGGCAGTAAGGCCAGAATCCATCCAACGAACCAAATCAACAGACTGGCTATGGCTGCTGACATTCTCCCAAATCGCAGGGTGCTGAATGGAAAATGAATGACAAGAAAACGATCCATGTTATCAGCCAGATGATCAGAGCGGACACTTCACTGGACAACAGACACAGAGAACCAGCCACTTTACAGGCTATACTGTCTTTCCATGTGTCATCAACAATGAGATATTGGCCACGGAAGTGTTCATCAGCTGCTCCAATGATTGCAATGTAGACACCCATAAGAAAGTCGCCAGCGCAAGGTTGAGGACAAACACACCGAAGCCACTGGACGAAGTCTTGCTTGTCGCTGTCACACGTGCACAGAAACAGAAGACATTACCACTCATCGACAGGCAGGCAGTCAGCCAAAGAAACGCCCGATAGACCCATGATTGTAACAGATCTTCACATGAGGAAAGTTCATTCTTTGGGGCATGACAAGAGGCATGAACTAAATTTCTCTGGAATATTTTAGGGCAACATATCTTATAGTTGTCTGTCGAAACATCACTTAACCTGGCAAGATCTTTGAACATGTTCAGTGGAAAATGTGCTAAAGGGGTGCCATCCATATAAAGATCAGTTAATTGTGGTGTGAACTGAAATCCGCTTGGACTAATGGTATGAATAGCAGAGTACGTTAAATTGAGCTGAAGAATGTGAACAAATGGCAAAAAGACTCTGGAATCGAACACTGTCAGTGCAGTGAATGACAGATCTACTGACATGAGGTTACTGTGCTGACTGACCGACGATAAATCAGTGTGAAGAGAGGTGATGGGGTTATGGAAAGTGACAGCGTTCGTAAATTGTCCAGCGCAGCAAAAGCAGACATGTTCACTTGTTTCAGCTTGTTGTCACTGAGGTCGAGAATCTTCAGATTTGACAATTTAACGACAGGGAGGATAGTCAGGGAACAGTGACGAAGGACAAGATGAACCAGATAGGTGAGCTGGCTGACATCCGAAAGTGTTAATCCAGAGCTGGTTCCATCCAAACAGCGAATGTGTGAAAACCGTGTCATTGAGAAAGGCTGGTGACAAAGGAACGTATGACCTTGACACAGACAGCCCACAGGACAACTGGCGGCACAACTTACTTCGTCATCATGCATCGGACAGTGAGGCCAGCCGTCACACAGGTGGTCGGTGTGTAGACAGGTTGTGGATGCTCTGCACCTGAAGAATCCTGGACACGTCATGTCTTCACAGCCATCTTCATCTTTACTGTCCAAGCAGTCGTAGATTCCATTGCACCGTGTGTAGACAGGCAGACAGTCATTGAAGTCGCCTGGACAACGGTAATGGCTGTGGGGACAGGACTCGTTGAACTCCATTGGGGTTGAGCTGAACTTCCTGACGCCATCAAACCTGATCAAAGCTGGTGACAGAAAAAACGGGTGCGTTATACGTACACGTCTGTAGGAACTGCAGCTTTGTTCATCCGAATGATCGTGGCAATGGGGCGTTTGATCACACACCTGACTGTAAGAAAGACACCGACCATTCTTACATGTGAACTTCTTGACACAGACAGGATGCGAACAGAACGATTCGTCACTTCTGTCCTGACAGTCATAGATGACATTGCACACCAGAGAATATGACAGGGTGGTAACATCATCACTGCATGTAAACGTTGGGAGGGAGACAGTATGCTCGTCGGCTGCATGTTGTGTTGACAAGCCATCACGAACACGGCAGGGCGAGTGATAGTGGCTACACACTTGTGACTGATGAAAGCCGCACTGAAGAAATGTGTATGTCACGTGACCACCATGGCACATGGTTATAGATTCTTGTTGCCAAGGTAACACAAATTGGCTGTTGTTTAACGAAACGGATTTTATAAGAAGTGACTGTGCACGAGTCCTATTTGTTGTGAATGCACAAACTGTGCCGAAATGGTATTTGCCTCTGGGAAATACACATGTAGCGAACCTGTATCCCATTACTGTACGGTACTTAGATTGATAACATCGCACTTTTCCTGAGTGGCTGTTGTGGGCCCCAACCACGGTACGAAAAGTATGATAAAGCACAACATTGCCTTGAAACACTTCATGCCTGTACATAGAAGGTGAGGACATATCGTTGGAGAAGATACCCACGAACAAATTCAACAGCTCCGTCCAGTGAATTCCCGTTGTATTATGTAACACGCCGATCCAGTCCAGCACACAGTGAGGAAAGTTTACCGTGCCTCCAAGTGAATGGCATTGCTTACCTGTCACTTCGTTGACGTCTACCTCGGCTCACTGAACCCAAGCACATTGCGCTCGAGTGAGTAGCAGCTTCCACACATGGCCACCATCCCCTGGCAGTCAGGACTGCTGAAGGGACAGCGTTCTGTCTCATCCCGTCCGTCCTCACACTCTCTCCTCAGGTTGCACTCCATGTGGTGACCGAAACTGGAATAATTATCCACGGAACAGTTCCAGAATCCGCTGCGCAATTTTTGTGGTGTTTCCTTGTCAGGGAGAAAGGTGAAGTGAATCTGAAAGCACTGGGTCATGATGCACGACTTTCTGTCCACTTCAAGGCTCAGTTTCCTTGCTGTGTAGACACAGGCACAGTGAGATGCAGGCCAATATTTTCCCCATACGATTTCTAGGCTTTCCCTTTGCTTGTTCCCCGACCAACCAAACTGCTGTAAATGCCGATACAAAGTGAAATCTGGCTTATAGTGCGTGAATATTTTTAAACTAAGCATGACTGTATGTCTGAGCGGGATAGACAGATCTCCTCTTAAACACTCTGGGCCCTCATGGCTCAGATTTCCTCTCATCGTCATATAACCAGACGTGGCTGATGTCGTCACAACAACCACGGGACCTGATTCTTCGCTGATTGTGTGTTCTGCTGCTGATGACAGAGCACGGCGGAAGTAGTTTAATGACCTCACAACAGCATAAAGAACGTTAGGCAGACAGTCAAAGGGCATTGGCGCAGTTCAATGAATTTTCAGCAATTATGAAACATTGTGCTGCCAGTATATAGCACTACTGATGAGCAACGAACGTTTAACAGCTAAACATAATGCTACCAGTACAGAGCACTGGGCAAGTACAAAGAGCTCTCTTTGACATCAAAACATTCTGTCGGCAGTAGAGGGAAGTACAGTGAACTTTCAGCAACCATAAAACATTATGCAAGGAACTTTCACCAGCAAGAAAAAATTGTGCTAACAGTACAGAGCACTGAGGATGGTCAGCGAAAATTCATCCACAATAAAACATTGCGTTGACCGTACACAGTGAGGAAGTACAGCGAACTTTCACCAACAATAAAACACTGTACAGTGAACTTTCGCTTACAAGAAAACATTGTACAGTAAACTTGCAACAATCAGAAAACATTGAACAGGAACTTTCACCAACAATAAAAAAACATTGAACAGCGAACTTTCACCAACAATAAATCATTGTACAGCGAACTTTCACTCACAAGAAAACATTGCACAGCGAACTTTCACCAACAATGATACATCGTACAGCGAACTTTCACTCACAATGAAACATTGTACAGCGAACTTTCTCCAACAATAAAACATTGAACAGTGAACTTTCACCAACAATAAAAGATTGTACATTGAACTTTCACCTACAATGATACATCGTACAGTGAACTTTCACCCAGAATAAAACATTGAACAGTGAACTTTCACCTACAATGATACATCGTACAGTTAACTTTCACCCAGAATAAAACACTACTGACAGTACACACTGAGGAAGTCCAGCGAACTTTTGCCCACAATAAAACATTGTACAGTGAATTTTCACCTACAATGATACATTGTACAGTGAATTTTCACCTACAATGATACATTGTACAGTGAACGTTCACCTACAATGATACATTGTGCAGTGAACTTTCACCTACAATGATACATTGTACAGTGAACTTTCACCCAGAATAAAGCATTTTACTGACAGAACACACTGAAGAAGTGCAGCGAAGTTTCACCCACTATGAAACGTTGTACAGTAAACTTTCACCTACAATGGTACATTGTACAGTGGATTTCCACTGACAATAACACATTGCACAGTGAACTTTCAATAAAACGTTGTGCTAACAGTAAAGAACACTGAGGAATAACAGCAAACTTTCACGAACAATAAAACATTGTGCTGTAAGGTACAGAGCACTGGGGAATTACAACGAACTCTCACTGACAACAAAACATTGTGCTAACAGTACAGATCACTGAGGGAGTGGACTCTCACTGACAACAAAACATTGTGCTAACAGTACAGAGCACTGGGGAATTACAATGAACTCTCACTGATAACAAAACATTGTGCTAACAGTACAGAGCACTGAGGAAGTGAACTCTCACTGACAACAAAACATTGTGCTAACAGTACAGAGCACTGAGGAAGTGAACTCTCACTGACAACAAAACATTGTGCTGACAGTACAGAACACTGAGGGAGTGAACTCTCACTGACAACAAAGCATTGTGCTGACAGTACAGGACACTGAGGGAGTGAACTCTCGCTGACAACAAAGCATTGTGCTAACAGGACAGATCACTGAGGGAGTGCACTCTCACTGACAACAAAACATTGTGCTGACAGCACAGAGCACTGAGGGAGTGAACTCTCACTGACAACAAAACAATGTGCTAACCGTACAGAGCACTGGGGAATTACATTGAACTCTCACTGACAACAAAACATTGTGCTAACAGTACAGAGCACTGAGGGAGTGAACTCTCACTGACAACAAAACATTGTGCTAACAGTACACAGCACTGAGGGAGTGAACTCTCACTGACAACAAAACATTGTGCCGTAAGGTACAGAGCACAGGGGAATTACAATGAACTCTCACTGACAACAAAACTTGGTGGTAACAGTTCAGAGCACTGGGGAATTACAATGAACTCTCATGACAACAAAACATTGCGCTAAGAGTACACAGCACTGGGGGAGTGAACTCGCACTGACAACAAAATATTGTGCTAACAGTACACAGCACTGGGGAATTACAATGAACTCTCACTGACAACAAAACATTGCGCTAACAGTACAGAGCACTGAGGGAGTGAACTCTCACTGACAACAAAACAATGTGCTAACAGTACAGAGCACTGGGGAATTACAATGAACTCTCACTGACAACAAAACATTGTGCTGAGAGTACAGAGCACTGAGGGAGTGAACTCTCACTGACAAGAAAACATTGTGCTAACAGTACAGAGCACTGAGGGAGTGAACTCTCACTGACAACAAAACATTGTGCTAGCAGTACAGAGCACTGAGGAATTACAATAAACTCTCACTGACAACAAAACATTGTGCTGACAGTACAGACCACTGGGGAATTACAATAAACTCTCACTGACAACAAAACATTGTGCTAGCAGTACAGAGCACTGAGGAATTACAATAAACTCTCACTGACAACAAAACATTGTGTTAACAGTACAGAGCACTAAGGGAGTGAACTCTCACTGACAAGAAAACATTGTGTTAACAGTACAGAGCACTGAGGGAGTGAACTCTCACTGACAACAAAACATTGCGGTAACAGTTCACAGCACTGGGGAATTACAATGAACTCTCACTGACAACAAAACATTGTGCTAACAGTACAGAGCACTGGGGAATTACAATGAACTCTCGCTGACAACAAAACATTGTGCTAACAGTACAGATCACTGAGGGAGTGAACTCTCACTGACAACAAAACATTGTGCTAACAGTACACAGCACTGAGGGAGTGAACTCACTGACAACAAAACATTGTGCTAACAGTACAGAGCACTGAGGGAATGAACTCTGACACAAAACATTATGCTAACGGTACAGAGCACTGATGGAATGAACTCTCACTGACAACAAAACATTGTGCTAACAGTACACAGCACTGAGGGAGTGAACTCTCACTGACAACTAACATTGTGCTAACAGTACAGAGCACTGGGAAATTACAATGAACTCTAACTGACAACAAAACATTGTGCTGACAGTACAGAGCACTGGGGAATTACAATGAACTCTCGCTGACAACAAAACATTGTGCTAACAGTACAGAGCACTGAGGGAGTGAACTCTCACTGACAAGAAAACATTGTGCTAACAGTACAGAGCACTGAGGGAGTGAACTCTCACTGACAATAAAACATTGTGCTAGCAGTACAGAGCACTGAGGAATTACAATAAACTCTCACTGACAACAAAACATTGTGTTAACAGTACAGAGCACTAAGGGAGTGAACTCTCACTGACAACAAAACATTGTGTTAACAGTACAGAGCTCTGAGGGAGTGAACTCTCACTGACAACAAAACATTGCGGTAACAGTTCACAGCACTGGGGAATTACAATGAACTCTCACTGACAACAAAACATTGTGCTAACAGTACAGAGCACTGAGGGAGTGAACTCTCACTGACAACAAAACATTGTGCTAACAGTACACAGCACTGGGGAATTACAATGAACTCTCGCTGACAACAAAACATTGTGCTAACAGTACAGATCACTGAGGGAGTGAACTCTCACTGACAACAAAACATTGTGCTAACAGTACACAGCACTGAGGGAGTGAACTCACTGACAACAAAACATTGTGCTAACAGTACAGAGCACTGAGGGAATGAACTCTGACACAAAACATTATGCTAACGGTACAGAGCACTGATAGAATGAACTCTCACTGACAACAAAACATTGTGCTAACAGTACACAGCACTGAGGGAGTGAACTCTCACTGACAACAAAACATTGTGCTAACAGTACACAGCACTGGGGAATTACAATGAACTCTGACTGACAACAAAACATTGTGCTGACAGTACAGAGCACTGGGGAATTACAATGAACTCTCGCTGACAACAAAACATTGTGCTAACAGTACAGAGCACTGAGGGAGTGAACTCTCACTGACAAGAAAACATTGTGCTAACAGTACAGAGCACTGAGGGAGTGAACTCTCACTGACAATAAAACATTGTGCTAGCAGTACAGAGCACTGAGGAATTACAATAAACTCTCACTGACAACAAAACATTGTGTTAACAGTACAGAGCACTAAGGGAGTGAACTCTCACTGACAACAAAACATTGTGTTAACAGTACAGAGCTCTGAGGGAGTGAAGTCTCACTGACAACAAAACATTGCGGTAACAGTTCACAGCACTGGGGAATTACAATGAACTCTCACTGACAACAAAACATTGTGCTAACAGTACAGAGCACTGAGGGAGTGAACTCTCACTGACAACAAAACATTGTGCTAACAGTACAGAGCACTGGGGAATTACAATGAACTCTCACTGACAACAAAACATTGTGCTGAGAGTACAGAGCACTGAGGGAGTGAACTCTCACAGACAATAAAACATTGTGCTAACAGTAGAGAGCACTGAGGGAGTGAACTCTCACTGACAAGAAAACATTGTGCTAACAGTACAGAGCACTGAGGGAGTGAACTCTCACTGACAACAAAACATTGTGCTAGCAGTACAGAGCACTGAGGAATTACAATAAACTCTCACTGACAACAAAACATTGTGCTGACAGTACAGACCACTGGGGAATTACAATAAACTCTCACTGACAACAAAACATTGTGCTAGCAGTACAGAGCACTGAGGAATTACAATAAACTCTCACTGACAACAAAACATTGTGTTAACAGTACAGAGCACTAAGGGAGTGAACTCTCACTGACAAGAAAACATTGTGTTAACAGTACAGAGCACTGAGGGAGTGAACTCTCACTGACAACAAAACATTGCGGTAACAGTTCACAGCACTGGGGAATTACAATGAACTCTCACTGACAACAAAACATTGTGCTAACAGTACAGAGCACTGGGGAATTACAATGAACTCTCGCTGACAACAAAACATTGTGCTAACAGTACAGATCACTGAGGGAGTGAACTCTCACTGACAACAAAACATTGTGCTAACAGTACACAGCACTGAGGGAGTGAACTCACTGACAACAAAACATTGTGCTAACAGTACAGAGCACTGAGGGAATGAACTCTGACACAAAACATTATGCTAACGGTACAGAGCACTGATGGAATGAACTCTCACTGACAACAAAACATTGTGCTAACAGTACACAGCACTGAGGGAGTGAACTCTCACTGACAACAAAACATTGTGCTAACAGTACAGAGCACTGGGGAATTACAATGAACTCTCACTGACAACAAAACATTGTGCTGACAGTACAGACCACTGGGGAATTACAATGAACTCTCGCTGACAACAAAACATTGTGCTAACAGTACAGAGCACTGAGAGAGTGAACTCTCACTGACAAGAAAACATTGTGCTAACAGTACAGAGCACTGAGGGAGTGAACTCTCACTGACACAAAACATTGTGCTAACAGTACACAGCACTGAGGGAGTGAACTCTCACTGACAACAAAACATTGTGCTAACAGTACACAGCACTGAGGGAGTGAACTCTCACTGACAACAAAGCATTGTGCTGACAGTACAGAACACTGAGGGAGTGAACTCTCGCTGACAACAAAGCATTGTGCTAACAGGACAAATCACTGAGGGAGTGCACTCTCACTGACAACAAAACATTGTGCTGACAGCACAGAGCACTGAGGGAGTGAACTCTCACTGACAACAAAACATTGTGCTAACAGTACAGGGCACTGAGGGAATGAACTCTCACCAACAACAAAAGATTGTGCTAACAGTACAGAGCACTGGGGAGTTACATTGAACTCTCACTGACAACAAAACATTGTGCTAACGGTACAGAGCACTGATGGAGTGAACTCTCACTGACAACAAAACATTGTGCTAAGAGTAAAGAGCACTGGGAAATTACAATGAACTCTCACTGACAATAAAGTATTGTGCTAACAGTACAGAGCAGGGAGTGAACTCTCACTGACAACAAAACATTGTGCTAACAGTACAGAGCACTGGGGAATTACAATGAACTATCACTGAGAACAAATTATTGTGCTAACAGTACAGAGCACTGGGGAATTACAATGAACTCTCACTGACAACAAAACATTGTGCTAATTGTACACAGCACTGAGGAAGTGAACTCTCACTGACAACAAAACATTGTGCTAACTGTAAAGAGCACTGGGGAATTACAATGAACTCTCAATAACAACAAAACATTGCGCTGACAGTACAGAGCACTGAGGGAATGAACTCTCACTGACAACAAAACATTGCGCTTACAGTACAGAGCACGGAGGGAGTGAACTCTCACTGACAACAAAAGATTGCGCTTACAGTACAGAGCACGGAGGGAGTGAACTCTCACTGACAACAAAACATTGTGCTAACAGTACACAGCACTGGGGAATTACAAAGAACTCTCACTGACAACAAAACATTGCGCTAACAGTACAGAGCACTGAGGGAGTGAACTCTCACTGACAGCAAAACATTGTGTTAACAGTACAGAGCACTGGGGAATTACAATGAACTCTCACTGACAACAAAACATTGCGCTAACAGTACAGAGCACTGAGGGAATGAACTCTCACTGATAACAAAACATTGTGCTAACAGCACAGAGCACTGAGGGAGTGAACTCTCACTGATAACAAAACATTGTGCTAACAGCACAGAGCACTGAGGGAGTGAACTATCACTGATAACAAAACATTGTGCTAACAGCACAGAGCACTGAGGGAATGAACTCTCACTGACAACAAAACATTGCGCTAACAGTAAAGAGCACATGAGACGTACAGTAAAGTCTCAACGAGAATCGAACCTTATCCTGACACTACAGAGCACAGGGACCTTCAACAAGAAGAAACAAACAAAAAAAAACAAACATTGTGCTGGCAGCATAGAAAACTGTTGTAGATCAGTTTACTCTCAAAAGAACAAATCACCATGCTGCCGTAGGGAACACTTTAGTAGTTCGTTAAAACAACAACAACAAAAAATCATGGTGCAACATACAGTCCTGAGGCAGTTGAATGCGCTCACAACAGCAATACAACACAAGAGCTACCGTTCACAACACTGTTCAATAAACAGCAAGACATTGTGCTCTCAGCACAGGGCTCAACTGTTGTTCAATTTATTCCTTAGAACGCCAGTACAGAGCACTGTTCAGTGAACGACAAAACATTGTGCTCAGTTGGGAAGACTGGGACCATATAGTCGAGTTTCATCCACTTAATGGATGCGTCCGTGACAGTGTCTCAAATTTCCTCACCAACGCTGCTGGTGTCTGTATCTATCGGGCCTGGGTTGATGCCGGAATACATTATGAAAGTAGGCGTAGAGTACAGCCTTGTCGTGCTGTCTCAGACCGTAATGGAAATCCGTAGCATCATCTTCATCATCCTCATTCTCATCGATCAGCATTAAAAAGAAAAGCCTCTAATTCTGTAACATATCATGCCTTGCTCTTGGAGTATGGCTGCCTTAATGGCAGGATAGAAAATGGTCATACACACAGTATGACAAACAAAAGTTGGTTAATGGGATGAATCCTTGCTTGTGTATACAGGGAGGATGTCCGCAGGAGTATCTGCCTGTGTACACACACAAAAAAAGAAAATGCCTCGCTCTCATGGTGGCCTCAGTTTCGATGCCCTCTCCACATCTGTGGCCCTCGTTTGATTCTGTCACGGTCACTGGCATCGGGAAATTCATGGGGGCTGTCTTTGGAAGGATGGATGGAAGGACAGCTCACTCACGCCGGCTCAGCGACTAAGAATTTATTGTCTTCAGTAGGGGGCTTAGTACGTAGTGTCCTGCGTATGTTTGATCAGAACAGGCACCATTGAACACCATCGAAGTGACTCGGCTGCAGTGCAGTGTCTCCTCTGGTGGGTTGCCTCTTGACGGCTTGCCATTGACTATTCTCTGTGGGTTGCCAGTGCTGGGGCTGCAGCAGGACGGTCTGGGGAGGTTGGAATAAGCGGCCTGGGTGCAATGCCACTGAGGTGGTACAGAAGATTCGACAGAAAAAAAAGACCATTCCTCCAACAACCAAACCGACCAACCAAACAAGTGACAAACGTACGGACGCACTGATATGGAATACGTGTCATCAGCTAAAGAAGCCTGGTCGTTCTAAAACCAATATTAGCCAGCCGGATTACATTAACACATTTAACGAAGGGAGTGGAATGATCAATTACTATGATCAATCGCATCAACGTCTTTGAAAAAAAAGTACTGGATAGGAGACGGACAGGGCAGAATAAAAATCACGGATGTAAGCGGCTCTGATGGGAACCAAACCCATTACCTCCAAGCCAACAGATATCAAACCCATGTCCTCCCAGCCAACAGACATCAAACCCATGACCTCCCAGCCAACAGACATCAAACCCATGACCTCCCAGCCAAAAGAAATCAAACCCATGACCTCCCAGCCAACAGACATCACACCCATGACCTCCCAGCCAACAGACATCAAACCCATGACCTCCCAGCCAAAGAATCAAACCATGACCTCCCAGCCAACAGACATCAATCCCATGACCTCCCAGCCAACAGACATCACACCCATGACCTCCCAGCCAACAGACATCACACCCATGACCTCCCAGCCAACAGACATCACACCCATGACCTCCCAGCCAACAGACATCCAATCCCTGACCTCCCAGCCAACATACATCAAACTCATGACCTCCAGCCAACAGTCATCACACCCATGACCTCCAGGCCAACAGACACCACACCCATGACCTCCCAGCTAACAGACATCAACCCCATGACCTCCCAGCCAACAGACATCAAACCCATGACCTCCCAGCCAACAGTCATCACACCCATGACCTCCCAGCCAACAGACATAAAACTCATGACCTCCAGCCAACACACATCAAACCCATGACCTCCCAGCCAACAGACATCAAACCCATGACCTCCCAGCCAACAGACATCAAACCCATTATCTCCAAGCCAAAAGTCATCAAACCCATGACCTCCCAGCCAACAGACATAAAACCCATGACCTCCAGCCAACACACATCAAACCCATGACCTCCCAGCCAACAGACATCAAACCCATGACCTCCCAGCCAACAGACATCAAACCCATGACCTCCAGCCAACAGACATCAAACCCATGACCTCCCAGCCAACAGACATCAAACCCATGACCTCCCAGGCAACAGACATCAAACCCATGACCTCCAGCCAACAAACATCAAACCCATGACCTCCAGCCAACAGACATCAAACCCATGACCTCCCAGCCAACAGACATCAAACCCATTATCTCAAAGCCAAAAGTCATCAAACCCATGACCTCACAGCCCAGAGACATCACACCCATGACCTCCCAGCCAAAAGACATCAAACACATGATCTCCAAGCCAAAAGTCATCAAACCCATGACCTCCCAGCCACAAGTCATTAAACCCATCACCTCCCAGCCAACAGACATCAAACCCATGAACTCCCAGCCCAGAGACATCAAACCCATGACCTCCAGCCAACAGACATCAAACCAATCACCTCCAGGCAACAGACATCACACCCATGACCTCCCAGCTTACAGACACTAAACCCATGACCTCCCAGCCAACAGACATCAAACCCATGACCTCCCAGCCAACAGACATCAAACCCATGACTTCCTAGCCAACAGACATCAAACCCATGACCTCCCAGCCAACAGACATTAAACCCATGACCTCCCAGCCTACAGACATCAAACCCATGACCTCCCAGCCAACAGACATCAAACCTAAGACCTTCCAGCCAACAGACATCAAACCCATGACCTCCCAGCCAACAGTCATCACACTCATGACCTCCCAGGCTACAGACATCAAACCCATCACCTCCCAGCTCAGAGACATCAAACCCATAACCTCCCAGCCCAGAGACATCAAACCCATGACCTCCCAGCCAACAGTCATCACACCCATGACCTCCCAGCCAACAGACATCAAACCCATGACCTCCCAACAGACATCAAACCCTGACCTCCCAGCCAACAGACATCAAACCAATGACCTCCCAGCCAACAGTCATCAAACCCATGACCTCCCAGCCAACAGACATCAAACCCTGACCTCCCAGCCCAGAGACATCAAACCCATGACCTCCCAGCCAACAGACATCAAAGCCATGACCTCCCAGCTACAGACATCAAACCCAATACCTCCCAGCCCTGAGACGTCAAACCCATGACCTCCCAACAGACATCAACCCAAGACTTCCCAGCCAACAGACATCAAACCCATGACCTCCCAACAGACATCAAACCCATGACCTCCCAGCCAACAGACACCAAACCCATGACCTCCCAACAGACATCAAACCCATGACCTCCCAGCCAACAGACATCAAACCCATGACCCTCAGCGAACAGACGTCAAACCCATGACCTCCCAACAGTCATCACACCCATGACCTCCCAGCTTACGGACATCAAACCCATGACCTCCCAGCCAACAGACATCAAACCCATGACCTCCCAACAGACATCAAACCCATGACCTCCCAGCCAACAGACATCAAACCCATGACCTCTCAGCGAACAGACGTCAAACCATGACCTCCCAACAGTCATCACACCCATGACCTCCAGCTTACGGACATCAAACACATGACCTCCCAGCCAACAGACATCAAACCCATGACCTACCAACAGACATCAAACCCATGACCTCCCAGCCAACAGACATCAAACCCATGACCTCCCAGCCAAGACATCACACCCATGACCTCCCAACAGACATCAAACCCATGACTCCCAGCCAGCAGACATCAAACCCATGACCTCCAGCCAACAGACATCAAACCCATGACCTCCCGTCCAACAGACATCAAACCCATAACTCCCAGCCAACAGACATCAAACCCATGACCTCCAGCCAACCCACATCATACCCATGACCTCCCAGCCCAGAAACATCAACCCCATGACCTCCCAGCCAACAGCCATCAAACCCATGACCTCCAGCCAACAGACATTAAAACCATGACCTCCCAGCCAACAGACATCACACCATGACCTCTCAGCCAAAAGACATCAAACCCATGACCTCCCAGCCAACAGTCATCACACCCATGACCTCCCAGCCAACAACATCAAACTCATGACCTCCAGCCAAAAGACATCACACCCATGACCTCCCAGCTAACAGACATCAAACCCATGACTTCCAGCCAACAGACATCAAATCCATGACCTCCCAGCTAACAGCCATCACACCCATGACCTCCCAGCCAACAGACATCAAACCCATGACCTCCCAGCCAACAGACATCAAACCCATGACCTCCCAGCCAACAGACATCAAACCCATGACCTCCAGCCAACAGACATCAAACCCATGACCTCCCAGCCAACAGACATCAAACCCATGACCTCCCAGCCAACAGACATCAAACCCAAGACCTCCCAGCCAACAGACATCAAACCCATGACTCCCAGCCAACAGTCATCAAACCCATGACCTCCCTGCCAACAGACATCAAACCCATGACCTCCCAGCCAACAGACATCAAACCCATGACCTCCCAATCTACAGACATCAACCAATACCTCCCAGCCCTGAGACATCAAACCCTTGACCTCCCAACAGACATCAACCCATGACCTCCAGCCTGAGACATCAAACCCATGACTCCCAACAACATCAAACCCATGACCTCCCAGCCAACAGACATCAAACCCATGACCTCCCAACAGACATCAAACCCATGCCTCCAGCCAACAGACATCAAACCCATGACCGCCTGGCAACAGACATCAAACCCATGACCTCCCAACAGTCATCACACCACATGACCTCCCAGCTTACAGACATCAAACCCATGACCTCCCAGCCAACAGACATCAAACCCATGACCTCCCAACAGGAATCAAGACCCATGACCTCCCATCCATACAGACATCAAAACCATGACCTCCCAGCTAACAGACATCAAACCCATGGACCTCCCAGCCAGGAGACATCAAACCCATGACCTTCCAGCCAACAGACATCAAACCCATGACCTCCCAGCCAACAGACATCAAACCCATGACCTCCCAACAGACATCAACCCATGACCTCCCAGCCAACAGACATCAAACCCAAGACTCCCAGCCAGAGACATCAAACCCATGACCTCCCAGCCAGCAGACATCAACCATGACCTCCCAGCCAACAGAACCAAACCCATGACCTCCCAGCCAACAGAACCAAACCCATGACCTCTCAGGCATCAGACATCAAACCATGACCTTCCAGCCAGAGACATCAAACCATGACCCCCAGCAACAGACATCAAACCCATGACCTCCCAGCCAACAGAACAAACCCATGACCTCCAGCATCAGACTCCAAACCCATGACCTCCAGCCAACAGACATCAAACCTGACCTCCACAGCCAACAGAACCAAACCCATAACCTCCAGAACTCAACTGACCTAGATCGACATCAAACCAGGACCGTCCATACCAGCCTCCAGCATCAAACCATCACTCCCAGCCAACAGACATCACACCCATCACCTTCCAGCCAACAGACATCAACCCTGACCAGCCAACAGACATCAAACCCATGACCTTCCAGCCAACAGACATCAAACCCATGACCTCCCAGCCAACAGACATCAAACCCAAGACCTCCCAGCCAACAGACATCAAACCCATGACCTCCCAGCCAACAGACATCAAACCCATGACCTCCCAGCCAACAGACATCAAACCCATGACCTTCCAGGCAACAGACATCAAACCCATCACCTCCCAGCCAACAGTCACCAAACCCATGACCTCCCAGCCAACAGAACCAAACCCATGACCTCCCAACCAACAGTCATCAAACCCATGACTTCCCAGCCAACAGACATCAAACCCATGACCTCCCAGCCAACAGACATCAAACCCATGACCTCCCAGCCAACAGACATCAAACCCATGACCTCCCAGCCAACAGTCACCAAACCCTTGACTTCCAGCCAACAGTCCATGACGCCAATCACGTTGCCATGGCAGCGGGTCTGGATCACATGTTGTCATCTAAACAGTTTCAGCTGAACTGGGTTCTGTGGTTTGTGTGTCATGCTGCTGTCAGAGGAACAAACCAAGCGAAGAGTCTTAGGTGGAAACGTTCCCTCCTTGGTACAGTTCATGACGGACGTATCTCAACACACACACACACACACACACACACACACACACACACACACACACACACACACACGCACGCACGCACGCACGCACGCACGCACGCACACACAACACACACACACACACAACACACACACACACACACACACACACACACGCAAAGAAACCCTTACATCTATCCATTTCTCTCTCTCTCTCTCTCTCTCTCTCTCTCTCTCTCTCTCTCTACCTGTGCGTGCGCGCTCGTGGGTGTGTGTGTGTGTGTGTGTGTGTGTATGTGTGTGTCGTGTGTGTGTGTGTGCGTGTGTGTGTGTGTGTGTGTGTGTGTGTGTGTGTGTGTGTGTGTTGTGTGTGTGTGTACCATGCCATCTGGAGCGTTGGACTTTAGGGCCTCTTGTGGCTCCTTTCTCTCCGTTTTCCTGGTCTTCATGATGAAGCGAGCTAGGCAAAAACTGTCAATGCGAGTCGCCCTATTGCAGCTGAAAAGGAGAGTGGACGGTGTTGTGGCAGGCCTGCTCCTCACGTATTTGTTCTGGGGGAGCCTTCTGCTTCGTTGTGGAGATATTGAAACTAATCCTGGCCCCAACCCTGCACAAGGACGCGACAGCACCAGGCAGACCCGATTCTCCAGCACTGGGGCGAGCAGTGGCAGAGTGAGTCTGGAGAAACCTGTCAACCCTCAGGGAGGCGCCTCTAACCAGCCAGTGAAAGAGCCGTCCCTGTCCGACCTCATGACCATGTTCCAGTCGATGGACCGGAAATTTGACGAGGTCAAGCAGGACATACGTGTTCTCCGTGAGGGGTATGCGGCCATGCAGGAGGAGCTGAGAGGGCTGAGGCGGGAGGTGGACGACCTTCGGCAGCAGAACCACGACCTGCAGAGAAGGAACGACGACCTGGTCTCGAGAATGGACAACCTGGAAAGGAAGGCGGACGACCTGGAGGGGAGGTCCAGGCGAAACAACATTCTCTTCTATGGTCTCGCCAGGAAGGAGAATGAGACAAGCGCGCAGTGTGAGGACATTATTAGGGAACTTATCACTGATCAGCTGGAACTGTCTCGCGACGTAGAATTCGATAGGGTCCATCGTGTCAGTTCCAAACCGGATTCCCCGATAATTGCACGATGTGTTTTTTATAAACAGAAAATGGACATACTTAGAGTGAAGCGGAAACTCAAGGGCACCAAAATCTTTGTAGGGGAGGACTTTTCCACAAGAGTGAGAGACATAAGAAGAAAACTGACCCCTCATCTTAAACAGGCAAGAAGTGACGGGAAACGTGCCGCAATGATCCATGATCATCTCCTTGTGGACGGAACTCGTTATACGTTGGACTCGGGTGATCGTCTTGTGGTAATGAAATAGGGGTTAGGCCGGTCCTGTATTTATCCTTGTTTTTTGTCCGCTGCTGTGGAAGGAACGCATGCTGAGTCGACGCCGGTGGCCTTGTCACAGCGCGACAGTGTCAGCGAGTTGGCGCCACGTGAGAATTGTGCGCCCGTGTTCTGTGACGAGGTTTCTGTGTCGCCGGTACACGTGAACAGCTCTGTTGACGATGTGTCAAATGGAAATGTGTGTAGATTGACCTCGTCAGTGGTGAATAATAAGTTTGATGATGTAAATGTATGTAATAAAACGAAGAGGCAGGTGTTCCCAACAGTCGTCACCAGCATTCCCGGAGTGGAGAAGAGAGGAATACAGTCAGACACCCAAAGGAAGGCCCTGGCCATGGAGTACATCTGCAACCAATATCCCCAGGAAGACTGGACCCATGTCTTCACAGATGGCTCCGCCACAGAGGCAACGAGGGATGGTGGAGCTGGAATCTTCCTTCGATACAAAGACGGAGATGAAGAAATTGCAATTCCAACAGGAAAATACTCCACCAACTTCCGAGCTGAGCGAGAAGCCCTCTGTGAGGCAGCCACAACAGTCTTGCAGAACTCCAAAAGAACAACAGGGCAGGTGGTGGTCTTCTCTGACGCTCTCTCCGTGCTCCAAGCCCTCAAGAACTCCCGTTGCAAAGAACAGAACCATATCACTTCAGCCCTTGTTGCCCTGAGTGCCAGAGTGGAGAAAGTGGTGATACAATGGGTACCAGCACACTGTGGCATCAGAGGCAACGAAAAAGCGGACATTCTGGCAAAAGATGGTGCACAGAAGGAGCAGGCCAACAACCTGGTGTCATACGATGAAATTAAGACAATCATCAAGGCACAACAAGGAATAAAATGGCGCCTCCTGCATCCCAAATACAACCCAGAAGACACATACCATTTGCTGGGACGACGGGAACAGGTCAAGATCTTCCGCCTGAGGACTGGACACAATCGCCTGCTCCACCACATGCACACAAAATTTGGCATTGGACAGAGTGGAGAGTGCCCTTGTAGTGAGGGACCAATGACAACTGACCACATCCTTCAAGTCTGTACGACGTATGCAGCATCCAGGAGAAAGTACTGGCCAACACCGACAGCAGTGGAAGCCAAGCTGTATGGCACCCTGGAGGAGCTGCGACGGACGGCAGCCTTCATCGAGGACACCGGGCTGCTCATCTAACGGGATGGCGAACGAGGAAGAAGAAGAAGAAACGAAACCCTTTTCATTCCTTCATTAGAACGTTAATGGACTACTCACAAAAATACATGATCATGATTTTGTTTCGTATGTTTGTTCCTTTGATTTTGTTTGTTTAGTTGAGACGTTTGTAGAAGATTTTCAGGTGCCTATTTTTAAAGGGTACACATTGTTCTGTAAGCCTGCTGTTAAACTGTCGGCACACGGAAGACGTTCGGGTGGAATTATATGTTTGATAAGAAATGAGCTCTGTTCTTTTGTCAAACCTATATGTGTGGAGTCTCATCTTTTTTATGCTTTTGTGTTGGATAAATGCCTTTTCGGCATTGAAAGACACATTATGTATGTTTGTGCTTATATACCGCCAGAGAACTCACCATATTATATGCATTTTGATTATGAAAATGGTGTTTCTTTATTGGAAGATTTTTTATGTGATTGTTTGCTTTATAACAAAGAACATGATATGTACATAGTAATTAATGGGGATTTAAATAGCAGAACCTCAAATATATCTTGTGACTTAGAATCCAATGTGTGTGATTTTGTTAATCAACATTTGAGTGGGCCTTTGAACCTGAACAGAAATTCTGAAGACCGTGTGATTAATAATTATGGCAAAATGTTACTTAACATGTGCACTGTTTTTGACCTGTGTATTTTGAACGGTATGTGTGAGGGTGACCTTCAAGGTCATTACACGTACATAGCTGATAATGGTAACAGTGTAGATGATTATTTTTTACTGTCGTATGATTTGTATTCAAGAGTGTCTGATAGCATGAGAATGAATGTGTCTGATAGAATTGAATCTGACCATTTGTCTTTGGAATTATACATTCACTTCCCTATGAATAATGAGATTTGTGTTCAGCATGATGTTTAAATTTTCGAAAAGTTTGTATGGGACGAAACCCATAGCAATGTGTTCAGAGACAACATCTGTTCAAACGACATGCAAAGGCAGTTTGAAATGGCGATCAGTTTAATAGATATAAATATCAACGAAGCACTTGAGGTTTTTAATCATTGTATAAAAGATGCAGCAGACTTTATGAAGAAACAAATATACATTGGTAGGTACGTGAAAGATGACGACTGGTATGATAAAGAATGTCGTGCAGCAAAGAAAACTACGCAATTTGTTGACGAAATTTAAGCGTACTTTGTCTCCACCTGATCGCACTTCTTTATGTATAGCAAGACGTGAATATAAACATTTGTTAAAGAGAAAAGAGAAGAAATTCAATGAGACTCTATTAACTGACTTATTACGATCTGTAAATAACCAAAAAGATTTCTGGGAATCTGTGCGTAAAATATCTACAAAAAGAAGGCAGATATCGAATGACATTAGCATAAGCGATTGGTATGTACACTTTAAAGAATTGTTAGAAAGAAAAGACAAGTTTGATAATGTACTGGTTCAGGGAGAAAGTAATAGTGACCAAAGTGCTTATGATGCTGTTAAGAATGATGATGTTTATGACAATGTTGATACTGATGATGATGATGACCATGCTGCTGCTGCTGCTGCTTTTATTGATGATGATGGTGATGATGATGAAGAAAATAACGATGGTGACGGCGAAAATAATTTGAATCAACCTATCTCAGTAGAAGAAGTTTTGATTGCGCTGAAAACACTGAAAAGTCGCAAGGCTGCCGGTCCGGATAAAATCATAGGGGAATTTATTAAAAATGCCTGCAAATCAAATTTGGTTATAGAATTTTTGGTAAAATTTTTTAATTCTCTGTTTGAGAGAGGCATATATCCTGAAGGTTGGTGCGAGTCAATTGTTGTGCCACTATATAAAAAGGGTAATGTTACCAATCCAAATAACTACAGAGGAATCTCATTGTGCAATGTTTGCAGCAAACTGTATAGTGCAATTATTAATAAAAGACTTCAAGTGTGGGTTGATGACAGTAACATTACAGGTGAGTTTCAAGCTGGGTTTAAACAAAATCGTTCCACCATAGACCATATGTTCACATTATTGGCTTTTATTCAAAAACAATTTTGTCTGAACCGTAAGTTGTATGTTGCTTTCATCGATTTTGAGAAAGCGTTTGACTCTATCAATAGAACCATACTTTGGCCTATCTTGTTAAAAAACGGTATTCGTGGAAAGATGTATAAATGCATTGTGAGTATGTATGATTGTGTAAAGGCAAAGGTACGATGTGGTGCTGCTTTAACTGATTATATCAATTGCACATCAGGTGTTAAGCAGGGTGATGTTTGCAGCCCAGTTTTGTTTTCTTTATTCATTAATGAGCTGACTTTGGAGGTGATAAACTCTGGAAGACATGGTGCCCATTTTGTAAATGATGCTATGGAAATATTTATTCTACTGCTTGCCGACGACGTGGCATTAATGTCTGAGACAGTAATAGGCCTCCAAACTCAACTAAACAGTTTGCAAAGGGCAGCTAATTCACTCCAGCTTAAAGTAAATTTGAGTAAAAGTAATATAATCGTTTTCAGGAAAGGGGGTTACCTTTCCTCTCGGGAAAAATGGACATACGATGGGGCAAATATGCCTGTTGTAAATGTATATAAATATTTAGGTGTATATTTCTCTACGCGATTAAGTTTTACTTTCGCATGTAAAGATATTGCTTGCAGAGCCAAAAATGCATTGCTATGTTTTATGAAGAAGTTGTCGAAGCTGAATAATGAATCTCTTGCTTTGTTTTTGAAATTGTTTGATGCTCAAATCCTGCCTATGCTACAATATGGGGCTGAACTGTGGGGTCTTGATGCCGCCGCTGCACAATGCGAAAAGGTTCATTTATTTGCTTTAAAAAAGTTCTTGGGTGTATCATCACAAACCCCAAATGATCTTGTGTATGGAGAGACTAACAGATATCCCATATCTTTGCACTTCACCGTTAAATGTATCAAGTACTGGCTCATTAACTCAGATGGCTGAACATAGATTACCCCATAAAGCTTATAAAATGCTGATAGAACTAGACAATAGAGGCAAGATGAACTGGGTGTCACGTGTTAAGGCGAAATTATATGAACATGGTTTCGGGTACGTATGGCTTAACCAAGGTGTCGGAGATATGAGCAGTTTTCTTCGTACCTTTAAAGAAAGACTAATTGACTGTAGGTGGCAAGACTGGAATTTTCATGTTCAGAATAGTGACAGGTTTAGTTTCTATAGAACATTTATTGATGTGCATTCTCTGCCAACGTATATGTCAATGACCATGGACAGGCACTTGAAGTTTGTGATGACAAAATTTAGAGTTGGTGTTTCTGATATTCTTGTTCATCACTGCTGTTATAGACAAGTAAATGCCTCTGGTCTGCTGTGTCCATTATGTCGACAGTCAAGAGAAGATGAAGTACATTTTGCATTAACTTGTCCAGAGTTACAAGATATAAGAGAAAAGTTTATTCCCCCAAAATTTTATACAAGACCTTGCTTATTCAAGCTTATTTTGTTAATGTCATCTGCAAATGAAAACACTGTAAAGCAGTTCGCAGTATTTTTATTCAAAGCTTTCAAACGGCGAAGCATTTGTGCATTGTAATTATTATTATTAGTTTTGTAAAGCGACTTTGTTATGTTCATGTATATCCCCCTTCTGAGGGGCCAAGGCCTGTAAGAATAAAACATCTGAATCTGAATCTGAATTCTCTCTCTCTCTCTCTCTCTCTCTCTCTCTCTCTCTCTCTCTCTCTCTGTGCGTGCGCGCTCGTGCGTGCGTGTGTGTGTGTGTGTGTGTATGTGTGTGTCCGTGTGTGTGTGCGTGCGTGTGTGTGTGTGTGTGTGTGTGTGTGTGTGTGTGGTGCGTGTGTGTGTGTGTGTGTGTGTGTGTGTGTGTGTGTGTGTGTGTGTGTGTGTGTGTGATGATGATGATGATGATGATGATGATGATGATATTGATTACGACAACGACAATCCCAAGGAGGGCTACTTAAGATCCACACATGACAGTAACGGTAAAGCCTTAAGATCCACACATGACAGTAACGGTAAAGCCTTAAGATCCACACATGACAGTAACGGTAAAGCGTTAAGATCCACAAATGACAGTAACGGTAAAGCCTTAAGATCCACACATGACAGTAACGGTAAAGCCTTAAGATCCACACATTACAGTAACGGTAAAGCTTTCAGATCCACACATGACAGTAACGGTAAAGCCTTAAGATCCACACATTACAGTAACAGTAAAGCCTTAAGATCCACACATGACAGTAACGGTAAAGCTTAAGATCCACACATCACAGTAATGGTAAAGCCTTAAGATCCACACATGACAGTAACGGTAAAGCCTTAAGATCCACACATTGCAGTAAAAGTAAAGCCTCAAAATCCGCACATTACAGTAACAGTAAAGTCTTAAGATCCACACATCACAGTAAAGCTAAAGCCTTAAGATCCACACATCACAGTAACAGTAGTCTCAAAATCCCATATCACAGTAACGGTAAAGCCTTAAGATCCACACATTACAGTGACGGTAAGGTCTAAATGTCCCCACATCACAGTACCGGAAAAGCCTTAAGATCCACACATTACAGTAACAGTAAAGCCTTAAGATCCACACATTACAGTGACGGTAAGGTATCAATGTCCCCACATCACAGCAACGGAAAAGCCTCAAGATCCACACATTACAGTAACGGTAAAGCATTACGATCCACACATTACAGTAACGGTAAAGCCTTAAGATCCACACATGACAGTAACGGTAAAACTATAAGATCCACACATGACAGTAACGGTAAAGCTTAAGATCCACACATGACAGTAACGGTAAAGCCTTAAGATCCACACATTACAGTAACAGTGAAGCCTTAAGATCCACACATGACAGTAACGGTAAAGCCTTAAGATCCACACATGACAGTAATGGTAAAGCCTTAAGATCCACACATTACAGTAACGGTAAAGCCTTAAGATCCACACATGACAGTAACGGTAAAGCCTTAAGATCCACACATCACAGTAACGGTAAAGCCTTCAGATCCCAAACATTACAGTAACGGTAAAGCCTTAAGATCCACACATGACAGTAATGGTAAAGCCTTAAGATCAACACATGACAGTAACGGTAAAGCCTTAAGATCCACACATGACAGTAACGGTAAAGCCCTAAGATCCACACATTACAGTAACAGTAAAGCCTTAAGATCCACACATTTCAATAATGGTAAAGCCTTAAGATCCACACATTACAGTAATAGTAAAGCCTTAAGATCCCACATGACAGTAACGGTAAAGCCTTAAGATCCCACACATGACAGTAACGGTAAAGCCTTAAGATCCACACATCACAGTAACGGTAAAGCCTTAAGATCCACACATCACAGTAACGGTAAAGCCTTAAGATCCACACATGACAGTAACGGTAAAGCCTTAAGATCCACACATGACAGTAACGGTAAAGCCTTAAGATCCACACATGACAGTCATGGTAAAGCCTTAAGATCCACATATTACAGTAACGGTAAAGCCCTAAGATCCACACATGACAGTAACGGTAAAGCCTTAAGATCCACACATTACACACATGACAGTAACGGTAAAGCCTTAAGATCCACACATTACAGTAACGGTAAAGCCTTAAGATCCACACATGACAGCAATGGTAAAGTCTTAAGATCCACACATTACACACATTACAGTAACAGTAAAGCCTTAAGATCCACACATTACAGTAACGGTAAAGCCTTAAGATCCACACATCACAGTAACGGTAAAACCTTAAGATCCACACATCACAGTAACGGTAAAGCCTTAAGATAAAACATCACAGTAACGGTAAAGCCTTAAGATCCACACATGACAGTAACGGTAAAGCCTTAAGATCCAGACATGACAGTAACATGTAAAGCCTTAAGATCCACACATGACAGTAACGGTAAAGCCTTAAGATCCACTCATTACAGTAAAGTAAAGTCTCAAGATCCACACATTACAGTAAAAGTAAAGTCTTAAGATCCACACATCACAGTAACGGTAAAGCCTTAAGATCCACACATCACAGTAAAAGTAGTCTCAAAATCCCCATATCACAGTAACGGTAAATCCTTAAGATCCCACATTACAGTGACGGTAAGGTCTCAATGTCCTCACATCACAGCAATGGAAAAGCCTTAAGATCCACACATTACAGTAACAGTAAATTTTAAATGTCCCCACATCACAGTAACGGTAAAGCCCTAAGATCCACACATTACAGTAACAGTAAAGTGTAAATGTCCCCACATCGCAGCAACGGAAAGCCTTAAGATCCACATTACAGTAATGGTAAAGCCTTAAGATCCACACATCACACTAACGCTAAAGTTTAAATGTCCCCACATCACAGTAACGGTAAAGGCTTAAGATCCACACATTACAGTAACGGTAAAGCGTTAAGATCCACACATTACAGTAACAATAAAGTTTAAATGTCCCCACATCACAGTAATGGTAAAGCCTTCAGATCCACACATTACAATAACGGTAAAGCCTTCAGATCCACACATCACAGTAACGGTAAAGCCTTAAGATCCACACATTAGAGTAATGGTAAAGCCTTAAGATCCACACATCAAAGCAACGGTAAAGCCTTAAGATACCACACATTAAGTAACGGTAAAGCCTTAAGATCCACACATTACAGTAATGGTAAAGCCTTAAGATCCACACATTACAGTAAAGGTAAAGCCTTAAGATCCACACATTACAGTAACGGTAAAGCCTTAAGATCCACACATGACAGTCATGGTAAAGCCTTAAGATCCACACATGACAGTAACGGTAAAGCCTTAAGATCAACACATGACAGTAACAGTAAAGCCTTAAGATCCACAAATGACAGTAACGGTAAAGCCTTAAGATCCAGACATCACAGTAACGGTAAAGCCTTAAGATCCACACATGACAGTAACGGTAAAGCCTTAAGATGCACACATGACAGTAACAGTAAAGCCTTAAGATCCACACATCACAGTAACGGTAAAGCCTTAAGATCCACACATACAGTAATGGTAAAGCCTTAAGATCCACACATGACATAACGGTAAAGCCTTCAGATCCACACATACAGTAATGGTAAAGCTTAAGATCCACACATCCAGTAATGGTAAAGCCTTAAGATCCACACATGTACAGTAACGGTTAAAGCCTTAAGATCCACACATCACAGTAATGGTAAAGCCTTAAGATCACACATGACAGTAACGGTAAAGCCTTCAGATCCACACATTACAATAATGGTAAAGCCTTAAGATCCACAAATGACAGTAACGGTAAAGCATTAAGATCCACACATGACAGCAACGTAAAGCCTTCAGATCCACACATTACAATAACGGTAAAGCCTTAAGATCCACAAATGACAGTAATGGTAAAGCCTCTAGATCTACACATACCAGTAACGGTAAAGCCTTATGATCCACACATCACAGTAACGGTAAAGCCTTAGATCCACACATTACAGTAACGGTAAAGCATTAAGATCCACACATGACAGCAACGGTAAAGCTTCAGATCACCTTACATAACGGTAAGCCTAGATCACAATGACAGTAATCGGTAAAGCCTTAGATCCACACATGACAGTAACGGTAAAGCCTTAAGATCCACTCATTCACAGTAACGCGTAAAGCCTTCAGATCCACAATTACATAATAGGTAAAGCCTTAAGATCCACACATGACAGTAACGGTAAAGCCTTAAGATCCACACATGACAGTAACGGTAAAGCCTTTAGATCCACACATGACAGTAACGGTAAAGCCTTAGATCCACACATCACAGTAACGTAACGCCTTAAGATCCACAAATACAGTAACGGTAAAGCCTTAAGATCCACACATTGACAGTAACAGTAAAGCCTTAAGATCCACACATCACAGTAACGGTAAAGCCTTAAGATCCACACATCACAGTAACAGTAAAGCTTTAGTTCCACATGATCACAGTCATGGTAAACGCCTTAAGATCCACACATCAGTAACGGTTAAAAGCCTTAAGATCCCACATTACAGTCATGGTAAAGCCTTAAGTCCACACTTCACAGTATCGGTAAACCTTATGTCTACACATTACAGTAACGTAAAGTCTTACGTACCCTGACACAGTCATGGTAAAACCCAAAACCCACATTGCAGTCATGGTAAAACCTCACAGTCCCCACATCCAGTCATGGTAAAACCTCAAAGTCCTACATTGCAGTCATGGTAAAAAACCTGATTGGTCTTAAACTCAGTATATCAGTATGTAAAAGTCTAAGTACCTACGATTGCAGTCATGGTAAAACCTCAAAGTCCCACATTGCAGTCATGGTAAAACCTCAAAGTCCCCACATTGCAGTCATGGTAAACCTCACAGTCCCCACATTGCAGTCATGGTAAAACCTCAAGTCTCACATTGCAGTCATGGTTAAAACTCAAAGTCCACATTGCAGTCATGGTAAAACCTCAAAGTCCACATTGACTGTCATGGTAAAACCCAAAGTCCCCACTCATCATTGTAAAGCCGTAGATCCAACTCAAAGTCCCAATTGCAGTCATGGTAAAACCTCAAGTCCCACATTCAGTCATGGTAAAACCTCAAAGTCCCACATTCAGTCATGGTAAAACAACAAAGTCTCACACATTGCAGTCATGGTAAAACCTCAAAGTCCCCATATGACAGTCATGGTAAAACCCAAGTCCTCAATCACGTCATTGGTAAAGACTTAAGAATCTCACCATTATCATGTAATAACGTCAAGTCACCACCTGACACAGTCATAGTAAAACCCCCAAAGTCCTCACATTGCAGTTGGTGTAAAACCTCAAAGTCCCCAATCACAGTGATGGTGAAAACTCAAAGTCCTCACATTGCAGTGCATGGTAAAACCTCAAAGTCCCACATGCACGTCATGGTAAAACCTCACAGTCCTCAGATTGCAGTCATGGTAAAACACAAAGTCCCACATTGCAGTCATGGAAAACCTCAAAGTCACCACATGCGATCATGTAAAACCCAAAGTCCCATATACAGTCCCTGGTGAAAACTCAAAGTCCCCATATGCAGTGATGGTAAAACTCAAAGTCCCCACATCACGGTCATGGCAAAACCTCAAAGTCTCCTAATTCAGTCATGGTAAAAACCTCAAAGTCCCAACATCCAGTCATGGTAAACCTCAAGTCCCACATACAGTATAAACCTCAAAGTCTCCTATCCGGAGTCATGGTAAAACCTCACAGTGCATATCAGTCATGGAAAACCTCAAAGTCTCCACATTGCAGTCATGGTAAAACACTCAAAGTCCCCACATCGCGAGTCATGGCAAAACTCAAAGTCTCCACAGATATCACAGTCATGGTAAAAACCCAAAGTCCCACATTACAGTCATGCTAAACCTTAAAGTCCCACATTACAGTATAGTAAAGTCCATACGTCCCATGATCACAGTCATGGTTAAACTCACACATTGCAGTCATGGTAAACTCAAGTCCCTACACAGTCATGGAAAACCTCAAAGTCCCCACATCGCAGTCAGGCAAAACTTCAAAGTCCCCACATGACAGTCATGGTAAAACCTCAAATCTCCACATTGCAGTCATGGTAAAACCTAAAGTCCCCATCTCACAGTCATGGTAAAACCACAAAGTCCCCACATCACAGTCATTATAAAGCCTTAAGTCACACATTCGAGTCAATGGTAAAGTCTCTACCCGTACCCACATTGGTCATAAAACCTCAAAGTCCCCACATCACGTCACGGTACAACCTCAAAGTCCCCTCACACTGCAGTCATGGCAAAACCTCAAAGTCCCACATCACAGTCATGGTAAAACCTCAAAGTCCCCACATCACATGTCATGGCAAACCTCAAAGTCCCCACATCACAGTCATGGTAAAACCTCAAAGTCCCCACATTGTAGTCATGGTAAAACCTAAACGTCTCCACATTGCAGTCATAGCAAAACCCTAAAGTCCCCATATCACTGTCATGGTAAAACCCCAAAGTCCCCTCATCACTGTCATTGTAAAGCCTGAAGATCCACACATTCCAGTAATAGTAAAGTCTCTACGTACCCTGATCACAGTCATGGTAAAATCTCAAACTCCTCACATTGCAGTCATGGTAAAACTTCAAAGTCCCTACATCACAGTCATGGTAAAACCTCAAAGTCCCCACATCACAGTCATGGTAAAAAATCAAAGTCCCCACATCACAGTCATGGTTAAACCTCAAATCCCCACATCACAGTTATGGTAAAAACTAAAAGTCCCCACATTGCAGTCCGGTACAACCTCAAAGTCCCCACATTGCAGTCATGGTAAAACCTCAAAGTCCCCACATTGCAGTCACGGTACAACCTCAAAGTCCCACATGACAGTTATGGTAAAAAATCAATGTCCCCACATCGCAGTCATGGGAAAACATCAAAGTCCCCACATCGCAGTCATGGTAAAACCCCAAAGTCCCCATATCACAGTCATAGTAAATCCCCAAAGTCCCCACATCACAGTCATGGTAAAGCCTTAAGATCAACACATTACAGTAACTGTAAAGTCTCTACGTACCCTAATCACAGTCATGGTAAAACCTCAAAGTCCCCACATTGCAGTCATGGTAAAACAAAGTCCTCACATTGCAGTCATGGTAAAACCTCAAAGTCCCCACATTGCAGTCACGGTACAACCTCAAAGTCCCCACATGACAGTCATGGTAAAAAATCAATGTCCCCACATCGCAGTCATGGGAAAACATCAAAGTCCCCACATCGCAGTCATGGTAAAACCCCAAAGTCCCCATATCACAGTCATAGTAAAACCCCAAAGTCCCCACATCACAGTCATGGTAAAGCCTTAAGATCAACACATTACAGTAACTGTAAAGTCTCTACATACCCTAATCACAGTCATGGTAAAACCTCAAAGTCCCCACATTGCAGTCATGGTAAAAACAAAGTCCCCACATTGCAGTCATGGTAAAACCTCAAAGTCCCACATCGCAGTCATGGTAAAACCTCAAAGTCCCCTCACTGCAGTCACAGTACAACACTCAAAGTCCCCACATTGCAGTCATGGTAAAGCCTCAAAGTCCCCACATCGCAGTCATGGTAAAACCTCAAAGTCCCCACATTGCAGTCACGGTAAAACTTCAAAGTCCCCACTTTGCAGTCATGGTAAAACCTCAAAGTCCCCACATTGCAGTCATGGTAAAACCTCAAAGTGCCCACATCGCGGTCATGGCAAAACCTCAAAGTCCCCATATTGTAGTCATGGTAAATCCTCAAAGTGCCCACATCGTGGTCATGGTAAAACCTCAAAGTCCCCATATTGCAGTCATGGTAAAACCTCAAATGCCCACATCACAGTCATGGTAAACCACAAAGTCCCCACATCACAGTCATGGTAAAAAAATCAAAGGCCCGACATCGCAGTCATGGCAAGACCTCAAAGTCCCCACATCGCAGTCATGGTAAAACCTCAAATACCCCACATTGCAGTCATGGTAAAACCTCAGAGTCCCCACATCACAGTCATGGTAAAACCTAAAAGTCGCCACATTGCAGTCACGGTACAACCTGAAAGTCCCCACACTGCAGTCATGGTAAAACCTCAAAGTCTCCACATTGCAGTCGTGGTAAAACCTCAAAGTCCCCATATCACAGTCATGGTAAAACCCAAAAGTCCCCACATCACAGTCATGGTAAAGCCTTCAGATCAACACATTACAGTAACTGTAAAGTCTCTAAGTACCCTAATCACAGTCATGGTAAAACCTCAAAGTCCCCACATTGCAGTCATGGTAAAACAAAGTACCCACATTGCAGTCATGGTAAAACCTCAAAGTCACCACATCACAGTCATGGTAAAACCTCAAAGTCCCCACATTGCAGTCACGGTACAACCTCAAGTCCCCACATTGCGGTCATTGTAAAACCTCAAAGTCCCATATTGCAGTCATGGTAAAACCTCAAAGTCCCACATCACAGTCATGGTAAAACCTCAAAGTCCCCACATCCAGTCATGGTTAAAACATAAAAGTCCCACATCTCAGTCATAGTAAAACCTCAAAGTCCCCACATTGCAGTCATGGTAAAACCTCAAAATCCCCACATTGCAGTCCCAATCAGTAAATTAAAGTCTCTACTACCACTGTCCAGTCATGGTAAAACCTCAAAGTCCCACTCATCAGTCATGTTAAAAATCAAAGTCCCACACATCACAGTCATGGTATAAACTCAAAGTCCCCACATCGCAGTCATGGTAAAACCTCAAAGTCCCACATTCAGTCATGGTAAAACCTCAAGTCCCCACATTGCAGTCATGGTAAAACCTCAAAGTCCCCACATTGCAGTCATGGTAAACCTCAAAGTCCCCACATTGCAGTCATGGTAAACCTCAAAGTCCCACATTGCAGTCATGTAAAACCTCAAGTCCCATGTCACAGTCATGGTTAAACCTCAAAGTCCCCACATTGCAGTCATGGTAAAACCTCAAAGTCCCCACATCACAGTCATGGTATAAACCTCAAAGTCCCCACATGCAGTCAGGTAAACCTCAAAGTCCCCACATCAGTCATGGTAAAACCTCAAGTCCCCATATCAGTCATGGTAAAACCTCAAAGTCCCACATTGCAGTCATGGTAAAACCTCAAAGTCCCCACATTGCAGTCATGGTAAAACCTCAAAGTCCCCACATTGCATCATGGTAAACCTCAGTCCCTCAGTTGGTAAAACCTCAAGTCCCCACATTGCAGTCATGGTAAAACCTCAAAGTCCCCACATTGCAGTCATGGTTAAAACCTCAAAGTCCCCACATTGCAGTCATGGTAAAACCTCAAAGTCCCCACATCACAGTCATGGTAAACCTCAAGCCCATTACAGTCAACTAACATCATTGCAGTCATGGAAAACCTCAAAGTCCACTCTACAATAAGCGTCAAGTCAACATACAGTAAAGATCCTCAAGTCCCACATTCAGTAGTAAACCTCAGTCCATGTATGGAAACCTCAAGTCCCACATTACAGTAACAGTAAAACTCATGTCCTACATTCAGTCATAGTAAAACCTTCAAGTCCACATTACATAACAGTATAACTCTAGTTCCACACATTACAGTAACAGTAAACGCTCATAGTTCCACACATTACAGTAACAGTAACGTTATAGTTCACATTACAGTAACTTAAACCTTCAGGTTCCACAATTACAGTAACAGTAAAACCTTATGGTTCACAATTACAGTAAAAGTTAATAAACCTTAGGTCCAAATTACAGTAACAGTAAAACCTTATGGTTCACACATTACAGTACTAAACGTAAAACAGCGTTTATGGTTCACACATTACATAACAGTAAAACGTTATGGTTCACACATTACATAACAGTAAAACTTATGGTTCACATATTACAGTAACAGTAAAACTTATGGTTTACACATTACAGTAACAGTAAAACCTTATGGTTCCACACATTACAGTAACAGTAAAACCTTATGGTTCCACTACAGTACATTAATTATGTAACTTCAGTAAAGTAAACTTATGGTCCACACATTACAGTAACAGTAAAACCTTATGGTCCACACATTACAGTAACAGTAAAACTTATGGTACACATTACAGAACAGTAAAACTTATGGTTCACACATACTAAGAAATAACAGTAAAACTTATGGTTCACATATTACAGCAACAGTATAACTTATGGTTTACACATTACAGTAACAGTAAAACCTTATGGCCCACACATTACAGTAACAGTAAATCCTTATGGTTCACACGTTACAGTAACAGTATAACATTATGGTTTACACATTACAGTAACAGTAAAACGTTATGGTCCACACAGTACAGTAACAGTAAATCCCTATGGTTCACACATTGTGGTTCATACATTACAGCAACAGTAAAAACTTATGGTTTACACATTACAGCAACAGTAAAACTTATGGTTTACACATTACAGTAAGAGTAAAACATTATGGTTCACACGTTACAGTAACAGTAAAACGTTCATTGGTCCACACATTACAGTAACAGTAAACCTTATGGTTACACAGTTACAGTAACAGTTAAAACATTATGGTTCACACATTACAGTAACAGTAAAACGTTATGGTCCACACACATAGACTATGTCACAGTTAAGTAACAGTAAGACATTATGGTTTACACATGACAGTAACAGTAAAACGTTATGGTCCACAGTCATACAGTAAACTAGGTACACTCAGTAACAGTAACTTATGGTTACACAGTACAGTAACAGTTAAAACCGTTATGGTTTACACATGACAGTAACAGTAAAACGTTATGGTCCACACATTACAGTAACAGTAAAACATTATGGTTTACGCATTACAGTAACGTAAAACATTATGGTCACACGTTACAGTAACAGTAAAACATTATGGTCACACATTACAGTAACAATAAAACATATGGTTCACACATTACAGTAACATTAATGTCTTATGGTCACATGTTACAGTAACAGTAAAACGTTATGGTCCACACATTACAGTAACAGTAAAACCTTATGGTTCACACATACAAAACAGTAAAACCTTATGGTTACTATTACGCAACAGTATAACTTATGGTTTACACATTACAGTAACAGTAAAACCTTATGGCCACACATTACAGTAACAGTAAATCCTTATGGTTCACACGTTACAGTAACAGTATAACATTATGGTTCACACATTACAGTAACAGTAAAACGTTATGGTCCACACAGTACAGTAACAGTAAGACATTATGGTTTACACATGACAGTAACAGTAAAAGTTATGGTCCACACAGTACAGTAACAGTAAGACATTATGGTTACACAAGTACAGTAACAGTAAAACGTTATGGTTCTACACATGACAGTAACAGTAAAACGTTATGGTCCACACAGTACAGTACAGTAAAACATTATGGTTTACGCATTACAGTACGGTAACACTTATGGTCACGTTACAGTAACAGTAAAACATTATGGTCCACACATTACAGTAACAATAAAACCTATGGTTCACACATTACAGTAACATTAGTCTTATGGTCCACATGTTACAGTAACAGTAAAACCGTATGGTCCACACGTTACATAACAGTAAACCGTATGGTCCACACGTTACAGTAACAGTAAAACCGAGGTATACACATTACCATAAGTTAAACCTCAAGGTCCATACTTACAGTAACATTAAACCTCAAGCTTCCCACTAGCTGTCTATCTATCTATCTATCTATCTATCTATCTATCTATCTATCCAGGACTGGATCACAGAGTTGTTAAGGTGGGGTGCTGGTAAATGTTTTAGGCCGGGGTCCAGGGGCCGCCTAGGCCCCGGTGGGGTTAGGGGCAAAGCCCCGGTGGGGGGACCAGTGTGTGTGTGTGTGTGTGTGTGTGTGTGTGTGTGTGTGTGGGGGGGGGGGGGGTGATGAAACCCATCCTCTGTTCCCCTTTTATGAAAAGATGCCTTCAGATAGACGATTCCGGCAACTGAAATGTGAAACCAACAGACTGAATCGTAGTTTCTTGCCTATTTCAATCCGTTCATTGAATAATCACTGACCTGACCATCCTGAGTAAATGTTTAATGCTGTCGTTATAAAGATAGAGGAGAGGGTGAGGGCGAGACTTGGATAGAGAGAGAGGGATGGGTGTGGGGGGGGGGGGAGGGTGGGGGGATGGAATGAGTGTAGATGTTTTGGGGAGGGGGGATGATAATCAAGTGATAATGATTTTAAAATTATCTCAGTTCTCATCCCGTGTAGAATGTGTGTGTGTGTGTGTGTGTGTGTGTGTGTGTGTGTGTGTGTGCGTGCGTGCGTGCGTGCGTGCGTGCGTGCGTGCGTGCGTGCGTGCGTGTGTGCGTGTGTGTGTGTGTGTGTGTGTGTGTGCGTGTGTGTGTGTGTGCCCCTTTTTTACGGTTTATTTTAGCGTACAGCTGATTTTATTAAATTGACTGGATGTAAAATGGAGTGTATATTGGGTAGAGTTATTGATTAGTTTTTATGTGAAAAATAAGCCTTACTTATTTATAATGTCTTTAAATTTGTGGGCATGTGCAGGTGTGAGTGCATTTGCACATTTTACATTATTCAATGTTGTGTACTCATATGTCATGTGTTTATGTGTTCCCACCACAACACAAAGTTCTTATGAAAGAAAATAAAGTGTCTTGAATTGAATTGAATTGAACCTTCGGTAATACACTAGCAACTTACAGAAACCTGGTGAATATTCTAACATAATCTTGAATATTCTAAGCGCATTACCAATCGATCCAAAAACAATACTGAACAATAAGGCAAACGTTCACTTTCCAAACGTTTTAAACAAATCAACAATAGCGCTACACTGACCGAAAATACAAAGATCTAAAAGCGATAAATAAAAGGAGGCTTGCGACGCGTCATTATTGCTATGACGTCTTTCACAAAAGTTCCCCCTCTCTTGTCTCCCTTTTAAACTGTAACAGGTACCTTGTATGAATGCTTTACTTATTTTCTTAAAAAAACGTTTGTGACTGACCGTTTTTCATCCGGTCACAAAGTTTCATGTGCGACCGTGCTTACCGGAAGGTAGTTGTCCGGAAGCCGGTTGCAAAATTTAGCTGACTGCTACTCACCGGCGCATTGCTATAAGCCGGGTGAATTGCACCGGTTAGGCAGTCGCTGCAGTGATTCCGGCAACTTAAGTCACAGAAGGCCGAAGAAGGACTCAGCCGTGTGCTGGTGGCAGTTAGTTTCCCCAGGTTGATAGTGTTCCCTGGATTGACGGGGACTGACTGCTACTGAGGCTAGGGCCGGGGCCATAGCTGGTTGACGCCCCGTTCTCCACCTGTTGCTGCGGGTGTGGAGAGGCTGGCCTGAGCGCCGACAATCGCCCTACCTGCGACTGCGCCCGTGACCGGTCAGTGTTGGGCCAGTAAAGAGGAGACATCGCTCCTGCTTCTGTGCCAGCGACCTGCGTTCGAGGACGTCGCTGTGTGTGTGGCGTGTGTGCCACAGCTTTGTGTTAGTGTTTTGAGCCACAGCTCAAAAGTGTTTGAGCTACATCTAGTAAGAGAGACTGTCACTGAGTGCTGGCAGAGATGCCACGAATGAGTTATTTTTTTTGTGAGCCACAGCTTTGAAGAGACTCTGTGTCAGACTTGCCTCGTTGCTGCCGTCGTCATCATCGCTGGACCCAGCAGTTAACAGTTAAATTTGAATTAATTGGTTATTTGTGTACACCTGATGGTGGGTGTACCATCCTATGCTTGATGCGTTTATTTGTATATGTTTGTTGATGGCTCAGGCAGCATAAAAAGAAAAGTGTTTTTTGTTGCCTGGCTGTCCATGTTCGGATGAGTGGGTGTGTGTGTGTGTGAATTAAGAAAAAAGTCGTGCATGCATCCATAATTACTGAATGCGAGTCAGACAGATATCCACACACGCACTTCCATCCGTAACATCTGGTGACACCGTAGAACTTTTTTGCATTAACCTTCCAAATTGTGCTAGGATTAGGATTTCTTTTGTGACCCCTTATAGTGTCCCCAGTTATTAAGTTAGGACACGTTGACAGACTTTCCTTTTGAGAGGTTTGATTGTTTTGTATTGTTGTATGACTGGTTCTTGAGTTGATTTCCCGTCTCCAGCATAACGGCGTATCCCTTTTGTATAGTTTCTGGAGATACGAGGACCTAGTTCTTTATCTTCTGTGGGTTTTGGTTTGATTCTCTTTTGTTACCCTTCTGATTATTTCTATTCTATCTTTTTCGCTTGGGGATTGTGTTGCTTCTATAGCATTCTGAGGATTCTTTCTCTTGAATGAATGTGTGTATGATTGGCTGCCTGGGCCATTTTTAAAAAAGATAACCCCCTTTTCCCCCAAAGAAAAAAAAACCCCTTTTCCCCCAAAGAAAAAAACCCCAACAAGATTGTCTTCATTTATATATGCATTGATTATTGATTTATGCATATGTATGTTTGATTATTGATTGATTTATGCATATCCATTCATGATTGAGTTCTGTTTATTCATTGTTGATTGATTTGTGCATTTGTTTCCTCGTTGGTGCTGTTATTGATTCATGCATTTGTTGTTTGCCTGCCATTGATTATTGAGTGCATTTCCCAAACCCGTAGGCTTCTGTTGTTGCTGTCGTTCCCCATTCCCCAAGCCCGTAAGCTTCTATTTATTGCTATCGTTGCGTTCCCTTTAAAATTAGTCGTAGTTTTTTAAAGTGTGATATATATATATGTTTGTGTGAAAAAAAGGAAGGAAAAAATCGTAAGAACCCTCTTTGGAATATATTTCAGTGTCCGTAGTATCTAAACGTTCTTTTGATTGTCTTTGGTCCACTGACTTAGTGTTTCATTATGGCCTGTGAGGATGAAGATAGAGTTTTCACTAAATACTTGCAACGTGGTAAGGCATTTGGTCTGGAAGGTCAGCTTTTACTGGACTATGTTGATAAATGTATTAGACAAGATTCGGAAAGAGAAGAGAGAATTAAAGTGAGACAAATGCAGGAGGAAACTAAAAGAGAGGAGTTAGAACAGGAAACCAAAAGAGCAAAAGAGATAGAGGAAACTAAACGAGCACAACAGCAGGCAGAAGAGGAAACTAAAAGAGCAAAAGAGGTAGAGGAAACTAAAAGAGTCCAAGAGGAAACTAAAGATTAGGACAAGTTGAAGAAACTAAAAGATTAGAACAAGTTGAAGAAACTAAAAGAATCCAGTTAGAACATTCTCGTCAGGAAGTAGTTTCAGGCGAGGACAGTCAAAGTGCTAGTGCACCCAGGTCTAACACCCCTCGTCCTACCTTTCCCAAATTACCTCCCTTTAAGGAAAAGAGTGATGACATTGACAGTTATCTGTTCAGGTTCGAAACCCATGCTCGTTCTTTAGGGTGGTCAGAAAATCTATGGGTTACATATCTCTCTGCATTACTTGAAGGTTCAGCTCTTACGCTTTATCATAGTTTGGCAGAAAACAATGTTGTTTCGTATGAGCTGTTGAAAGAAAGTTTGCTAAAGAAGTTTCAGTGTACTCCAGATGGTTTTAGAAAGCGTTTTCGGGAATCAAAGCCCAGGGCAGATGAACCCTTTGAAACTTTTTCTGTTGAACTTAAACGCCTTCTGGATCGTTGGATTTTGTTGTCCAAAATTGAGAAAACTTTTCAGGGTCTTGTTGATCTTATTTTGAGAGAACAGTTTTTAGAGTGTGTTTCGAAGGATTTGGATACTTTTCTATGTGAAAAAGATGAAAAAACATTTGATGCTATGATTAAGTCTACCGAATCGTACAGGCGTGTTCACCCCACTAAGCTTCTTTCCAGAAAGGCTGATGTCAATATTTTTGCCTCTGTTTCCCATACTTCTGGACAGTCAGATAGACTCCCCTCCCGTGGTCAGTCAGATAGAGGTCGCAGGTATTTTGCCCCTCAGCCTGTTCAGAATCCCAGCACCCCAGCTAGTCGAGGCCGTGGTAACCGTTACCGTGGTCGTGGTGCTCGTCAGTATTCAGTCAATAGAGGTTCATCAGGAAATACTTTTTCCCAGTCTCCCAGTGTTGTCTGTTTTCTGTGTAAAAAGACAGGGCATGTAGCTTCCAAATGTACTTGGAAGTCGGGTAAAAACCCATGCAAGATTTGTAATCTTAGTCATCCCGATAGATGCCCCTTTGTCACTGGCAGTCCAACTGTTGTCGACAAGTCAGCTGACAAACAATCTACTGCTGCTTGTTCGATTGTTCGCTCCCCATTCGCTTGTTTAGCTGCAGGTGAATTTACAGGAAAGTTACACTTAGAATCTGGTTCTGTTAATGGCACTCTAAGTTCTGTATTGCGTGACACTGGTGCTACCATTTGTGGTGTTCGCAAGAGACTAGTTTCCGATAGCCAGATGCTAGGTACTACAGTGAGCTGTGTTTCTTTTGGAGGACGTGTGGATGAATTCCCACTAGCTACAGTTCATGTTAGTTGTCCCTACTTTGAAGGTGATCTCACCTGCTGTGTCCTAGACAGTCCTGTCGCAGATCTCATCATAGGTAATATTCCTGGTGTCTGTGAAGACAGTGCTTCCACTGATGTGAGTGAACCCCTCTCTTTAGCTGCCGTTACCAGGGCTAGAGCTAAACATGTGGTCGAGAAGAGACCTCTGTGTAAGATCCCTGATGATTTGAATGTTTTTCGTTCCGATCTGATTCAGAAACAAAAGGCAGATGAGTCGTTGAAGACATGTTTTCAGTTAGTGTCTTCTGGTGAAGTAAAGAAGTCAGGTACAGTCTTCTGTGCAGGCGCTTAGAGAAATATGACATTCCTTTTGATCAGGTTGTTGTTCCCTCTCAGAGTGTCCCAGCAGTTACCTCACAGGTAAAGTCGGTGTCATGGTCAGTGGTGCTATTTCTCAAACCACTCAGTTCTGGCAGGAAGATTGTTTCTGTTAGACATTCTCCAAGAAGTTCGCCTTCTTTGAACGCTGCTTCTAATTCTCGTGATTCTGTGGTCGCGTACACAGTCGGTATTGTTCAGGACTGTGATGACGCGTTACCACTACACACTCTCCCTGTGCCCATGGCATCCTCTATGCCAGATGAAGATATTGATTCCGTACACTTTGATGATGCTTTGTCAGACAGCAATGCTAGGGAGTTAAGAAAAGTCTTTGATGATTTTCAGGATATTCTTACTCCGAAACCAGGCTCCTTCTTGGGCAACGTACTATTGGAGATTCCTCTAACTACTGATGTTCCAGTTAGGAAAAGGTGTTATGACATCCCCTTCTCTGCTAGAGAGGTTGTTGAGAGAGAAGTTGGCATCATGTTGGAACTCGGTATTATTGAACCCTCCAATAGTCCCTATGCCTCCCCAGTTGTTCTCGTCAGGGAAAAAGATGGTACCTGTCGTTTTTGCATTGATTTCCATTCTCTAAATAAGATTACTGTCTTTGATGCTGAGCCCATTCCTGATGTGGAAAGTTTGTTTGCAAGATTGTCTGATGCAAAGTTCTTTACCAGGATAGACCTTGCAAAGGGATATTGGCAGATAGTTGTTAAGCCCGAGGATCGTCCAAAGACAGCTTTTACAACGCACATGGGTCTTTTCCAGTTTGTCAGAATACCTTTCAGTCTTGTGTCAGCACCTGCTGTTTTTGCACGCATGATGCGCATGTTAGCTTTGGATCAGTTTTCAGCTGTCAGTTTCTTTGATGATATTCTGGTTCATAGTGTTTCATGGGATGCACATGTTCGTCATGTGAAAGGTGTTCTTTCACGTCTGAGGTCTTTCAACCTCACAGCTCGTCCCTCGAAAATAGAGGCAGGTTTCCGTTCTCTGGAATTTCTTGGACATATCGTTGGAGGTGGTACTATGCGTCCGGAACAGAAAAAGATAGATAAAATTCTGAGAATTCCCATCCCTACTACCAAAAAGCAAGTCAGATCATTTGCTAGGTTTGCTTAGCTTTTACAGAAGATATGTTCCCAGTTTTTCCACCTTGAATGCTCCACTCTCTGATTTAATCAAGGATGTTGGTCGAGCTGGAAGATCTATATCTTGGACCCCTGAATGTGCAGTAGCGTCACAGAAGATTCAGAGTATTTTGTCATCAGCACCTGTCTTGCTGTTACCTCAGTTAGGTAAGCCCTTTGTTCTGCGAACTGATGCTAGTTCTGTTGGGCTAGGTGCTGTACTACTGCAAGAGGATGATGATATACTTCACCCAGTTGTATTTGGGAGTCACAAGTTGTTGGATCGTGAGAAATCCTACAGTACCATCGAACGAGAGTGTTTAGCCATTGTCTGGGCTGTTCAAAAGTTCGTTCGGTACCTTTGAGGAGTTAGCTTTATCCTCCAAACAGACCATCGACCTTTGACGTACCTGCGCACGTCAAATTTCAAGAATTCCCGGATTATGCGTTGGGCATTGTCTCTGCAGGAATTCTCGTTCGAAGTGGAACCACTTCCAGGATCATCGAACATTTTCGCTGATCTTCTTTCACGTTCTTGTGAGAACCAGTCTGTTCCTTAACATTGGTTTGAGTACATCCCAGTTTTGATGATTTTTCATGTATTTTTTCTGGAATTTTGTGCCCTGGAGTTGTTTACTTTCTCTTAGTAAAACCAATTCGGACATTTGTTTTTTTTTTTTTTTTTAGGAGGGGGAGTATTGTGACGGACCGTTTTTCATCCGGTCACAAAGTTTCATGTGCGACCGTGCTTACCGGAAGGTAGTTGTCCGGAAGCCGGTTGCAAAATTTAGCTGACTGCTACTCACCGGCGCATTGCTATAAGCCGGGTGAGTTGCACCGGTTAGGCAGTCTCTGCAGTGATTCCGGCAACTTAAGTCACAGAAGGCCGAAGAAGGACTCAGCCGTGTGCTGGTGGCAGTCAGTTTCCCCAGGTTGATAGTGTTCCCTGGATTGACGGGGACTGACTGCTACTGAGGCTAGGGCTGGGGCCATAGCTGGTTGACGCCCCGTTCTCCACCTGTTGCTGCGGGTGTGGAGAGGCTGGCCTGAGCGCCGACAATTGCCCTACCTGCGACTGCGCCCGTGACCGGTCAGTGTTGGGCCAGTAAAGAGGAGACATCGCTCCTGCTTCTGTGCCAGCGACCTGCGTTCGAGGACGTCGCTGTGTGTGTGGCGTGTGTGCCACAGCTTTGTGTTAGTGTTTTGAGCCACAGCTCAAAAGTGTTTGAGCTACATCTAGTAAGAGAGACTGTCGCCGAGTGCTGGCAGAGACGCCATGAATGAGTTTTTTTTTTTTTTTTTTTTTTTTTTTTGTGAGCCACAGCTTTGAAGAGACTCTGTGTCAGACTTGTCTCATCGCTGCCGTCGTCATCATAGCTGGACCCGGCAGTTGACAGTTAAATTTGAATTAATTGGTTATTTGTGTACACCTGATGGTGGGTGTACCATCCTATGCTTGATGCGTTTATTTGTATATGTTTGTTGATGGCTCGGGCAGCATAAAAAGAAAAGTGTTTTTTGTTGCCTGGCTGTCCATGTTCGGATGAGTGGGTGTGTGTGTGTGAATTAAGAAAAAAGTCGTGCATGCATCCATAATTACTGAGTGGGAGTCAGACAGTTATCCACACACGCACTTCCATCCGTAACAATGTTGTCCATTTATTAATCATTAGAGAATAAAGTCTCTGTGCATGACCCTCCTCACTCCTTCCCAACGCCTCGCATCACATCCCGTGCGTGTAAAAACATGAGTTGTGTCGGACATTTTGAAGGCGCACCAGCTGACAGTATTAACATTACATTGAACTCCATGGAAACGCACGTCCGCGTGAGCGCTGTTCCACACCCCATCCACATCCAACCGCCCATGTACTGTTTCACACTAACACACACACACACACACACACACACACACACACAGTCGTACAGATGTAAGCACTCGCGAGCGCATGCGCTGACATTATTACCTCTATGCAGACTTCTCATCGCACTTGTTTGTCAATGTGTTGCCCCCAAGACGAGAAAACGAACCTTCTACTTTTTAATTTTAATTTTTTTTTATTTTTATTTATTTATTTATTTTATTTTATTTTATTTTATTTTATTTATTTATTTATTTATTTATTTATTTTATTTTATTTTTTTTTTTTTGGGGGGCGGGCTTTGTTTTGTTTTGGATTTGGTTTTGTGAGTCAGGTTTGTTTCTTCTTTATGATACTCTATTGCCTTTACACGTTATCACACTTTTCTCCTTGTTGTTGTTGTTGTTGTTGTTGTTGTTGTTGTTGTTGTTGTCTTCTTCTTCTTCTTCTTCTTCTTCTTCTTCTTCTTCTTCTTCTTCTTCTATGCACCTCCTGCTTGCCTGCATACGTCAAACAATGTTTGACTCAAATTGGAATTAAATTATTTGTTTCATAGTATCGCAGATTTACTGCGATATGCATTTGTTTATGTAAATGTATTTTTTCATGTTCAGGTTTTTTTCCCTTAATTGTTCATTGGTTAGATGTAAGTGGCACAACTGACTTGTATTTGTACATGGTCTTTTTTTTCCCTAATTGTTTATTGTAAGTGGCACAACTAAATTGTATTCATACATGCTCTTGCCTTTTTTTCCCCTGATTATTTATTGGTTAGATGTATGTGGCACGATTGAAAGCAAAAGGCACGCCCTGATGAGTGAAGAGACGAAACGTAGAAAAGTAAGGACAGTCAAAGCGCAATGGATTCAATAACATTATGAACTTTGAATTACCCAGGTCTTGGAGGATACTCAAAAAGAAAGGATGTATTCCATTTTTTAAGACAAAAACGGAACTCTATTTATTTTTCACAAGATACTCATTTTACAAGTAAATTAGAGCGCCAGATAAGAACTGAATGGGGTTACGATGTGTATTTGCTTGCAACAACTCTAGATCTAGAGGCATTGCAATACTGTTCAATAATAAGTTTGAATTCAAAATAAAGAAAACGATCAAAGATGCACATGGTAATTATATTATAGTAACTACTAATACAATGGGAAAAGATTTAGTATTAGCGAATGTCTATGGACCAGATAATGATGAACCTTCCTTCTTTGAAAACATAAAATGAAAAATAGAAGAATTAAGTGTCCCCAACATAATAATGGCAGGGGACTGGAATTTGGTCCTTAATCCTAGTAAGGATTATCACAATTACAAACATATCAATAACGCTCGCGCACAGGAAGAAGTTACGGAAATTATGTCAAGATCAGAGCTAGTTGACATATGGAGAGAGATGAACCAAGACACGGAGCGATATACTTGGAGAAAACCAAAACTGTTTCAACAAAGCAGGCTAGATTTCTTTTTTACTGTCCAACATGTTAATCACTTACATAGAAGATGCTGATATTTTGTTCCGATACAGAACAGATTACTCTTTTATATGCATGAATATTGTTTTTAAAAAAAGAATAGAGGCATAAAGGGTTCTTGAAATTTAATTCTTCTCTTTTAAGAGACAAGCAGTTTGTAAATCTGGTGAATGAAACAATTGAAAGAATCAAGGAACAATATGCATTACTGCCTTACAATAAAAACTCTGTCAGTAAAATCCCGAATGATCAAATTCAGTTCTCAATTTCAGACTAATTATCTTTAGAAACTCTAATCATGGAAATATGAGCAGAAACAATTACGTTCAGCATTCGCAAAAACAGAAAAAGAAATGAAAAAGATAAACAGAAATTGCAAAAGAAATACAAGACTTAAAAAGGGAAAACTGCTCACTAGAAACAGATTTGGAGATCTTGAAAAACAAAAATGAACAGCCGGGTGAGCTCAGAAAATGGAAAACTGACGGAATGATAATACGATCCAGAGCCAAATGGGCATTTTACAGGAAAAAATAAGCAAATATTTCTGTTCGCTTGAGAAATGGAACTTCGTAAGGAAAAGAATGCTTAAACTTGTCACGGACCAAGGAACAACTCTGGATGATATGTTAAAACAGACAAAGAACTATTATGAAAAAGTATACGAAGAAAAGTAGGTATTTGATATTGAAATTGAAAAATATGTAGATAACCTGCCAAAACTAAGTCAGTTAGAAGCCGAACAATTGGAGGGATTGATCACTTTAGAAGAAGCTACCAAAGTCATAAAAAAGACGGAAAATAATAAAAGTCCTGGAACAGACGGTGTGAGAGTAAACTTCTTTAATTTTTTTTCTGGAGACAATTAGATTTTATTGTCCGTTCTCTAAATGAGATATACAGTAATGGAGGAATGTTTGTAACACAAAAAGAAGGAGTAGAAAGAAACTCGTGGAGAGCATGGCAGCAGAGAGTCCTCAGAAGAGAAGCCCCCTTCAAGCAAGTGTTTCGGCCCTTATCTCCTGACACTCTAGGGGGGGGGGGGGGGGGGGGGGGGGGGTGGGCCACACCCGGTTCATGACTCTGGATGTTCCTCTGCTGTCCCCCTTTTTTTCCCCATCTTGGGACGGGCCATGGCTGGGATTCGAACCCATGACCCTCTCGACATGCTCATTTTTCCACTTAATGACTCGCGCACTATCCACTGAGCCACTGGGACACCTGATATTTGTAGGAAAGTTAAGCCTTATGAAGTTCACTTTTGTTCCTCCTTGACCAGATCCAGCTTGAACACCTCTCTGCCGCTTCTGCCATTGCTTTCAGGGCTCTGGTTTTTTCCCTCCCTGTAACTGAGAGCTGTTTCATGAGGCTGTATGCAGACGTTCCTACAAACCCCCTAACTCCAATTTCTGCAGTGAGGACTTTGACCTGATAGCCTTCTCTCCTCAGGCTGTTTGCCAGATCAGCATACTTTTCAGTCTTGTAGATTTGAGCTGCCTCCATTCTGTTCTCATATGGCACCGTGAGCTCGATCATAATCAGCTGCTTGGTTGACTGAGAGTGGACTACTATGTCTGGTCTCATGCCACTCTTGCTGATGATCTCTGGGTGATTCTTCCATTCTGGGAGGTCTGCAGTGCACTCCCAGTCATCTGCCCCGTCCAGCAGACTCTGCCTGCATGTTCCGAGTGACACTGTTGTTCTTGGCCATGATTCGCTGCCTCCTGCCGTGAAGAATGTTGCGGGTGCTTTTGGAGTCCTGATTTTCCTTTTTGTGGTGTTGGTACTAGCCCAGACTACTTGTACAATCTCTTGGAGCACTTGGTTGTGCCTCCATGTGTACATTCCTTGAGCCAGGGCTACTTTACATGAGCTTAGGACATGCTCCACTGTTTGTTTTTCATGGCAGAGGGGGCATGAAGGATCGTCTGTTTTTCCCCACTTCACCAGCTTTGCATTTGAGGGCAGAAGGTCATATGCAGATCTGAGAATGAAGCTGATTCTGAGAGGGGCAATGTGCCAAATGTCATTCCAAGTGAGACTTCTTTGGAGTGCATTCTCCCACGTTGTCCATTGCCCTTGCTGGCTCTGCTGGACTGCTTTTTGGAGTCGTTTTGGTCTTCTTCTTTTCTCATCTCCTGAATCATCATGTCTCTTTTGCTTTTCCTTTGGCCTTTGACCACCATTCAGTTTTGGTCACCCCCAGTCCTTGTCTGTTGGTCTGTGTGTGTCCTGTTATTTCTCTGATCTTGAGACTTTCTTTTGCAGAATCCATCGCCTCTTGAACTTTCCATTTTCTGCCTGTCTTCAGCTGGGGCTTGATTGCTTCTACCACCTTGTCTCCTGAGTCCTCCAGCATGCTTTGAAGTCTGATCTTCCCTGCTTTGTATTCCTCCAGGATGGATTTCAGTGGTAGTTTCAGCTTTGCTTGGCGACAGTACAGCGCTATGTCAGTCAGACAGGGTGGGACACCAAGCCATTTCCTTGTGAACTTGTTGATTTTGGCTTCCTTGCCTCCACTATGCTGGTGCAGATGTCGTATATCATCAGAGGCCATAGGAGCTTTGGTATCAGCATGAACTGCAGACACCAGATCTTGTATTTGCCAGGGAGCCCACACTGGTCAATGGTCTCAAAGCCTTCTTCCGACATCTGTTTGGTTTCTTTTGCTCTTTGTGTGTCTTTCAGCGTATCATCATACCATCTTCCAAGGCTCTTGACTGGCTCTTCTGTGACTGTTGAAATGGCCTGGTTGGCAACACTGAAGACCACAGATTCGGCCACATTTCCTTTCTTCAGTGAGAGACTCCGTGATTTCTTTGGCTTGAACTTCATTCTGGATGAGGCAACTATGTCGTTCAGCCTCTCCAGCACATGATGTGTCTCGTCTTCTCTGGATGAAATCACTGTAGTGTCATCCATGAAGACCTTGAGAGGGGGCATCTTGTATCCATCGCCAAGGTCTGTTTGTCTTGCGTTGCTTGTTGCTGCTTTCAAGATGACTTCCATTGCCAACACGAACAGTATTGGGGAAATTGCACAGCCCATTGCAATGCCCACATCCAAATTGATCCAATCTGTTGTGTACTCCTTGGTAGAGAACCGCATTGAGAAGCCACTGAAGTACTTCTTGAGCATGTCGCGGATGTTCTTTGGCATATGGTACATCTCAAGAGCCAACTGTATCATCTCATGGGGTACAGATCCATATGCGTTTGCCAGATCAAGCCACACTATGTCCAGGTCTCTCTTTTCTGTTTTTGCTCTTTGGACCGCGTCCCAGATCATTGTGGCGTGTTCTACACAGCCATCCATGCCTGGGATGCCACCTTTCTGGACTGACACATCCAAGTACTTGTTTTCCATCAGGTACTTGGTCAGCCTTGCTGCCATGACCGAGAAGATTTTCCCTTCGACGTTCAGTAGTGATATTGGCCTGAACTGGCTGATGTCACTTGAGTTTTGCTTTTTGGGGATGTACACACCATCTGCCGTCATCCACTGGCCACTGATCTTCTGATTTCTCCAAGCTGATCGCAGCAGCCTGTGGAGCCACTCCAGCACCTTGGGACATTTCTTGTACAGCTGGTAAGATATTCCGTTTGGCCCTGGTGATGATTTGGCTCTGGCTTTGTCGACCACCTTCTTGATTTTCGCTAACGTTGGAGTCTTGTTTGTCATTGAACTGTTCCTCAGGGTTGGTTGGCCACACCAGACCTTGAATGTCGAGTGGTGCTTTGCTCTGTGAGTCAGAGTATGTTTTCCTCAGATGCTGCTCAAGAACTCCTTTGTCCACACTTAGGGTCCCAGATTTTGGCTGCTCAAACAGTGTTCTGGCAAACTGGAAGGGGTCTCTGAAGAAGCGCTTTTGTGTCTTCTTCTTTTTGCTCTTCCTCTTCCTCGCAGATTCCGCTTTGCTGAGGGCGCTGTGTTTTGCTTTCAGATCTTTCCAGAGTTTTTCCAAGCCGTGTTTTTCAGCTGGCAGTGCGGTCTTCATTTGCTTCTTGAGGTTTTTCTTTTGGACCCTGATCTTGTCCATCTCTTCTTGGCGTCTGGATTTCTTTGGAGGTGTTTTCTCTTTGGGTAGTTTTGCTCCATAGGCGTCTCTACATGTGGCATACACAATGTCCCCATATGTGGCTAGTTTGTGTTCCAGGGTGCTTTTCCCTAGCAGTGCATCGAGTCTTTGGACGATGTTTGCATCCAGTTTCTCCCAATCTTCAGTCTCGTTTGCTCGT
>CM065745.1:5070579-5100579 GCA_033310375.1 Conus canariensis
ACTGTACCGAATGGGATTCAGGTAGTCAGCTCCATGGGAAAGACTCTGTACCGAATGGGATTCAGGTAGTCAGCTCCATGGTGAAGACTCTGTACCGAATGGGATTCAGGTAGTCAGCTCCGTGGGAAAGACACTGTACCGAATGGGATTCAGGTGGTCAGCTCCATGGGAAAGACTCTGTACCGAATGGGATTCAGGTGGTCAGCTCCATGGTGAAGACTCTGTACCGAATGGGACTCAGGTGGTCAGCTCCATGGGTGCCCATATCCTTGACGTTATGGGGAAAAAAACACCACAACATGTGACTTAAGTTCCACGTTCATTAATCCTTGGGACTTTGGGTCAAATTCGAGTCCAACCTTGCCATAGTGCTTTTGCTACTGCCAGTTGCTTCAGACGACCTCAGAGGAATTATCTCTCGTATCAGGTGATGCCAACGGCTATGAGTAATACGTACCCATGTCCACAGGTAAAGGAGGGAAGAGCGATGAAGAAACAAGCTACTTCACACCTTGTAGAATGGAGTGCACACCTGAAGTACTGATCCAGAGAGAATGTGTCGGTTCTTTTTCCTCCATATAATCTGCTGACAAACATCACAAAATCAGCTGCTCGAACTTTTCGTGGCGTCACCATTTGCTTCGTTTGGATGGTACCTTTCTAAAGTCTCCATCATGAAATATCCTCTTCGTTGACACAGCTGATGTCATCATCATTGGATGATACCTTTCTAAAGTCTCCATCATGAAATATCCTCTTCGTTGACACAGCTGATGTCATCATCATTGGATGGTACCTTTCTAAAGTCTCCATCTGAAATATCCTCTTCGTTGACACAGCTGATGTCATCATCATTGGATGGTACCTTTCTAAAGTCTCCATCATGAAATATCCTCTTCGTTGACACAGCTGATGTTATCACATTTGGATGATATCTTTCTAAAGTCGCCATCATGAAACATCCTCTTCATTGACACAGCTGATGTTATCATCATTGGATGGTACCTTTCTAAAGTCTCCATCATGAAATATCTTCTTCGTTGACACAGCTGATGTTATCATCATTGGATGGTACCTTTCTAAAGTCTCCATCATGAAATATCCTCTTCGTTGACACAGCTGATGTCATCATCATTGGATGGTACCTTTCTAAAGTCTCCATCATGAAATATCCTCTTCGTTGACACAGCTGATGTTATCATATTTGGATGATATCTTTCTAAAGTCGCCATCATGAAACATCCTCTTCATTGACACAGCTGATGTTATCATCATTGGATGGTACCTTTCTAAAGTCTCCATCATGAAATATCTTCTTCGTTGACACAGCTGATGTTATCACATTTGTTTCCACAAATCTTGTCATTACTTTGCGTTGTTGAAGGGGAAGGTATTTCTGCTGCAATTTTCTCAGCATGGGAAGAAAAATTGTAGAAATAGGCCAAATTTCAAGGGTTCTAAAGTGGATTCTAGTTTCTTGCTCTTTCCCGTGGGCACGAGTTGTAACTGTTGGAAGAACCCATAGACACATTGTAGGCACAGAATGAACAGGTTCATCATTCAACTGAAGTCAGCTTCTAGTAAGTAAAGACTAAATGGTTCCTTGACAGCATCGATCCAGAAATTTCCTTCAATAGAAGGGGTAGCAACATTTACCGGAACTGAAATATGGCGAACCAACTGTTTGTTTCTGGGAGGTAGACTTCACACTTCTTGCCGTGGGGAGCGCTTTCAGGAACCAGAATTCTATGGACGAACAGGCAGGCAGCGCCCAGGTCTTCTGTGGAGTGTACAGCGTGCTCTCCAATACATGCAAGGGAGTTGTTGTTACATGTCTGCTCGTTCTTCTTCATTCCTTTTAAAAAAAATAAATTTTGTTTGTTATGTTAACAACAATGTTCACGTTCTGCATTCCACGCAGTCTGCATTCACCCTCCCCCTCCCTCTTTTATGAAGGACAGTTAACTTTCTTATGTAGGCTATACCACAGGGAACATCTTAGTCTACCGTCTGTTTTGAAACCACTGTAGATTTATTTCCTACAGGACCTGAGCCATTGCAGACTTACTTAGAGACAGGTAATGGAGTGTTATGATAAATGGTGTTGGGATGGACGTGGTGGCCTGAAAGTTTGGCTCCTAGAACTTCATAGGTACTGGAGTGCCATGATAAATGGTGTGGGGATGGACGTGGTGGCCTGAAAGTTTGGTTCCTAGAACTTCATCTGATGAGTGGGGGTTCTGGAATCAAAATGTATCAGACACCTCTGCAAAAACTTCGGCTGCTCGAAAGACTTCTCCAAATATAACGAGGTTCATTTCCCGCAGCCTTACCTGTAGCTCAGTCAGATTTCACAGGTGAACAGTTCGGTAAGGTTAAGATCTGTGGAATCAGTGCAAAGCTGAACAGCTCGCTAGAGTTGAATTTCAGACTGCTTAAACGCCTCATTTATCCTCATAGGTAATTCACAAAACTTCGCAAAGACAAATTAGGTTAAACTGTTTGTTTTTTTCCAGCAGCGTTCTGTAGCGTGGTCAGGAGGTAAAGATATCTAGAGATTCCCCAGTTGATTTGACTGGTAAAACAGCAACATCAACGACAAACCCCACGAACTACCACCTCTGCTTCTCCTTAGGTAACAAACACTGCATATAACTAACAGCAACATCAACGACAAATCCCATCAACTACCACTTCCACTTCTCCTTAGGTAACAAACACTGCATATAACTAACAGCAACATCAACGACAAACCCCACCAACTACCACTTCTGCTTCTCCTTAGGTAACAGACACTGCATATAACTGGCCTCAAAACGTGCCAGAAAGGCGTCCAGGTTGTCATTCGGTCTGAAGGTAGGGAATTACAGTCAGTGACAATGAACCAGGTTCCGCAGGTTCCTGGTCACTAACCTAGTTTGGCCCCACGAACCACTTCTGGTAACCGTCAAACGACGGAAGATGGCATGGTTTGGCCACGTCATTGTCACAACACCCTCTCCAAAACCATCCTTCAAGGTACCATTGAAGGAGGGCGTAGACGAGGAGGGCAGAGAAAGAGTTGGTCCGAAAATATAAAGGACTGGGCCAAAATGACCATGCCAGATCTCCTCACGACAGCTACAAACAGAAGAGCCTGGAGAGAAACGGCGGCTGCCTCATCACGTCCCCACATCGACCCCAGCGGTCAGGGAATGGGAGCCATCGAACCCTCAGTATCTCCGTATTGTTCACCCATTGTTCTGGTTAAAAAGAAAGACGGGAGAGTGCGTTTCTGCGTTGATTTCAGGCGTTTAAATAAGATTATGGTGTTCGATGCAGAACCTATTCCCGACATTGAATACCTTTTCGCCAAGGTGGGAGAGAAGAGAATATTTAGCAAGATAGACTTGGCGAAGGGATACTGGCAAATTCCGATGAGTGACGAAGATCGCGTGAAGACTGCATTCTCTACGTCGGAAGGACACTTCAAATGGAGGGTGATGCCTTTTGGACTTTGTACGTCTGGGGCGGTGTTACCCGCATGATGCGACGCCTATTACAGCTGCTGCAGAGTGATGATGTGGACAACTTCATTGATGATATCTTGGTGTCTACAGTTACGCAGGAGGGGCATCCACGAGTATTGCAGGAGGTGTTTCAACGATTGCAGGAGTGTTCATTGACGTCACGACCATCCAAGTGTGAACTAGGAGGCAAGGAAATTGGTTATTTAGGGCATAGGATAGGAGGCAGGGAGATCAAACCAGAAGAGGAGAAGATGGAGCGGATCCAGAACGCCCCTCGCCCTGAGACCAAGAAGCAAGTTAAGAGTTTCCTGGGGTTGGTAGGCTACTACCGCAGATTTGTGCCCCACTTTGCAGATATTGCGAAACCCCTCACAGACTTGACCAAGGGAAACAAGCCACGTCAGGTCAAGTGGGATGAGAAGTGTGAACAGGCTTTTGAGGCACTTAAGCACGTGTTCTGTCGGCCACCAATCTGTAATTTGCCAGTGCAAGGGAAGGTGTTCGTGCTGCAAACGGATGCATCAGAGGTTGGTTTGGGTGCGGTACTTTGCCAGGAGTATGAAGATGGACTTCGCATTGTTGCTTGTGCGAGCAGGAAGCTCAGTACTGCCGAGAAGAATTACCCCATTGTGGAAAAGGAGTGCTTGGCTGTGGTATGGGAATTCAGAAGTTTCAATCATACTTGTACGGGACTCCGTTTGTGGTGATGACTGATCATTCTCCATTACAGTTCTTGGAGAGGATGAAATCAGCCAGTGGAAGAGTCACACGGTGGGCTTTGCAGTTGCAGCCATTCCAATTCATGGTGAGAGCACTTCCGGGAAAGGAGAACGTAGTTGCGGACTACCTCAGTCGATTGTAGTGCGATGTTGAGTTCGGCGTGCAGGTGTGAATGGCAGTTGTACGTTAGAGTTGGTTGTCAGAGGTCAAGGGTTGGGCTGGCACGGATCGGTTGGACATAGGGACTGGAGGTATCTGGGGGTGGTTGTTTTGAAACAAGCTGATCAGGTCGCCTGTGATTTAGTTGATTTAAAATGGGATTTTCAATCTTTGCAGGGGGGTATTGTCACCCTGATCAGATACGCTTTTAAGGATTGTGATGCCATCTAACATAGGCACGTGTGAACCGTGCCAGTCTAAGGTAGATTTTGGGTATTTTGCAGTTGTTGACTGTCAAGACAGAACTAGGAGGGTGTTCTTAATTGCGGAGTGGGGCCCTCGCGGTGGCAATGGTAGACGCAGTGTGTTGTGTGTCGAGTTTGTCAGTGGGGCGGTCGGGTGGGTGCTGAATCTGCTGATTGGTCAATGAGGTTTGTGTTGTGTGAATCGTGTTCACCCCGCCTTTGGTTGAGAGGGAAGAGGGAAGTCTGTGTCACTCTGAGTCACAGCGTGTGAGCTGTTTGCTGTGAGACGTTTGTGCCGAGTTGTTTTGAGAGGCTTCTGCCTGAGTACTAAGGACTCGTGGGCTCATGTCCTTGACTTAGTCTGGTTCGTCGTTTCGTTGTGCATCTCCTGGGAGGAGACCAGGGTGCGTTGTTTGTCTTGGCTTGAGGTATGTAGTTTTGTGCAAGTATTAACCATTTGTGAGATGAAGTTTTTGTGTGCTAGTTGTGTTAAGTGTTAGTCCTACGATTTGGTTGTTAATTCAAGGTGTGGCGGGGACAATAGCTGGGAGGTAATTCTATGTGGCAAATGTGCATGGTGATTATTGTCTGTGTGTTTATTGTGAATAAGAGTGTGGGTGGTAAGTAGGAGGTGTGCATTGGAAATCATTATTCTAGACTTGCGTTTTGTTTTTCCCTGTCTAGTGAAATGTTTGTCTGTCTGGTAGTGAGTGTTGTGTGTGTGAGGCCGTTTGACTGCTTAATTGTAGTTAGTGGGAGAGGTTTGTAGTGTGCTTGCATGTGTGTGTATGTGTGTCATATGTGTGAGTAAGGTGTGCATGAGTTTTAAGCTGATGGGTGTATGGATGCATGTATGTTAGGTACATTAAGTTATGGGAGGTGAGGCTTAATGTAGATATTTCCATCCGATGTGGTAACATTCATGGTTACTGATGGTGAACTGTTACGAGGCTATAATGGCTGTGTCATAATGATAATTGAATAGGGAATGTGGTTAAGTATGCCCACTTGAGGTGTAGGTAAAATTGTGATAATGCTTCACTTTTGATTCTGGGTTGCTATACATCATTTTGGTGGAGACTAGGAAAATTTTGTAACATTTTGGAGGATGTCCCTAAACATGTGTTGATAAGGGGAAAATATTCATAACTTGGTTTAAATTTTGTTGCAGATGTGAGTGTGGTTGGGATTCAGCATGTCATGTGAAGTTGTGTCATTGAATTGAGTAGATGATTGATAGTATAGAGTTGCAAGGGGATGTTAGAATTGTAGTCACACAAATTGTTGGTGTGCCCCGAGGAGGTTATTTGACAGCTATGTTGTATAAAAATAACAGTATGTAGTGTGGCCAACATGGCTGTATTACTCCAAAGGCCTAGAATCATGGCACTGGAGAAATTATGTTGTTAATTGGTTGATGGAATCTAACAATTGCCACTTCATGATTGGTAACAAGCAGTGTAAAGTTCTCAAGTGACAGCTGGCAGAGACTGGTCACAATGGGGTTGTTTTATATTAAAGTGTGTGTGGTCAAGGGGGAGTGGGACTATATTGAAGGTGACGTTTGGTCATGTCCTAGACTGACCCTGTTTGCCGCCAGCTGCAACCCTTTGCGCAGCTGCCACCCTTCGCCACCAGCTGCAACCCTTCACTGCCAGCTGCAACTCTTTGCCACAGCTGCAGCCCTTCACTGCCAGCTGCAACTCTTTGCCACAGCTGCAGCCCTTCACTGCCAGCTGCAACTCTTTGCCACAGCTGCAGCCCTTCACTGCCAGCTGCAACTCTTTGCCACAGCTGCAGCCCTTCACTGCCAGCTGCAACTCTTTGCCGCAGCTGCAGCCCTTCACTGCCAGCTGCAACTCCTTGCTGCAGCTGCAACCCTTGCCGCAGCTGCAACCCTTTGCCGCCGGCTGCAGCTCTTTGCCAACGGCAGCCCTTTGTCATCAGTTGTCGCCCCTTCTCTTCATCTGCGACTCGCTGGTCTCGACTACTGCGTCACCGTCAGGGGTGTTCTGTGTGAGATCAAGATTCCCCCAGTGTGGCACGTCATTGGGGGGGGGGGGGGGGGGGGGGGGGTGAATTGTGTCTGTGGGCTTCTGTGTGAGCCAGGGATAGTGTTTGTGCTGTGAGAGCACAGTTAGCCAGTGTGACAAATCAGCAGCTTGTCGTCGCTCTGGCACTCAGTCTGCATCATCGCAGCTTCAGCTTGACAGTGTGACAGTCAGCGTATTGTCATCGCCCTGCAGTTCAGTCTGCGTCATCACGTGTGCGGCTTCACGGTGTGACAATCAGCATCCAGTCGCCAGTCTACAACTCCCTGGTGTACTAATGAGAGAATGGGGGTGTATGCAAATAAAGTATGGGGATGTGTGGAGTGGATGATGTTGCTGACATGAGCTGATTCATTTATGATATTGAACATAAATTGTTGTGACTTAGACAGTGGGGTAGGACATACTCTGTTAAAATTTAGAATCTTAGTGTGGTGATAGATACCCCTGTTCCATAAATGTAAAGTCATTAATCAGTACTAAATTCTTTGTTTTGGAGCCCTGCTGGTGCATCCTTTGGATACACCAGCGACGTTCTGCTTCTGCCATTTTCATCCCATTATTTGTTTCAAAAAACCAAAGATACCCGTTTAACCCCCTTGGATTATTTTCTTTTGGAATTTTCCCCATCTTTGTTAAATCGTCTGATTTGGTTTTGTGGCAGCCTCTTCTGACGCTGTTGCAACCAAATTATTATTTGCTTTTCCGTAAATCACTTGTCCCTGAGGTTGTGGGGCAATGTTATTTGCAGTGATTTGCACAGTGGGTACAGTGGAGGGGAGAAATAGCCTTGTGCTGATGTGTGGTGTAGGGTCGGTGTGTGAGGTATTGTGTGTGTAGCGTAAAAAGTGGTGTATGTATACCTGTGGGGTTTAAGTGTGGTTGCAGTTAGTGTTGTAATAAAGTTTGTGTTTTGTGTAAACTTCTTGTGTTTCTTTGGTGTGGGTCGTCTGCGATAGAGTAAGTTTGGTACGGGAGGGAGTAAGTCAGGCTTAGCGACCTTGACATCCTTCATCTCCCCTCTTCCCTGTCTTCTGCTCCTCTCCCTTCATCTCCTCACCTGTCCTCTGCTCCTCTTCCTTGATCTCCTCACCTGTCCTCTGCTCCTCTTCCTTTATCTCCTCACCTGTCCTCTGCTCCTCTCCTTCATCTCCTCACCTGTCCCCTGCTCCTCTTCCTTTCTCCTCACTCTCCTCACCTGTCCTCTGCTCCTCTCCCTTCATCTCCTCACCTGTCCTCTGCTCCTCTCCCTTCATCTCCTCACCTGTCCTCTGCTCCTCTCCCTCATCTCCTCACCTGTCCTCTGCTCCTCTCCCTTCATCTCCTCACCTGTCCTCTGCTCCTCTCCCTTCATCTCCTCACCTGTCCTCTGCTCCTCTCCCTTCGTCTCCTCACGGTTTCTCTTGCCATCTGTCCAGATCTTTGTTCAGATGCCTTAGGAGAGTGGTTACGTTGCTCCCTTCAGTTATTGAGAAGAAACTTAACTAAAGAGAATGCGAAACGTGAGGAATATGACTTCTATATGTAACAACTTTATCCCCCAAAGGGACGTCAGTTTGAGGTGGAGGAGTGTAAACGGCCTGAGCAGTAGAAATAGTTGACATGCTGTGCCTATGACTGGGAATGTCAACCGCTTGAATCTGAGTCTGAGCGAAAGTATCTACCATAGCGGATGGAACAGGGAAGGTGCAGGGACGTCATCCTTCAGAGCTCAGTGTTTCTGGAGGGAAGACGACCAAGGATCTTAAGGTAACTGCTAAAAATAAGTTCCAGCTGGAAGTGGACAAGGAGAAGCACAGTTACCTAAAGCTTTGATGTCCAAACTCAGTGTACATATCCACAATAGGGGTATGGATAAGACAAGCTGAGAAAGACTAAGCCTGGACACGCCTAACCATCCAACTCCGGCAGTGCCAGAAACATCTCTAACAGCAGGAGGGCATCCAGTTGCCATGACCAGGAGTGCAGTGAAAGCAGTTCGGTGCTGAAACACTTCTCTTCAAAGCGTTACCTCTCTGAAGACCTGCAGTCGAGCTCTCCACATCAGTTCTTCCTACTGACACCTTACAAGACCGTTAGACTCTGGGAAAAGCCCCGTGGGTGTCCAGGAAAAATCGATGACACTGGGTAAGGCCAGATCTGGCTCCGTGGGCTGGCTATCCAGCCTGCCTGTTTCAAATCTGCCTCAGGTAACAAGAAAATGAAAGAAGCTCCACGGATTAACAGAAGGGGGGGAGGGAAATATGAATCTATCAGTGCTAACCTGATAACGACGAGAAATTAAAAAAAAAAGATGATGAGTATGTGCCTGTGGAGGGAGGTGAACTCTCAAGTGACTGTGACCTGAAGACCACAGGACGAAACAAAGCCGTAGGAAGACTGTGGTGGATGACCATCAGTGCTCTACGCCAGCAGGTGTGACGTTGGAAAACCATCCTCGCTAATTATTTAGAAGAGGAATGTGTACAGTTCTCAGTGGCAAATGCCAGAAATAAAACATGCCACCTGCAAGTACAAAAAGATGAATGGGAGGAAATAGATGAGAGACAGGTTCACAGACTGGATGCACTGGAGGAAATTGCACACCTGAGCGACGATTAGGCGCATTAGGAGACACAGTGATATTGAACCTTTAGGGACGCGTGTCAAATGAAACAACCAAAATTAAAGATACCATTTAAAAAAGTCAGATGCCAACGAGAGATAATTACATGCAGAATATGTTTTCTGCTGTCCTATCTTCCGTGCCACCTCAATCGCATTGCACCAACGCCGCTCATTCTGACACCACGTCCACAGCCACAGCCCGGCCCGTCCCGCCACAGCCCAGGCCTGGCAATCCACAGGGAGCAGTTAATGTCGAGTCGCCACTGACACCACCGAAGTGACTCGGCAGCAGCGCAGTGTCTCCTCCAGCAGGTTGCCTCTTGACGACTTGACACTGACTGCTCCCATGGATTGCTGGTGCCAGGGCTGCGGCAGTGGATGGGGGACTCGGAATGAGTGGCGTGGGTGCAGTGCCACTGAGGTGGCACAGAAGATGGGACAGCAAAACAAAAATCTTAATAAAGATATGGTGACAACTTTAGAAATAATGAAGAAAGAGTAAGAAAATCCCCAGAGGAACTTAAAAGCACAACAAGGTGCCCTCAGCAAAGTGGCATCAGCACCAAGGAGAAGCAGCAAACAGCAGGAAACCAAAGAACGGTTTCCCCACAGACCCCTTCCAGGCCTGCCAGGACACCATCCCAGCGGACAGAACCGGGGACATTCACGGTGGACAAGGGCACTCTTCTGCAGCATGTCAGAAAATATATTTCGAGTCTGAAAGTGAGGTGCTACATGAAATCCAGGGCTTGGTGCAGCCATCAACGCCAGTGGAAAACGTTCTGTGACAAACTACCAACACTGGATGAGGTAAAGAAAGTGAAAGTGGTTAACAGAGCCAGAGCCAGATCTTTGCCTTGACCGAAAGGCCTTTCCCTACCTGCCGTACAGGAAATGTTCCGTCGTCTTCAAACATCTGATAAGATCAAAGCAGAAGAAGCTGAACATCAGCCATCTGACGTAGTGATCATTCCTATAGAAGGTTCGATATGTCATTCAGTTCAGATAGATACCACACGTGAATGTTGAAGGGGAAAACCTTGTTGTTTGTCAATGCAGAGAGACTGACTCACATGAGAACCTGCGAGTGCCAGTTCACAAACAGACATCCGAAGCTTGTTTAGAACATGCCACTACGATTTTGGAAACTTCTGAAGGGCCACGACAGAGAATGGGGACCTGGTATGGCTCAATCTGGAATATGCATATGGAACAGGTTTACATTAAAGGATTCAAGTGGCCTTACAGAAGTGTAATATACCAAAGAACACTCAGAAATACTGACAAAAGGGCTTAGCATTACTTCTCACCAAATTGTTCACAGAAATATGCTACAGACTGGATTAATCTGGAAGTAGGCTAAGCAATTGTTTGAACTATATATTTCTGTGGTACCAAATGTGTTGAGTTTGGAAGTCATCTTGAAAATAGCCATGAACCAAAGGGTATCAGAGGACCTCAATCGTAGATACCAAAAGCCATCTAGATTTCTTCATGAATGACCAGACTGTTCTTAAAACCAAAGAAGACAAAACAAGACGAGTTAGTCACTTTATTCAGGATGACTCTCAAACCAAAGGCGTCACAAACCTCCCTGCATATAGAAAAAAAAAGCTGCAGCACACATGTTCACTGTGGTCAGCCAAGCCATTTCAAGTGACAAGAGACGCAGTGCAGACCCATGGAAGGTGTGATAGTGACTGTTTAAAATACGCCAATAGGGGAAACGAGTCCAAGGAAACGACAGGATAAACCCTGTAGATAGTAGTAGCCCAGTATGCCCTGCACATGTTGACTGTGTAGCCCAGTATGTCCTGCACATGTTGACTTTGTAGCCCAGTATGCCCTGCACATGTTGACTTTGTAGCCCAGTATGCCCTGCACATGTTGACTTTGTAGCCCAGTATGCCCTGCACATATTGACTTTGTAGCCCAGTATGCCCTGCACATGTTGACTTTGCACGTAAGACCTCTACCATCGGATTTCAGGATGTTACATGTTCTATGGAACAAAACCTTTCTTGTAGGAACAAAAGGAATTGACAGCATTTCATCTAATTTCGCACAAGAAGAAGCCGATTGAAGGGTCACCATTAGTGGCGCAGCACATACCAAAATATACAGTTACTGCGCTACAAAGAAAGTAGTTACAGTTACTCGCATTGAAAACTCCAATTTATCCCAAAGAAGTAGTTACAGTTACTCGCATGAAACTCCAATTTATCACAAAGAATAGTTACAGTTACTCGCATTGAAACTCCAATTTATCACAAAAGAAAGTAGTTACAGTACTCGCATTGAAACTCTTCACAAAAGAAGTAGTTCAGTACTCGCATGAAAACCATTTATCAAAGAAAGTAGTACAGTTACACGCATGAAAACTCAATTATCAAGTCATTTAACTTCCACTTCCGTTTCACTCCTACAATTGTTTCCTCGCACACATTCTGATAATAAGAAAGAAACTCAGAAATGTCAGTCTGACTGAAAGTAAATACACCAAGAACACAAAACATTTCTCATGTGTGTTACGACTTTCAAGACGGTGTAAGGTACACATGCTGTAATACACTGATGCATTTGAGGGTTCAGACATCTGGAACTAGCAACTCTTTAAGCAGCACGCAATTTGTTCAACTTACGTCTGTCTGAGAAAGAACTGTTGGTATCCTTGAGTAACTGTTGTGCTGAAGACTTTCATTTTGTCATGTACGGAAAATTTAGTTTGCTGTTTGGACATCGAGTGGGGGTATTCATTTAGCAACAAAACAGCAGGGACGCTGTACTCGGATGTTGCCCTGTTTCAGCATTATCGTGACCATCTGCCACGGCAACCGTCAGAGGATCGTGACCATCTGCAGACAAGAGAAACCATTGAACATCACGACAACTGTCAAAGGATCGTGACCATCTGCAGACAAGAGAAACCATTGAACAATACGGCAGCTGTCAGAAGATCGTGACCATCTGCCGACAAGAGAAACCATTGAACAATACGGCAGCTGTCAGCAAAAATATTCTGATGTGCCAACATGTAAGGTTTACTCCCAAATCAGATCATGATGACGACCAAAGTAAAAACAAAAACAACCTAATGCCAGTTCCAAACAGTCATAAAGAAGGTTGACACGTTTCCTCGTCTTTAAAATGACCAGGATGCCATGACTGGTAAGGAGCCCAAGAACTCCAGAAGAATTTCAGTGGAACCGCTATAAAGTGACCACCATAACTAGGCGAACGCTCCTGATAGAATGTGCCAGTGATAACGACTTGCTCCTTGTCATTATTCTCGGGGAACATGGAGCATCCCAACAAAGGCGCGGCATCCTCCAATCTGTCAGATCACAACCAGATCAACTGTTGCCTTGTGAACCATAGGTCTGGGAGGGTTAACACAAGAACGTGTCCAGAAAAATGACACTGGCAGTGACCATGACTGTCAAGGTGAGCTTTAAAATACGTCTGAAGGGACAGCAAGAGAGTGAAAGCAGACGTCTAATCACTGACGAGTTCGTGAAGAAAACCCCTCCTCCCCGCATCCTCCCTGCTACACCCCTTCCAAACTCTCTCTCTCTCTCTCTCTCTCTCTCTCTCTCTCTCTCTCTCTCTCTCTCTCTCTCTCTCTCAGATTGACAAAACACGTACAATAATGCACAATGATCAGGTTCGACCTTTATACCTCCACGCCTATCCTTTCACAAAATGCACGCGATCCTCAACCACCACAGGCAAAAGCACAGCAAAAGAGGACGCTCCTGTTGCCGCTACTGACACTGGTCGGCACACGGTACCCAGACTCTCTTTGAATCACTACTGGTGATCAGTGTAAACTTCCTGCTGGTCTGTTTAATCTGCTGATTGTTTTTAACTCTAAATGTCTGCCATCTTGTCTGATAGTCGGTTAATCTTCCAGCTATCAGCTGTGCAGAGTACTTCTTCACCTGTATAGTAGGTGGGAAACACTGAAATCTGCACTCAACTACATGCTGTCAAGTTGACGAGTCTGGTACCCAGTGACAGTACAAACAGAAACGAGGATGTTTACTAGAATGGTCAATAATTATCTTGCTGCCTGTGAGGCCCTGATCTAATTATTCACTGATTCAACCCAAAAGTAAAGTATGCGGAATGTAAATCTCGGTCCTGAAGTAATTCTCGAAAACATTCTGAATAGATTTATAGAAAGCATATTCAGTTCTCCAAAGGAATGCTGCTTGCGACACCGAATCGTCTAACAGACATGACAGCACAGAGCAAAACAGAACAAACAGGAATGTTTCTTGTTTTATGTTGTGCTCTGTGCCGTCATGTCTGCTAGACGATTCGGTGTCGCAAGCAGCATTCCTTTGGAGAACTGAATATGCTTTCTTGTGGGAGCAAGAGTTACCATACTTGTTTAGTGTTTATTATTTACTGTTCCCTGCCTCACTTCATATTTACTTTAGATTTGTAGAGTTTCTTCTCGCTTACACGTGTCTCTAAACATGACTAGCTTGTGCTTAAACGTGAATTGTTTTTTAGACTATTGTTTTTCAACTTATTTTTTCCTTCCCTTTTTTTTGACTTGCAGATGGTAAGCTGGGTCTCTGGCATCTGACATCAAGAACCTATAGAAATGTTTCATCTGAGTAATCGGCACGAATGTCCTTGGAACTGTGGTTTGAATCCTATCTTGATTGTCCAGGTCTTATATGCAGGCGCAGTGCCCTCGTCTTTATTTGTCTGAGTCATCGTGCAGTTGTTGTTTGTCAGATGGAGTTCTGTATAGACTCTGCAAAAATTTTGTGCCATGAATACATCGGAATTCCACTTGTTTATCATCATGTCTTGTGAGTTTCTAGTCTGTCGCTTGCATATACATCGGAATCCACTGTTTATCATTCATGGTCCTTGTGAGTTTCTAGTCGTGGTCGCTGAAAGTTTCGTCTCGCCATAAGCGTTAGCAGATGCTATCGGTACTGAGGAACAAGCTGGCGCCACAGGTCACACACATCTTTAACCCGTGTATCCTCTGGGACAAGCATGAACAAGCTGGCGCCACAGGTCACACACATCTTTAACCCGTGTATCCTCTGGGACAAGCATGAACAAGCTGGCGCCACAGGTCACACACATCTTTAACCCGTGTATCCTCTGGGACAAGCTTGAACAAGCTGGCGCCACAGATCACACACATCTTTAACCCGTGTATCCTCTGGGACAAGCATGTACAAAAAGAAAGGAAGTTCTACGACATCTTTATAGACGGAGGGGGGGGGGGGGGGGGGGGGATGCGGAAGGGAGGAGGGGGTAATGGAGGGATTGGTGAAACCTACCATTTTCTCCACCAGAAACCACTGTTCTTACATCACTGACTTTCCTACGAAGATTTAACGGTTGAAAACACCTAAGTCACTGTAGAATCTATTAATGATTTTAATCGTTGGTTTTGTATGCATAAGTACAAATAAGCAGGATATTAATCAGTAAGGACGCATAAAGGGCACCGATTGAAGATTGAAACCCTGTTTTGGATGAGCAAACGCTAGAGAGTGGGTTTCTGTCTCAGTGTCTCATGCCAGAGAATGAAAGTACGAAACACGTTTTGTTGAAAATGGACGTTTTTGTGGGGCCATTGGTATTGTATTGTTTCCTTTTAGAGAACAAAGTTTCAAAATGGTGCATGTAAAGATGGTAGAGGGTTTGGCCTGGTAGTAAAACGTTGGTCTCTAGAGGAGATGACCAGCAAGAATGACAGACCCTAGTTCACGTTTTGAAATATCAACCGGGCGGGGTGCTCCTCCGTCCTCCATGTTGGATACTTGGAGTGGACGTGGACTGTGCTAACGACTCCCATTGCCCTCTGAATGGCCATCGTGGACTCAGAAAGCGACGTGCTGGATGTGTGAAGGCATGGCCTCTGGATGACTGAAGCCTGTCCTGTGTCATCGTGTCTTAGCACTAGACTCTCCATCTAGGGACATACACATCTTGTTTGGTTTATGTACATAGAAAATAGAAGAATATGTTCCAATAGCTCGTCAGATTCATGTAATAAACAAACTTGTCAAATGAATTGAGATGGGAAAGGTTTCAGGCAAATTAACGCAGATCAAAGCCATGAGATTTCGTGTACAGGAAATACCTCCAGGCACGCTCAAAGAGCAGGCTTCTTTTTGGCATTTCACAGAGTAAATATAGCCAGTCGCGAAGACTTTCTTGTCACATTGGGAACCATCATTGATTTACTAGGCCCAGACACACGCGATGAAAGTAGAAGGAAAGTCAACTGCTTTGAAACAAGACAGACTGAAGAGAAGGAAGAGTATGGAGAGCTTTAAGATGGAACTGCTGAACGAGTAACAAAGAAATGATACAAACAAAATAAAACGATACAGATAGAAGCAGAAAACTGATAAAACAAAGCTGAGGAGTACAGAAGAAAGAAGTGCAGAGTTAATAAAAGCAGGCTTAAACTTGAAATGGGAATGGAGGATGTTTGAGGCAAAGCACACGAAAATAGATTGAGTGAAATTACAAGGGAAGAATAGCAAGCAAGGAAAAGAAACTGAAAAGAGGCATGGTGGGAAAGAGTGCAAATTAAGGGGGGGGGGGGGGGGGGGGGGGAGAACAGCGGAGTAAAGTTTATGGTAGGAAGAAGAGATTAAAAGAGAGTGATGTATCGTACACCAATCAATATCAGATCTGGAAAACAAAGAAACAAAAACAAAGCAAAGAAAATTATTAGATGTAATGGGGAAGATTAAAAAGAGGGAGTACATAAGTATGGATGGTTAACAGTGCAAAGAAATATAGGTACGCAAACAGAAAAACAAAATGAAGGAAGGAGTAAGGGAAAAGGCATGTAGGCAAAAAAAACAACAACAAAAAAAATGGAGTGAACAACGGAAGAGATAAGAGACAAAATGGGTAGACAGAGTGAAGTGGAAAGGAAGGTAAAGAGCAGAAAGAGGACAAAGACATGGAAAGGGGTAAAGGAGATAAAGACATGAAAAGGGGTAAAGGGGATAAAGACATGAAAAGGGGTAAAGGAGATAAAGACATGAAAAGGGGTAAAGGGGATGTGGTATTTGGAGACATGATGAGTGGGTGAACAAAAGCAATTCAAGGTGTACCAGAGACAACAGTGGTCAGGGGAGGGAACCCAACAGCACGGGACAGGGCAGGGAACCCAACAGCACAGGAAAGGGGAGGGAACCAGACAGCAGAGGACAGGGGAGGGAAAGAGAACAGGGACAGGGGAGGGAACCAACAGAGAGGACAGGGGAGGGAACCCAACAGCAGAGTACAGGGGAGGGAACCTCAACAGCAGAGGACAGGGGAGGGAACCAACAGCAGAGGTCAGGGGAGGGAACCCCACAGCAGAGGACAGGGGAGGAACTCAACAGCACAGGACAGGGGAGGGAACCCACAGCAGAGAAGGGGAGGGAACCAGACAGCAGAGGACAGGGAGGGAACCCAACAGCAGGACAGGGATGGAACAGGGCAGGGACAGAGAGGACCAACAGCAGAGGACAGGGGAGGGAACCAGACAGCAGAAGACAGGGGAGGGAACAAACAGCATAGGACAGGGGAGGGAACCAACAGCAAAGGACAGGGGAGGGAATCCAACAGCAGAGGACAGGTGAGGGAACAAGACAGCAGAGGACAGGAGAGGGAACCCAACAGCACAGGACACGGGGAGGGAAACCAGACAGCAGAGGACAGGGGAGGGAACCAACAGCACAGGACAGGGGAGGGAACCAGGCAGCAGAGGACAGGGGAGGGAACCAGACAGCAGAGGACAGGGAGAGGGAACCAGACAGCACAGGACAGGAGAGGGAACCAGACAGCAGAGGAAAGGGGAGGGAACCAACCAAGGACAGGGAGGGAAGCAGCGAGGAGGGAACAACAGCAGACAGAGACAACAGAGGACGGGGAGGGAACCAGACAGCAGAGGACAGGGGAGGGAACCAACACAGGGCAGAGGAACAACAGCGGGGGAGGGAACCCAGACCACAAGGGACAGGGGAGGGAACCAGACAGCAGAGGACAGGGGAGGGAACCAGACAGCAGAGGACAGGGGAAGGAACCCAACAGGACAGAGGACCAGACGGGGAGGGAACCAACAGCAGAGGACAGGGGAGGGAACCAACAGCAGAGGACAGGGGAGGGAACCAACAGCAGAGGACAGGGGAGGAACCCAACAGCAGAGGACAGGGGAGGGAACCAACAGCAGAGGACAGGGGAGGGAACCAACAGCAGAGGACAGGGGAGGGAACCCAACAGCAGAGGACAGGGGAGGGAACCAACAGCAAGGACAGGGGAGGGAACCAGACAGCAGAGGACAGGGGAGGGAACCAACAGCAGAGGACAGGGGAGGGAACCAGACAGCAAGGACAGGGGAGGGAACCAACAGCAGAGGACAGGGGAGGGAAACCAACAGCAGGGGACAGGGGAGGAACCAACAGCAGAGGAAGGGGAGGAACCAGACAGCAGGGACAGGGGGGAACACGCGAGGAAGGGGGGGAACCAACAGCAGAGGACAGGGGAGGGAACCAACAGCAGAGGACAGGGCAGGGAACCAACAGCAGAGGACAGGGGAGGGAACCCAGACAGAGAGGCGGGGGGAGAACCCACAGCAGGACAGGGAGGGAACCAACAGCAGAGGACAGGGGAGGGAACCAGACAGCAGAGGACAGGGGAGGGAACAACGCAGAGGACAGGGAGGGAACCAACAGCAGAGGACAGGGGAGGAAACCAGACAGCAGAGGACAGGTGAGGGAACCAAGCAGACGAAGGAGGGAACCAACAGAGAGGACAGGGGAGGGAACCAGACAGCAGAGGACAGGGGAGGGAACCAGACAGCAGAGGACAGGGGAGGAACCCAACAGCAGAGAACAGGGGGGAACGAAGCAAGGACAGGGAGGAACCAACAGCAGAGGACGGGGAGGGAACCAACAGCAGAGGACAGGGAGGGACCAACAGCAGAGGACAGGGGAGGAACCAGAAGCAGAGGACAGGAGGGAACCACAGCAGGACAGGGGAGGGAACCAACAGCAGAGGACAGGGAGGGAACCAGACAGCAGAGGACAGGGCAGGGAACCCAACAGCACAGGACAGGGGAGGGAACCAACAGCAGAGGACAGGGAGGGAACCAACAAAGGACAGGGAGGGAACCAACAGCAGAGGACAGGGGAGGGAACCACGAGAGGACAGGGAGGGAACAACAGAGGACAGGGGGGGAACTCAACAGCAGAGGCAGGGAGGGAACTAGACAGCAGAGGACAGGGGAGGAACCAAAGCAGGACGTGAGGATCAAAGAGGAGGAGGAACCAACAGCAAGGACAGGGGAGGAACCTAACAGCAGAGGACAGGGGAGGGAACCAGACGCAGAGGACAGGGGAGGGAACCAGACAGCAGAGGACAGGGGAGATAACCAAGCAGAGGACAGGAAAACAGAGCGGAAGGGGGGAACCAGACAGCAAGGACAGGGAGGAACCAACAGCAGGACAGGGGATGGGAACCAAGCCACAGTACAGGGAGGGAACCAGACAGCAGAGGACAGGGAGGGACCATAACTGCAGGACAGTGAGGTACTCAGACAGCAGAGGACGCCCAATGCAGTGGACACCAACAGCAAGGCAGGGGTGTGAACAGCAGCAGGGCACAGCCAGATCAATAGGCGGAGACAACTGCAGACGTGAGGCAACCTCATCAGGAATTATCATACGCACTGCTCCCGACAATGAACTGAGCACCTCCAGGGGTCATGATAAAGACTGCACATCGGGAGAACTCAACGCTCGCAGAATCTAAGCAAGGATTCAGGTAGTGAACCACAAAGTACAGGAGGACTCAACACAGTGGCATCATGGGACATAGCTGCACTGGCAGGGGGGGACTCAAAGCAGCACAGGAAGCGCGACACTAGACACTAGAGTGACAGTGAGGGAACCAGATATGCACGTCAGATATAGCTGAACCAGACATGCGAAATCAGGGGAGAGAACTATACTGCATAGGACAGGGAGAGGGAACACAGCAGACGACAAGCACCAGAAGCAAGACAAACGGACCAGATCTAAGCACAGGACAGGGGAATGAACCAGCAGATGGATAGGTCAGGAACCGCCATTCAGGGCTGGTGCGAGGTAACAGACCACAACACATGGTCTACAGCTGTTGAGGGTAACGACGTCCAGTGTGGACCAGAGAGACGGAAACAAGACAGACAGAGATGTCTGCGGAGGAACACACACTGTGACTTCAGGGATGCGACTACAGCAATCAAGGAGGAGCTAGTGTGGAGCGTTCCTTCTGAAGATGAGGCAGGGACGGAACACTGCTCGATGTACCTAAGTGTGCTACAGCAGATCTGGAAGGTTGGGCGACCTCGATAGCTGATGTGATCATATATGTGTTATTTCAGTCAGTTGCGAATTCAATGTGGATAATAATCCAGAACAAGCAATAGCCACGATCACAATTCAAGCAATAAAACACAACAATGCTTTCATGCAATGGTAACAGAATATTCTGGATATATAACTGTGCCATACGTGGCCGACAGTATTTCCTTCAGTAAAGAACTGACATTACATTTTCAGTGTGTTATAATAGTCAGTGTTCTGCACTCATATAAGCTTCGGTCTTGCTATGTTACAAGCCCCATACAAGTGACCTACAATGCACATAATACAACCCAGAAATACAGTGCTCGTGTGTGTACAGAGCGTTCCACACCAGCTTACATATTTATTGCCTCGTACATCAGAATACACTTCATTCACACTTTGGACGCCCTAAACTTCCTCAAAATGGTTGTGTCTGTTTTCTGCGTTTCTGGACATCCTTACAAACTGCCGAACGGGTTGTTCAACTGTTCTGTGAATAATTATTCCAATTTCATCCCTTTCTGCATGCAATCTGAAGACAGAGTGTGAAGACGGACGGGATGAAACAGAACACTGTCCCTTTCAGCAGTCCTGGGTGTCAGGGGATGGTGGCTTCATCCAACAAATGTTTCAAACTGGTCCTGTTAGCATCAGGTTTGGACCTTCAACATAGAGACTATGAATGTAAGAAGCATGGTCTGCGATGTGCGTCTGTCAAAACTAGAAAACAAATGAGAGATTCCCTGCATGTTTTCAAGCATTATTACTCAGTGGAAACTGCTTTGGGCTATATTTCAGGCTGGAATTTGGCACCCTTCGTATACAGCAAATTCCAGAAATGGTCCGACAATACTATGATATATAACATGAATCATATCAGGGTCGTTAGTCTCGGTATCAAAACTGCTTCAAGGAAAATCTGGCGATGGGGTTGGTCATCATATGGCCTTAAACTCCAAGGGTTTGGACAATCAGCACTGTGCGAACTCAAACTACAAGACTTTGGTGTGATTCTACCCCAAGCTGTATCCAGCCAGTCACAGTCCATCCAGCCCACCTTCACACGTACCAGGCAGAGCTTACTGCTTTGTTCAGACAGGTATGTGATCCACACCTTTATGTCTTGTAACTCCAACATTTCCTGTAGGGCTTCAAATCAGTCCGAAGGTTTTGCATCCCTTGGCGCGATGGATGGCCAGGGAAAGGTGTCATCTGCTGAGAGGAATGTTACATGTAGACACAGCACGTTCAGGTGTAACGATGATATCACATCACTACATTACAATTCAGTGTGTGACTTCAGACAGGACTGTCCAGACAATAGTGATGAGTCATTTTGTTGGCACCCTTCTTGTCAAGGCTTCAGGTGTTCTAACGGTCAGTGTGTGTCACACAGCCAACGTTATAATGACTACTCTGATTGTGTTGATGATTTTGATGAGGTTGGACACGATTCGGATTCGTGCACATATTGCTTTCAGCTCAGACACGTGAACATGAAACAACAATTGTACATCAACTTGGATGGTACTGGCTACTTTACACAGCTGAGATTCAAAACTGAAGAACCCTGTCCTGACACTCACTATGGTTGTACATCAGAATGGCTGTACTGTCTTCCTATCTACACCCGATGCAATGGATTCTCTGACTGTGTTAATGGAGAGGATGAACAAGACTGTAGTAAGTTTCGATGTTCTGGATTGTTCCAGTGTCGAGCATCTACAGTTTGTCTCCATGGAGATCATCTCTGTGATGGTTGGGGCCAGTGCCCACAGCGAGATGATGAACTGATGTGCGACATGACCTGTCCTGAAGGTTGTGAATGTCAAGGTCATTCCTTTTTGTGCAGAAGATCTTTTTCTGTTGATTTCTTCTCACAGCTCCGGTATGTAGACGCCTCAGGGTCAGGAATGTCAGCGCATGATTTTATGTCAAACGCTTATCTTATTCGTCTCATTTTGTCTGGTTGCCTTATTTCCAACATGTCGGGGATACAGCTTCCCAACACACAGTATATTGACCTCACAAACAACTTCTTGAAATATTTGGACACATCTGATTTTCTTGAGTTTCACAATTTAAAAACCTTACGATTAGCAAGAAACCCAATTAGGTCAAACACGATAAACACAATGACGAAACGTATTCACTACTCACTTAGGCACTTGGATGTATCAGAAACACGTCTTGATGCACTGGACAGGGAACTGTCTATTTTCTTGCCTTTGGTGAACCATTTCAACCTCTCCTTCTCAGCCATTGCAATCATTGGACAGTTAGGCTTTAAAAACATGCCACGTCTAAAAGAAGTGGACATTAGATACAACCCATTGGAAGATTATCCTTTGAATTTGCTGTCATCGTCTGATCAGCTGCATAATGTCTTTGCTTCAAACTACAGGTTTTGCTGTCAAAACTTACTTCCACAACAGTCGGATAACATAAAGTGTTCCGCTCCCCACATAGTACTCCCTTCATGCACGAAACTGATGCCGTCTGACCTGTACAGAGTTTTCTTCTGGGTGGTCAGTGTGTGCGCCACATTCGGAAATTTGGTCAGTCTCTGCAGCTTATTTTCATTCAAAGGAGATTTTGAAAGCAATTCGTTGATTATTGCCAATTTACTGTTTGCTCATTCTTCTATGGGATATCACGTTAGTATTGTTACAGCAGCTAATGAGATGTTTGATGATCGTTACATCCATTCTGAAAAGGTATGGATTAACAGCCTGCCTTGTAAAATGGCGGGATTTCTTTTCTATCTGTCCAGTGAGGTGTCAGTTTTGATTATTGGGTTCATTACTATGGATCATATCGCTGTCGTTTGCTTTGATAAGGACTCATGTTCACCAAAGACAGTTTCGCTGACGTCAGCTCTCATAGCAGCATGGTGTGCTGGAACCCTGATATCCCTAACACCATTTCTCCCTGGGATGTCACAGTGGGGACTTCACGGTCAGTCAGGGGTGTGCCGCATGGCATTACTTCATCAATATAAGCCACACAAACAATTCCGGTGGTCAGATGTCATTGTGGCTATCAACTCCATCATCTACCTGGCAATAAGTGCGGGCCAAATCATGATCTACAGACGAACACCTGAATTCAGAACTATGCTGGATTCTTCATCAAGATCTGCGTATTCAGCGGTGCATTTGATGAGAAAAGTCGTGGCTATCCACAGTGCATGCTGGCTCATTCTCGGCTCTGCCGTAGTAACGGCCACCAAAGGAATTTCAGCATTAAACCCTACCCATGACGCCATGGTGGTGTTTGCTCTACCTCTCAGCTCAGCTTTGAGCCCATTTCTCTACTTGTGGACGGTGGTTATGCAGAGAAGACAGAAAGCACTGGAACAGAAAGTCATAGCGATGTTAAAATCACAGTTGATTGCGTCAGGTAAAGAGGGCCATAAAACAAACAAACAAACAAAACTAAACACGAACTGAATGGATCCTTCTCCCTCCTCATGGCTTCGATACTTTTTTTTCCAGTTCGCGCTTAAAGAGATCATGTCTTGCGTGCACAGAGAAAGAGGGAACATATCAGTACACGCAGAATACTGATCTTACGTTTGATGGGGATGTTATTATCCTTCTACTCGGATCTTGGTCTGGACAATATTGACATTAACTTTGGCACCTTTGAGGTTGGTTTGTTTATTTTGGCTAAGAACATTAAGTGCCTATGATGGATTTCAGTTAAGTAAATAATTGAATAGTGTAGTTTATTTCCATAGACATTCATTTCGGCGCTGATGTCGGTGTTGATGTTGACCATCAACTAGGTCTTGTCGACGCTGATTTCCACCCTTTCCCCCTTAATGTCCACGCCATACTTTACTGATGTTCTGTCCGGTCTTTGCACAATCTTGTGGAGTCATAGTTCACCGCCAGCCAGGCCATGTATGCCGTCAGCGATAGAAGACCTTCAATGGTTCTTCCTACAAACCTCTCCCGAGTGGCAGGAGCCTTTCAGTCTTCTGCTGCAGTCGGGCTGTAAGGTCACACTGTCCACGTGGTCCTTCCTTTCCTGCAGTCTTCTGTTGACCTCAGACTGTAAGGTCACATTGTCCACGTGGTCTTTCCTTTCTTCCTGCAGTCTTCTGTTGACCTCAGGCTGTAAGGTCACACTGTCCACATGATCCTTCCTTTCCTGCAGTCTTCTGTTGACCTCAGGCTGTAAGATCACACTGTCCACGTGGTCCTTCCTTTCCCCCTGCAGTCTTCTGTTGACCTCAGACTGTAAGGTCACACTGTCCACGTGGTCCTCCCTTTCCCCCTGCAGTCTTCTGTTGACCTCAGACTGTAAGGTCACACTGTCCACGTGGTCCTTCCTTTCTCCCTGCACGCGTCTCTTGCCATGGGACCTGAAGCTGTAAGGTCAGACTGTCCACGTGGTCCTTGTGTGGAAGGAACTGCTCACTGTGAGACTGGTACACTCAGACATGTACAGCCTCTCCAGATGATGCCAAGAGTGCCGACGTCATCGTTACAAAAACACAGTAATAACCACAGCCTCTCCAGATGTGGCCAAGAATGTTGACATCATCATTACAAAAACACAGTAATAACCACAGCCTCTCCAGATGATGCCAAGAGTGCCAACGTCATCATTACAAAAGCACACTAGTAACTACATCTTCTCTAGACGTGGCAAAGAGTGCTGACATCATATTACAAAAACACAGTAATAACCACAGCCTTTCCAGATGTGGCCAAGAGTGTTGACATCATCATTACAAAAAACACATTAATAACCACAGCCTCTCCAGATGTGGCCAAGAGTGCCGACATCAACATCATCGTTGTTGTTGTTGGTCCGTCGAATTGACGAGGACCACTTCAGTCATTAAGGGGTGAGGGGGTGAGGGAGTGGGGGTGGGGGTGAGATGATTTGTGAATAGGCAGGTTCCTGATCAAGCCGATGCGTGCACGGAATGTATGGTGACAGCTTGGAAGGTAATGGGCGAGACCATCATCATTACAGAAACACAGCAATAATCACTGCAGTGTTGGCAACTGGAAGACCATTATGTTTTCTTTTAATTATTCATTTGAGAACTTCGTTTTTCTTTTGAAGGCTGTGTTTCCTCTCCCAATACACTGCATGGCAATGTGTTCAAACATGTTCTGATTTCTACACACACTTTGTTTCCTTTTTAGGCTTTTCGTTTTTCGTAACGCCTAGCATCTGAAGACAGCCTTGTTGCTGATGAAACATGATTATAACTGTAAAAAAAAGGTCATTGCTTTGCTCAAACTTGGTGATCGCAGCCATGAAAGTAACGTCTTCGCGAGAAGATGGGGGGGGGGGGGGGGGGGGGGGGGGGGGGGGGGGGGGGGGGGGGGGGCAGCGGTTGCTATTATTTAAACGAATAGAGAAGCAGCTTGATATTTTGACAGGGGTGCAATGAGCGAAATCGTTAAAATAGAAAAAAAAAAAATTGCACGGAATCTTGTTTTAGTACCTAACACCCATCCACTTTGAAAGCATGTTTCTTGTTACACACACACACACACACACACACACACACACACACACACACACACACACACACACACACACACCATCGCCATCACCATCACCAGCAACAAAAATAACAGCAAGAACAGCGGAACCAGCCACCACCACCACCACCACCACTATAGCAACAACAACCACAACAACTACAGAAACCAACCAACCGAACAACCAAACCCCTAATTTGACTAAAAAACTAAATGAACACACAAACCATCATTATGAAATATACAGCCTGATTAGCATTTTAAGCATATTTCTTTTAGGTTTAAAAAAAAGCAACACAAAACAACAAAAAACCCAACGAAAATCTAGTTAGTACTGGGGCATCAATTTGTGGTCCATAGCGCCTCCTGCTACATTCTACTGAACGCCATGTTGACATTTATGAAGACCTCAGAACTCTATCTCTGGTGTCCTGACACATTTCGCAAAGGGTAGCGGGTTAAAGATCTGTCTGACGGCACCTCTGCCTTTGCGGAATTCAGACTGCTGCTTAACAATGATGGCACCTGACTGCAGCTGCCGTCTATTAGGAATAACTGAGCATCACTTTGCTGCCGTCTTTGATCTTCTTCTTCTTCTTCTTCTTCTTCTTCTTCAGTTCTTATTCTTCTTCTGCAGTCGAATCTATTGGCCGCGTCAGATCTTCAATCATGCTGCCATGATAAAACCCACAGTCATCTCGCTGTCTTGACGGCTGACCCGAAGCTGCATCTGCAGCTCTGCACCCTCTGGCCAGGTTTGACGCCTTAGGACACCATGGGGTGGGCAGTGTTGGAGGATGTGTTCTGGGATCTGAGATCCTGTGCCACACGGGCATTCATCTGTGTGGGCAATCTGAATTCGACTGAGGTGGCTCAGCAGTCGTCAGTGGCCAGTTCTCAGTCTGAACAAGATTGTGAATGTCTCTAGAGCTGATCGATTGGATCGATACCACTGTATGCACCCAGCCTTCTCTTCAACTGGTTATGATACTGTTTGTTGATGATAATTTTGGCCTCTCTGTAGGTCACTGGGTGGCTGAACAGCTGCATATTGCTGCCTACCTTGGACAGAGCATCAGCTTCCTAATCCACAGTGATCTCAGTAATAGTGTGATGACAGTAATTCATAATAACAATAATAATGATAATAATGATTAGGAAATGGAGTCAGAACCAATGTTAACTCCGAGGGGGAAATCTCCTGTACAAAAACGGTCCAACGGATATTTGCACCTGCAACCCTGGGATCACCAAAATGACGGGTCTGGCGCTCTACTACTGAGCTATTCCGGTCCCACAGGTCTGGCTGTTCTGGAAGATCTCATGTCTTGCGAAGTGTGACAAGTAGTGATGGACTCCATGGCCTGGACCACGACCAGTGCGCCAGATAGTGGTGCAGATACCAGATGGTGGTGCAGATGCCAGATGGTGATGCAGATACCAGATGGTGGTGCAGATGCCAGATGGTGGTGCAGATGCCAGATGGTGGTGCAGATGCCAGATGGTGCTGCAGATGCCAGATGGTGCTGCAGTTGCCAGATTCAGGTGGCGATACCTAGCATGTTGGCCATGCAGACACAGAGACACCTGCGCTGACTTGGCCACGTCAGTAGCATGGACGACGGTCGCACCCCACGGGACATGCTGAGCGGCGAGCTGGCTAAACACCCCAGGCCCATAGGACGGCCCGCCCTACGCTACAAGCATGTATTCAAGCGCGACTTGAGGGCAAGCAGCCTCGACCCAGCAGACCTGGAGACAGCAGCTTCAGACCGGGTCAGCTGGCGATCCACCATCAAGGCCAGCATCAAACAAGCAGAGCAGAGGAGAGAGGCCCAGTGGGAAGAACTGAGGCACCTCAGACAGCAAAGAATTGTTTCGGCATCCACAGACACTGATGACCAAGACTTCCCCTGCAGCAACTGCAACAGAGTCTGCCTCTCAAGGATCGGGCTCTTCAGTCACGGCAGGCACTGCAACTCCACAACTGACGGATCCACTGTGCAACACCATTGTCTCTCTAGAAAGACGGATGCCATCCTCCATGGCCTGGGTCATTCCCCAGTGTTCCAGATGGTGCTGCAGGTAGCAGGGACGATGCAAATTACTGACCTTCTGCCATGCTTGAGGAGTTCCACAGGGATGTTGTTGCTGCCTGCACCCTTCCTCCATATCAGCAGTGTCATTGAGACCTGCACCACCAGCACACTCCCATTTCCCCTGGTCTGTTGGTGTTAGAGTTAAGACCTGCACCACTAGCACACTTCCATCTCCCCTGGTCTCTCCGTGTTAGAGTTAAGACCTGTACTACTAGCACACTTCAATCTCCCCTGGTCTCTTGGTGTTTGAGTTAAGACCTGCACTACCAGCACACTTCCATCTTCCCTGGTCTGTTGGTGTTAGAGTTAAGACCTGCACTACTAGCACACTTCCATCTCCTCTGGTCTGTTGGTGTTGGAGTTAAGACCTGCACTACTAGCACACTTCCATCTCCTCTGGTCTCTTGGTGTTAGAGTTAGGACCTGCACCACTAGCACACTCTTATCTCCTCTGGCCTGTTGGTGTTAGAGTTAAGACCTGCACCACTAGCACACTCTTATATCCTCTTGGTGTTAGAGTTAAGACCTGCACTACCAGCACACTTCTATCTCCCCTGGTCTCTTAGTGTTAGCGTTAAGACCTGCACTACTAGCACACTTCCATCTCCTCTGGTCTCTTGGTGTTAGAGTTAAGACCTGCACTACTAGCACACTTCCATCTCCTCTGGTCTGTTGGTGTTAGAGTTAAGACCTGCACCACTAGCACACTTCCATCTCCTCTGGTCTCTTGGTGTTGGAATTCAGAGTAATATTCGGTCAACTGTGTTGTGATGGGTTCTTCCTGTGTGAGACAGTTGTCGTCTTTGACCCATACGGCACTGGCTTTGCTCTGTTTGCGTAAGACGTTTTCAACTTCAGAAAGATTCGTTTGTGCCGTTGCTTTCATTTTTTCCCCATATTTTGTCACATTGTTGTTTTGTTAGGCTTCCTACGCTTTTTAAAATTCTTTTACTGACTCTCCTATTTGCAGCGCCGTATCTTCCCTCCCCTCCCCTTGGTCTTCTCGTGTTGTTTCAAGATGCCATAGACTTGCACATCACTAAGACAGTGCTTGTGATTCATGGTTCTGATTTCCAATGGTCTATTCCTGGAACTTCTGTTGCTCTTCAGTCATCACTTGGTGGATTTATTCCTGAGAGCTTCGAAGTCTTCTTCCATCTGAAGTAGTGGGACGAATTTTCCTCTATGGTTGTTGGAAATGTTCAACAATGACAGGGTCTGTCAGCTCGTCAATTCTGTATTTCAGGCAATGACTTGAATTTCTCGTTGATCTTTGAAAAAAAAAAGAATTTCACCATGACAAGGTATTTCAATTCCCTGTTGATCTTTGACATAAGTTGAATTTCATCATGGCTAGCTCAAGATCACTACAAACGTCAGCTTCCAGTAATGTTTGTCGTGCATGCTTCCTGGAAATGCGACGTATTGCTTCTATTCGGTCTTACCTCTCCACACAGGCAACAATCAGACTCGTCACCGCTATGGTAATGTCCCGACTAGACTACTGTAACTATGTGTTAGCAGGACTTCCTTCAGAACAGCTTGCACGATTACAAAGAGTGCAAAACAGTGCAGCTCGGCCTGTTCTCAAAAAGCGTAAAAATGAGCATATTACACCTTTGTTACGTGAACTCCACTGGCTTCCCATCAAATATCAATGGCAGTTCAAAATCGCAGTTTTTGCCTATCGTTACTTTGATGGGACACTCTCACAGTATCTTTCCGTTTCTCTGTCCACCTATCAAACTTCTCGGTCTCTTCGCTCATCTCAAAAACTTATGAAAATTCCTAGGCGCTCGTAAAGACAGTCGGTGAGAGAGCATTTAGCTTTAGTGCGCCCACTCTTTGGAATTATCTTCCTGACAGCTTACGTGACCTGCCCACATTATCTAAATTCAAGTCAGAGTTAAAAGCATACTTCTTTAGGAAAGCCTTCTTCAACCATAATATCTAAATGCTGTGTCTATTATTCTGACCTGACTTTTTATGTACTGCAAGCAAAACTGTATTGTTTACGCTTGAACCGATGAACTTGATAAGTGCGCCTGTGTTGGTAGGTTGTGTGTGTGTGTGTGTGTGTGTGTGTGTGTGTGTGTGTGTGTGTGTGTGTGTGTGTGTTTGTGTGTGTGTGTGTGTGTGTGTGTGTGTGTGTGTGTGTGTGTGTGTGTGAACACATGTCAGTGCGAGTGTTTGAGTGTGTGTTGAGCGCAATGAGTTGATCCCAAGAATTGCGCCATATAAAATCTATACATTATTATAATTTATTAGTATGTCCATGTTTTAGACCTGTCACGTCAATGACAGACGTCTTCTTGATGTTCACCAGAATATGTAGTCTACTTGGCATCCCTTGGGCGAATAGTAACTAGTTTAAATGGCATACATTGTTTCGCTAAGGACATAAACTTATCCGTGAAAATACTACTTGCTTCATCTATGGAGTTATTAGTCAGTATTTCATTCCAATCTTCATTCCCTAAAAGTGCACAAAATTTTTCTTGGTCTAATTTGTCGTAATTAAATATCGTTCTTTGGAATGGGCTTTGCTTGTAAATTAATTGCTTAAGTACAGCACATGGGACACTGTGGTCACTACAGAATGGAGGCAAGATTTCGACTGTTTTAATCATGTCAGGGCTCTGAGTAATAACTAAATCTAGGCAAGTTGCAGTATCATTTGTTATTCTTGTAGGAGAAGTTACAAGTTGCTGAAGCTGATAA
>CM065745.1:5105579-5138079 GCA_033310375.1 Conus canariensis
ACTGTTGTTAAAATTATTTTTTATTCAAGCAGAATACTTTTTAAAGGTTAACAACAACTGTACGTTAAAGTACTTTTTAGTTACTACTTTGTACAATATTCATATTAAAAGCTTTAGCAAATTAAACACAAAAACACAACTTTTAATAACCAAATCTCTCATTAATCTAAAAATAGATAATTAATTCAGGGGAGACAATTACTTTTATGCATGATTAAAGGGAGACAAATCACTTTCATTATTATTATTATTTTTCTTATTATGTTTTATTGCTTTTAAAAATGGATTGCGACGAGCTATTAAAGTGTGAGGAGGCAGCAGACCTCTGCCATAAAGAAAGATTATACTCTCTGGCTGCGTGCGGGAAAACCAGGCAGTATCTAGGCACTGAACTAAGTATCGAACAGATTCAACAATTGTCTACATCAGACGTTGAGAAGTATTACGCCAGGTACGAAGCACAGCTAGGATCAAAAATGGTTAGATCGGTGGGACAGACAATGATTAGTTTATATGCTAAGTTAGTAGGCAAGATAGCGCCGATTGATTCAGAAGAAGATTTAAAATATGACTTAACACAAGATCCGGTTTTAACCAAGTCCCTAGAATCTCTTGCATGTGACATGTATTATAGATTTGGGACGTTGCTATGTCCATTCATCATGGGATTAATTACTTTCAATCATATTAATTTTAATCATATTAATTTTAATCAGACTAAAAAAAATGAGCGAGCAGGAGAAGAAGACTCCACAGGAGCAGAATGCCCCACAAGTGAATTCTCCACAAGTGAATTTACAGGCGAGTGCCCCACAAGTGAATCCGCAAGTGAGTGTCCCGCAGGTGAGTAGTGTTACTAAAGCTAAAAGTGCTGGGCGTGTTGAGGCCGGCCGTAAACTAGCTGAATGGAACAGACTGCAAAAAGCAAACCAAGCAGCAAAACAAAAATTATTAGATAGTAATACAACATCAGCACCAGCACCGCCGCCGCCACCAACAACAACGCAATCAAACTATAAGATGTATTATTATGTGCTGGGGGGCATTGTTGTTGGTGGAGGGCTTTTAGCATACAAGCGCCTAAAGCCATACTTAGCAACAAAGTCACAAATCCCCACAAAAACAGTAAAAGAACCAACTTCTGCAAAAAAAGTACAACCTCCTGCTGTAGACCCATTTTTAATAAATTAGTTTTTTAAATGAGTTGTTAAGTACTGGCTAAGTACAAGCTAAGTACTGGTTAGGTCAGTTATAACAAGTTAAGTGTAAGTTAAGTGTAAGTAAAGCGCAAGTTAAGTGCAAGTCATGTTAAGTACTAGTTAAGATCTTAAGTTAAGTACTAGTTAAGATCTTAAGTTAAGTACTAGTTAAGTACTAGTTAAGATCTTAAGTTAAGTACTAGTTAAGATCTTAAGTTAAGTACTAGTTAAGATCTTAAGTTAAGTCGGACAAGTCAGTTCTCCGGGGGCCTATAGCGTATGAAAACTCAGGATCAACGTAAGTTCGCTTGTTATTGTTAGAGACTAGTGATTTCTTATTAACAGCAGTTGTGTTTACTTGATGAAGAGTAGAGCGCAGATTAACATTTGTGTGATGAAATACTTTGTTTTCAAAGAGAGCCTGCTTGTAGTTGTTGTGACTTATTTCTTTTTTTACAACTTCTTTATCTATGCCCTTAGCTTTCTTTGTTACAGAAGTCTGGGTAGCAACGCTATACATCTTCGACCGCAAACCAACATATTCTTGGAAAACCGTCCCATTCACTTTCTTGTTCACGGTTGAATGTAAAGGCAAATCTTTTGGATAGTCGCATGTGTCGTACCACCCATCAGCTCCCTTGGCTACCTCTATTTCCATGTCTTTGTAAAAGTCTTCAGTTGGGATGTCCAGAATAAAACAATCAGTGTCTGTGTAAAGGACATTTGATTCTGGATACAGCGGTTTAAAGTAGTCGTATAGAAACTCAAGCATTAACAGCTTTGACAACTCTAGCACGGCAAAGCCGATAAACACCGGCCTGTCTAACTTCACATTCTGTTTCTTCATCATAATGCCAACCAGGCCGTCGCTAAATATTCTAAAGTCTTGATAGTTAGGTTTAGAGGTCAGCTTAATTGCTTGTTTTTCGTTTGTAACTAATCTTACGTCTTTACGATTGTGTACGTTCTCCATCGTCTTGCCAAAACAACTGTTGTTCATCAACTTAAAGAAGTCTTTTTCTGAAGCGTCAGTGGCTGCAGTCCTAAGATCGGTGTTCTTCATGATGTATGGCTTCATGAAAGGCACTTGGTCATAGGTAATTATTCTGTGAACGGCGGTAAGTTTCAACCCATGTCTTAAGTAAAACTGTAACAGCCGATAATGACAGACATATTTAGTTTTGTTAAAGAGGTTAGGCACGAGCTTGGGCGGTTCTGTGGGACTCATCTTTAATTTTTCTGCGGCTAGGGGGAAATCATTGTGGAGCTCGTGCAACTCTGCTGGATAGTCTAAGTCTACCTCTAAGATTAATCCTATTGGATTATCGGGCGTAAGCTGTGATAGTATGCCCAACACGGCAGTAACCTCATGGGGTCCGTTTATCATTTTAAAGTTTCTTAATGGCAATGCCTGGCTCATGGCCCACCCATACAGATTGTTGGCGTCTAAGTACATCAGATAGTTGGATGGTTTAGTTGGATCATAATCGTCTAGATACTTGTTATTGGCTCTGCGGTAAGGATGACAGGCCATGCTAATGCCTCCCCTCAGCCCATCCTCAATCATCTGGAGTGTATCTAGATCCGATATTAAGTCAATCTGAATGTTTGTAGACTTCAAGAATGCGTCCCAAGACAGCCCCGGGGAAGAGATGTACTGTGACGAATCCAGGCCGTAATGTTTCATGCAAGTGGATCTGTAATTCTGAAAGACGTCAGCTAATAAACACACGTCGGCCAATAAATATTGATCGTGATAATCACCCATCGTTTTGCAGTGTAATTCCGTCCAGGCTTTCTGTGCGTATTCATAGTCGGCGTCAGATATGCCTCCACCTCTAAGGCGGCTGTAAAAGTCTTCCTTTGCCGGCAGCGCTGGCTCATCAAACCTCTCCCACGAGTCCATGTATTCATAAGGATAGACGCCTTTACGGACTAAAGATGGGTCGAAATATTTTTTAGTGATTGGATAGTCTTGTAAAGATCCCGCCAATTTATCTAAACTCCCCATCAGATGTTGGGCAGAGTCATAGAAGGATAAACAGTCAATAGTAAAGGTCATGTACTTTTCTGATGACTGTGCAATGCAGCTAACCCTCTTACATTCAGAAGTCACTGCTTGCATGATAAAGTGCGAATCGTAGCCTCGTAAGTTATGAAAGAAGATAGGCAGTTTCCATGTCTTGGGATCAACCTTAAGTTGAAGATTGCAGCTATTATGCGCTGCCCCTCTAAATTTGCCAGTAATGTGATCGTGGTCTCTTACAGTGTCACCTAATAACTTGCATTTGCATATCCAGCAGTGGGTGGCTGATTTATAACGTTCTTCATCTTCGGGGGTCATCTTAATGTCTGAAAGGTTCAGCTGATTGGAGAATTGATTGCGAAGGTGTTTCATCTGCTCCAAAAATCGGCCAGCCGCGTCGGGACCTCTGTAAATCTCTGGTTCTGTGTGTCCACCGTCTGACCTAACAACGACGAACGCATAAGAACAGATCTGATGACGAGACAATAAGGTTGTTTTTTGTTCTTGTTGTGGACCATAGTACCGTAGCAAGATTGATTCAAAGTCAGCATAAACTACGTATGGGCTCATCTGCATTTTTCGTACATTCTTAAAACTAACCTTAGACCCTGGTTTTGGTGTAAGAAGTTCGATTTTACAGTCTACAAAACTTTTGCAATGTTTCTTATGGCTGGCTGCCGCCTCTACAGTGGGGATTCTGACCAAACACCTCCTACAAAGCCCTTGTTTAGCTGTATTGTTTGTAGTATAGGCCATAAGTCTGCTAATTGATCTGATTAATACATAATGGCTCTTGGAACCGTCTGCAAACAGAATCAAGTCTACATGATTCTCAAGTGATTCGCCTAAAGTAGGGGCGTTGGGAGAAATCCTCAGAGGGGTCAGATTGTCTACTACAGACCATGTGTATACGCTCACGGTTATTGGTTTGTTTTGCTCTTCAAACTGAGATATACTTTCTACGCTCACTGGAAAGTTTATGTTATTTAAGTTCAGCTCATTTATATACTGCCCATAATTAGAAACTCTCTCCGCATTCTTTTTAACAGGGTGTAAAAGCGCCAAAACACACCACATAAAACACAAGTTGTCAGAATTATGTATGTTTAAGACTGCTCGTTTAAGAACTAACTCTTTTGGGAGAGGGATGTAAGAATTGCCAACAATAGGAGAGTATTTGGCTTGTCTTAATCTGATTTCAAGGACTGTTCCTTCAGACCAACCGGAGCCGCGCAATTTCGCTTCTTCACTTGCATGGTTAAACTGTGTAAGCATGTAATCAGCCCAGCCAGGTTTAAAGTCGTAATAGCTGATTACTTCTTTCTGTCTAGTTGAAACCCAGACTTGCATACTACTATTATCAGGGGTTATATATTTAATCAGAATGACCAACAACATTTTTGCTGGCGGGTTAATTTGAAGAGACTCTGGGATTTTAGAAATAGCATGTGTTACGCTTTTTTGAACGTTTGTGGGGTTAATGATGTCCATGTCTAATTCAATGAACTTATTGTTTAATGATTTGTTACTACCTTCCAACTGTACGTTGTTCAGAGGTAGTATTTCAAACTCGGACTCACTTGCGGGGTTCATTTTTTTAACTCACAATATTTTACGTAAATTAAAAAAATTAAAGTAAGTAAAAGTAAGTAAACGCGTTTTATTCTTCACTCAAGCGTTGCAATACTTTAAGACACTCCAATTTTACACGAACGACTGCCAATGCTTTAGCTTTTGAATCACTACAACCAATGCTTAACTCTTTGATTGCTTCGTTAGATAGTTCACTATGAGTTTTGATTAAAATGTTTACATCATTCTCAAGCCAAGTGTCTAACACTTTCACCGCTCTGTCAAATAGTTCATTACAAATTTCTACTAAAATCATTAGATCAGATTCGCTGTGTTTGGCCGCCATTTTTAAAGCCCTTTTTAAAAGCAAATAAAAAAATAAAACCATGAGTATAACGCTGGTTAATTATGCAGTGCCTATTGTTGGCGTTATAGTTTACTCAACCCTAGCAAAATGTTTGTTAAGAATAAAACCGCCCAACATGGGAAAGATAGAAGATTCGCCGAAACTAGTCACAGCCTTATTTTTAGCTCTAGCAACAAAAGATTATCTGATTAAAAAGCACATAGACAGTCTTTCATATTATGATTATTTTAATTATTTTTTTAGTTAATAAAAAAATATGAGCACTGCAAAGATCATCAATACGATTTACCACTCTGCTGTAATCGGCGGCCTTAGTATAGGATATAGCATGTTAGCAAAAAACATGTTTAAAATGAGGCCAGCTGATCTAGGAAGGTTAGACATTGAGGATGTTGTTAAGGTTATAGCTGTAATAACGGCGGGGATTGCCTCAAAAGACTTTCTTGTTGCACAGGGGATTATCCCAGAAAACATCAATGCATAGAAAGATTAATGCATAGAAAGATTAATGCATTTAGGCAGATTGATTTATAAAAAAAGATTCATTCATTTATAAAAAAGATGTCTGGAATAGTTCTGATGGTGGGCGGGGCTATTGTTAATGCATTGGCTTTCTCTGGCAGCAATTATATGTTTAGTAAATTGCGGTCTGATGAAGAAAGAGAACGCCATAACAAGGCAATGGAAGATTTAGCTAAGGCAAGAGACGCTTACGAGAAAAGGAGAATTGCACACTTAGACTTTATTAATAAAAAGTTAAGAGAACAGGGACATGCAGAGCACACATTTACAGACGTTGATGATGCAATGAATGAATATTACTTAGTGACAGGAAAGAAGTTTCTAACATCGGCACCGCCAGAGCTGTCTGACTTTTATGAACCATCTGAGGATCAGAAAATGGTAGAAATAGGCTTTATTATAGGCGCTATGGGAGCAATCTTTCTTCTTGCATATTCAATCTAAAAACATAGTTAAAAATGTAATAAAAACGGTCTCTTATGGACGATACGAAGTACAAAATTATTATTCTCCTGGAGGGTATTGGAAAGGAAAGGCCGCTATTGATAAACTGAGTAAAGCTGCTAGGGTGTCTGAATCAGAAGCGAAAGACTGGCTTTCAAAACAAGCGATCTGGCAAATATATCTGCCCGCCCCAAAAAGAATAATAAGGCCTCGATTTGTTAACTCAGTTCCTAATGACACCCACCAGATGGACTTGTTGTACCTTCCACATGACAAAGTTAGAAGAAAAAAGTTTAAGTATGCCCTGACTGTTGTTGACATGGCTTCAAGGTATAAAGACGCTGAGCCTTTAACGGATAAAAGCTCAACTGCTGTGGCTGTGGCTTTACAACAAATATACATGCGAGGTCCATTAAAGTATCCTAGGCTGATTCAGGTTGATGATGGGAAAGAGTTTAAAGGAGCTGTAAACCAGTTGTTTTTAAGACATCGGGTTACAGTTAAGAGAGGAATTCCAGGCAACCATCGCTCCCAGGCTCTAGTAGAAAACTTTAATAAGAATCTGGCTGAGCGTCTGTTTATCTATCAATACCACAGAGATCTTATGGACAGAACACGCAACACAGAATGGGTTAGGAGATTGCCGGCAGTCTTACGCGCCATGAACAATGAAGAATTTAAAGCAACGGGTCTTAAGCCAGTGAACGCGATCAAATTAAAAAAAATTAGCATTACTGAAGACATCCAAGGTAATCAAAAACTCTTACCTTTTGGACTAAAAGTAAGATACTTGTATGCGCCTGGAGAGGCAGAGGGCGATGTTAGAATTAGAGCCACAGACCCTATATGGAGTGTAGATATATATGAAGTTGAAAGAATTATGAAAACAACCCCTCCCGTATATTATTTAAGAGAGACTCTTTCTTCTGCGTCTAAAAAGCCTGCCCCTAAAAGATCGTTTGTTCGCGAAGAGTTGCAAGTTGTCCCACCAAACACGGTGCCGATTAGTTTAAAAAAAAAAAAATAGTATTTATTTTTTTTTGTTAAACTTATGATTTATTTATTATTTTTTTTGTTAAACTTATGATTTATTTATTTATTTTAGTTCACATCTTATTTTTAGTCTATTTTTGGGTTTAACTGATTGTTTGCTTGCTTTTCAATGTTCTGTTTGATTGTCTCAGTGTCTACTTGTTGCGAAGTAAAAGTCTTTCTCCACTCCTTTTGAAGTTCAGTTTTTTGTCGCCTGTAATCCTCACCATCAGCCATAAGATGTTCAAATTCTTCAGCTGTAATGTTTTCATCCTGCAATGCTTTGCTTATTCTCAGTCTTAATGAACAAAGTTTTGCTGATGCTAGGGCCACAATGGCAGTGTGCTTTTGTAGTTTAGGCGTTAATTTTTTTTAAAACAGCACTCACAATCATAGACATAGCACCTAAACCCAAACCAATGCTCCCTAATGCTAAAGAGGCTGGCGCTCCGGTCCCAGTAGCTAAAAGAGCAACGCCGGACCCAGCACTTACGCTCGCTACAGCTGATGAGCCGGTGATTATATAAGAAAGAGTATTTAAAACTTTAGCATATTTCTTTCTAGTAACCCTATACTTATTCAAGTCACTTTCTATTTCTTCTTGAAGTTCAGTTATTTGCTCTAACCTAAACTTTTGAGCCTGATCATCCATTTTTAATTAAGATTAATTTTTTAATTAAGATTAATCTTGTACATATTTTCTTATTAACCCTTCTGGCAGCACTTCATCAACAGAGTAAAACGCAATAAAATCAACATACTTAATGAAAATAAAATCGAGTACTGTTAGTTTGTCTTTGTCAACCATCACAGTGACTTTGTCAGATGATACAGAAGTGTATATTTCATCCCCGTTTTTAGTAATAGCAATAACAAGCCTAAGAGGCCCGCCCAAGTTTTCAGACTTTATTTGTACACCTCTGATTAACGTATGCTCTGGCAAACTAGGATCAGACTCCCTTGGAGTGATAAATAAGCGAAAAAGCATCGTCATTTTTCTAGGCAGTGATTCTAGTTTTGGGTTAAACTCTAAGCCGACGGTGTCACCCCCCACTTCAGCTAAGGACTTCTTTCTCCGCAGCATATATACAGAGCCCTGCTTAGTTATTTCAATCTGCTTTTTCTGTTGTGTTCCTGGGACTAGGCTAGCAAGAAGGCGTCCTTCATTCAAAGCTTTTCTAAAATTGTATTTCTTATCAAAGTATACATGGGGGCTTCGTAGTTCAAACTTTAAATCCCAGTTAATGTCAGGAAGCAACGCCCAAGCATTCTCTCGTTTATGAAGTTTGTATTCGTGTTTGCCAAAATCGTTTGCCCTTAGATTTCTTATCTCTTCCAGGGTAGGATATTGCTGCCGTTTTTTATCTTCAATTTCTATTCGTTTGTAAACACCATCGTCGGTGTACTCAAATCCATACACATTTCCTGTCACTCCTATTAGATCAAAGTCAGTTGTATCTGCTAGATCTTTTAGCTCTACTGCAACGCATTTAGGAGCTAACTCTGCTTTTGATTCAGGTCCTCGAGACATTCTTTTTAATATAAACAATTTATTATAAACAAATTGTTATAAACAATCTATAATAAGCAATCTGTAATAAGCAATCTGTAATAAACAATCTATAATGAGCAAACGTATTGAACTGGTGGGTCAGTCCGTAAGCATAGTTTAGCGTGCTTAGATTTTTCTAGCTGCTCTTTTATTTTTTTTTAGTTCATCCCTGACCCTGATTATATAGTTTTCACTTAAACATTCTTCAAAACTGTCCCGGTCCTTAGTATAGAATAAGATGACTGATTTTAACTGCGATCTAAAGTCTTTTAAGACAGCATTGTATTTTTGAGTTAAGAGCCAAACAGAAACTAATGCGTGTCTTCCGCTAAAGGCTAGCTTAGACAGAGTCCTTCTTTTTTTAACAATGTCTTGTTCGGCTGAACAGTCATCAATAATAAACAGCGTTTCGGTTCCCTCAAATAGCCTATAGTAATGTTCTAAACAGTCGCTTAGCTTGTCAGTAGGATCAACTAAAAATATATTCTCGTCTGTCCAAACAAACTGCCTTTCTTTGTAAGACTTGTTGTGCTTAATGGTTGTGCAGAATATAACAATGTACTCGTAATGAAACCTGTAGACTGTTTGTAACAAATCAAGTACGAAGACAGTTTTCCCACACCCAGTAATCCCACAAATAAGCGAACAGTGCGGGTCTTTGGGTAAAAAGTTCAAACTATCCATCTGTTTTAATAGGCTATTTCTTTCAGACTATTTTCTTCAATGTTCAGCTGGGCGTCATAAACCACAAAAACGTGCATTTGTATCTGGCCATTCTCCTCCTCTTCCTTATTAATCTGTATGAGTATGCCATCTGACCCTACCCTTCTTCCACTCCCGTGCAGTCTGTTGTCATACGTGGATCTAAAATCCAGCCATAATCCATATTTGTCTGTTAGATAATCTTCAAGTCTTACATCGTGAAGGTGAAGTTTTTTACACACATGATCGGCTGTGGGGCTTGTCTGTCTGCCTTCAGCAAACAGTTTTCTTATTTCATCAAAGTGTTGGTCAGGTAAAAGTCCAGCCGAATACAGCTGAAAAGGCTTGCCATCTACTGTGCAAGACAGCTGCTCAATTTTTGGGTTGTAAACACCTCAGATTCTCTCTGAAAAGGGGTCGGGGGTTCAGTAAATAGCAAGAGAACCCCCTTTAGGGACCTTAAAGAATTGCTTATAGCTATTTCCCAGACAGTGTCTTGCTTGTTTTTAATCGCTAGACTGTGGTGTAAAACTCTTTCAAAGTAAACAACCGTCCTACTTTTATACTGGTTTAAGATTGTTCTAGCCAGTTCGGGGTTAGTAACAACGTCAAAATTAAGAGAGATGTTGCTGACAGTGTATCTAGCTGTTGGGTCATCTGATAGAATAACAGACCCGCTGTCATTGAATGACAGTTCGTAAGTAAGTTTGTCTCTTAGTGCGCCTTGGTAATATGGCTGATGGGTTTTTAACAGTTCAAAATCTAGAGGGATGCAAAATCTGTTCTTAAATGCTCGCGCTATTGCCTGATCTCCCTCGTCTTCCTTTGCATCTGCAGCATTAAGCCTGTGCTTAAGACCGTTTGGACTCTGGATTCCTTGAAAAATTTTGTCTTTCCTTTCTGTTCTGGGTAGCCACAGATCAGAATAGAGATTAAAAATGTCTGCGCTACTCAGTGAGAAGACTTCTCTACCTTCCAGTTTAATTACCATATTTTTAATGATGGCCCTGCCCAGGTTAGCAACGACAGTAGCATTAGGATCCACTGACTCAATATCTATTTTGAATGACAGCCTGGCAGTGCCTGGCATTATAACATCGTCAGGCCCAAGGTCACTAAATCTTACTGTTAACATTTCATTAGGCTCAATTGTTGATGGATTATTTACAACGCGCACAGTCTGTCTTATGCCTTTTATGCCGTGGGGTTCCTTCGCTTTTCTGAATGGATCGAGGTCGCAGCCGTATGGGTTCATTTTTTATAAAACAAAAAATAATAAATATGGCTGATGAAGATTTTGACGCGATTGATCCTATTGAAGAAGAAGATGAAGAAAGAGAGCCGAGTCCTTCATTGCAAGAAGAACTTGAAGGAGCAGGATTAGGCCAAATACGATTGTTAGATAGAATTGAATCGTTATATGGCAGTATAGGGCGAGAGCAGCCAGAAGCGCTTAACGTTTCTAATTTTTTAGCAGATGAAAATAATCATTTGTTTGTAAGAACTAGTAAAGGAAAGCTTGTACGGCTTACTACAAAGCCAGACCCAACCCAGTTTTTAAGCAGGAGCACAATTCTTAGAGAGCTCCCTATTTCTGACCAAAGGCAGTTAAACTTTATTGGCAATCTAAGGCCTGAGGCTGTTAGTGCTTTACAGAACTTTGGGCAAAGGCTGCCAACACGATCTGAAATGCAAAACATACCTCTTCAAGAATTAAATCGAACAGCAGATGAACTAATAGCAGAAATTGAGACGAGTTTTAATGAGGAGACACAATTAAAAACAATTGATGATTCTCCATTGCCTATGCGTGAAATCATGGGTCTTAATACTGCTCTAAAGACTATAAGAGGTGAACTAACAAACAATTTGGCAAAACTTGGTGAGCTAGATAGAGAGATAGAAGAAGAAAGAAATAAACTGGCCGATGCAGATGATAACAATTTAGGGCGAGAGGAAAAGGCTAGAATACAGCAGAAAATACAAGATTTAATGCTAGAAAGAGCGGCCAGGTTAGAAGCGCTGTCTACTAACAGAGAAAAAATAGCGTCTCAAACAAACAGAATCAGAGAAACTATAAACAGACTCCTTCATGAAAATACTACGTTAGCAGAAAGAATAAGAATTCTGTTCAGAGAGCAGGGAATTACAATAGTTAGTATATTGACGGCTGTTGGGTTTGCTATCTCTACACTGGTTTATGCATTAACTGGCGGTGCGCCAACAGGGTCAGTAGCGCCTCCAACGCCTCAGCCCGGTAAAAGTTGGATTAGAAAACAACTGCGCCATCTAGCAAACCTATTAAAGAAGTTAGCTGTCAAAGCGTTTGATGCTCTGCCTGGCATAATAGGCAGTGTTGTTAGTTGGGTTTTGTCTACCATAGGCAAAGTGGCTGGTTATATGGCCGACCATCTGTGGACGTTAGGGGTGCTGGCTGCCGGTTTAATTTTTAGTGAAATAAAGTATGGCTAATCCAGTAAAAGTTAAAAACACAACAAGGGCCGTCTTTTCGCTAGTGTGTCTGTCGGGGTGAGGTACATCAACAGGCGGTGGACTGCTTTCTGGGCTGCTTATAACTGGTGGGGGGACGCTTTCTGCAGGTTCTGGGCTAGATACTTTTTTTAAAATGGCTGGTGCGGGCCTTGTGTTTAAGCCTTGATTGTGTCCTAAGTTTTGGTCGTCTCCGGCTATGAGAATTTCATTATTATAATTCTGTATCATGCCAATCTGCAGTCTAAGGTCAGAAGGCAGCATGTATAATCCATGACCCACAACAAAGTCAACCTTTGACCTAGCATGTGCAAGAACGTTTTGGTACCTTTGTATGCTGGAAGGTAAATCAACGGCAGAGTTAATAGCATCTTCTAAATTGGCTAGAAATTGTTTTCTGGCGTCAAAGCCTGTAGATTGATCCACTATGCTAGACTTGGTCTGTGCTTGCGCTCCTAAAAGGCACCAAACGTACGTGCGTATGGAGTCATTAAGTCTTTGCACTCCTGGCATCTAAGATAAATGTTGCCCAAGCATTGGGGTGTTTTTGTTCTATTGATCCCAATCTAACTTGGGAGTTTGGCTTAAAAGAGGTGTGGCCGGGCCAGTAGTCAAAATTATATTCTCTACGCTGACCCCACAAATACAATGTGCCCAACCCGTGATTACGGTCTAACTTTTGTCTAAAGTTATTTGAAGGGTTAATGGTGAATTCGTTGCAGATTCTTTCATATGCATTATTGTCCATTGGGCTGAGAAATGGATTAAACACGTTGTCATTGGGGAGGCGTACTTGCAGTTCAGTTAGTATGCGCCTATACTGATAATAAACATGAAAGTTATATACTGACCTTACTAAGAGGTTGGGGTGGTTTAAATGGTTTGTATATGAAACACCGCAGCCAGTGGTTGAGCAGTAAACTGCAAAATTTAACTGATTCTGGTAAAAGGCCATGGGATGAGTTGACCATGCTGATGGCACTCTATCACTCTTTATTGGAGGATTTAAATATCTAGTTAGTGGGTTTACAAGTCTGACTAGAAAGCCATATGATTCATCCACTGCGATGGTTAGGCTACTAAAGTCCAAAGATTTGGGCTCATAAACCCCTCCTACGTCGTAAGTGACACTTTCATTATATTTAAAAGGTTCCATTTTTAAATAGATTTTTTAAAAAAGGATTTAAAAAGGATGTTCCTTTATATAACCAAGCAAAACCAGCGCGTGTTCTTAAAGTATTCAGTTGACAATAAAGGCGGGAAGTGTAGGGCTGCTCTTAGAGAACTTAGGTTTAAAATAAGGTGGTTTAACATATCTGAAAAGACCCAAAATAATTGGATAGATATTTATGATGAGGGGGGCAATCGCTTAAAACGTTTAAAAATACCTGATGGTTACTACAGCTTTTGTTCTTTAAAAGAAGCATTTAACAAATTTGACATACGGTTAGAAATTAATGAGGCAAGTCTTATAATTACTATATTTTTACCAAAACATAAAGCCAAAAGGGAGTACGTTTTTCCCAAGGGCCTTGCTCGAATTTTAGGCTTTTATGATAGTGGTAAAGCCTATCGTATTAATACACACGCGTATATAGAAAGCGGTCTATATGAATATGTAGGCAGTAGACCGTCCGATTTTCTAATTAATCCAATGTTGTATGTTCATTTAAGCGAATTAAAAACAAACACTAATTTGTATAATGGCCAGCCATCTACAGTTCTAAGAGCACTCCCATCAACTAAGGTGGGGTTTTGCGATTATCAGTCATATACATTTGGTGAAAACAGTCAATTTAAAGAATTAGTTGAAGGGCCTATAAATTCAGTGTGTGTAAAAATAACTAACCAAGATGGAAGGCCGGTTGTTTGTTCTGATTTGTTGGTGGTGCTTGAGATAGACGATTAATCAGAAGAGGAGAGAGAAAGTTAATATCTTTCGTTCTATATCACCCATTTTTTGTTTTGCACGTAAGCCCCCATTTTTAAAATAACGATTACTTCGATTTTTGGAGGTTTTTGCATGTTAAGCTTGATTGTAAAAAAGGTGTTAATTTTGACAAAAAGTAGCATGAGATGGACGAGATTTGTTTGTGAAAAGGGGGGTTTTCGTGCAAAATAAGATGTGGTGAGGAAGAACAAACATATTAACTTTCTCTGAGGCGAAGGCGATGGTGATGTCAATGCCAGTGGTAGTATCAATACTAGCAATAGTATTACTGAATGATACTGCTAACAATGATAGTGAAGGTTAAGGTAATGAAAGCATGATACAGAAATATATTTAGAAAATACATTTTTATAATAATCAAATAAATAAAATACATGAAACATTAAACAATAATAACAATAATAAATTATAAAATAAAAAAAATAATAATAAATAAGAAAGCTATAAGTTGTGTGTGAGGTGAATAGTGGGAGATAAGGTAGTATGTGTGTGTGTGTTGTGGGAGGATATTGTGGGCTGAGATTGAAGTGGTGGGTTGGTACATGTTACTTTAAGGTGTTGATGCTATGAGGGTGGAGGGAAGAAGGGGATGGGTTTACGTACTAACTGGGGGAGGGGGAGGGGCAACATATTCACACCTATACACAATCTCTCTCTCTCTCTCTCTCTCTCTCTCTCTCTCTCTCTCTCTCTCTCTCTCTCTCTTCCCCCCCCCCACCCACCCCCCTTCACGACCAACGATAAAGGAGCCAGCATTCTATTTATTATGTGTGTGTGTATATGTGTGTGTGTGTGTGTGAGTGTGTGTGTGTGTGTGTGTGTGTGTGTGTGTGTGTGTGTGTGTGTGTGTGTGTGTGTGTGTTCCATTTGTAATATCAGCCTTATTCATTGGTTACCCCCACCTCCACCCCCAGCAACCGCCATATCCACCAACACCCCTACACACATCATTACTAGGGCAGGGGGAGGGGGGAGTAAGTCGATTGATGTAGCAAATGGAGAGACTCAGAGAGTGTAGGAAAAGGGAAGATGATGATAGCTGCAACCTATGTCTGAGGTAAACAGTGGGAGGTAGGGTGGTATGGGTGTGTGTAGGTGGGGGATATTTCAGGCTGGAGCTGCAGAGATGGAATGGTACATACTACTTTTGGATGTTGATGCCATGAGGGTGGACGGTGCCCAGTTTGGCAATGAGATGAGATTCCTGCATAAGGCGTTCCAAGTTGTCACTCTTAGATTGCCAAAGTGCCAAGACTTTGACATGGTTGATGTTGTGTTGGGCATGGTTGAAGTGTAGAGCGACTGGTTTGGGCCAATGGTGGCGGATGTCGGCCAGGTGTTCAGAGACGCACGTCTCAAGTGTGCGAGATGTCTCACCTACATAGATCTTACCGCACAGCTGACAGTGGATGGCATACACAATGTTGTGGCTCTGGCAGGAGAAAGTGCGTTGTTTTGTACTCCTGTTTACGTCATCAGTGTGTGTGATTGCTATCGTGTATATGTCTTTCGATCATTGTATACTGTTAATCATTGATCCGTATTTCGTTTAACATACGTTTTTAGTCGTGTACATGCGATCGCAATCAGGCACTCCTGACCTCTTAACTCTACTTCTTCTCTCAACCAACTCTACAGTAAGAACCTAAATCAGAACATAATGCCGGCCCCCCAATTCCTCTCCCGTACACATGCCAGTTTTCACCAGTCCATTCATTTTCTGCCACCTATCATCCAGCCATTTGCACTAGGATATGCTAAAACACAGTTTCAGAAAACGAAATCTGCATCTCATCTCAACTTTCTAAAACAATGCATTCAACTGCGAATCACTCCTCGCGGCTTCTCACTTTCTCACACCCCATCCGATCTTCATAATACCGCTCTTACCACTACCACTACAAGAATTCTATTCCAAGCCAGCCGTAGACTCATGTTGGCACATATCAAAACACTCAATTCATCCCTGGAATCTCTCTCCCGTCTTCTTCAACATTTCAAACAACAAACCACAATCATCATGCCCATAGCCACTGCTTCAAGACTCAGACAGCTCATCCATACACACGACCAGCTCATTCACAATCACTGCTACCAGATTAAGCAAGACAAGTTATCAAAATTACAAAACAAACACAAGGCAAACCCAGACCCGTTGAATCCCCCTACACACAACACTGACCCTTCTATCACCCATGAGCAACACCGCCACCTTGTTCGCTGCATTCCTGATAATCTGACTCTCACCAATGATGAAAGATCAGTCCTGGCAAAAGGTCTGAAATTTATTCCCATTCAGCCTGCCACCAATAAATATCAAAACCACGTTGATGTTGAAAGATTCTTTAGAAAATTAAGATGGATGGCTGCACTTGACGGTGTGCCTAAGCCCCCTCTACCAGACAGCTCAGACATTTTTACCCACCTTTTTCGAACTCCAGTGCTTCGCCAGCCACCTCTTGACAAATCCACCGAAGTTGAACTCTACATCAAAAAGTGTAGAAAAGAAATCTCTCAAGTGAAATCCAAACCTGTCCGCAATTCCAACCTCTCACGGGATGAACAAAAAGCCCTTGAATCACTGAGACAAAGACAAGACATTGTCATCAAACCAGCAGACAAGGGTGGTGCAGTGGTGGTCTGGGACAAACAGCTGTACATAAAAGAAGCACACAGACAACTGTCAGACACAAATTTCTATACACCACTCACAGCATCACCCCTCCCCCAACACCAGAAACTCATCTCAACCACAGTTAAACAAGAAATCAAACATAACAACTTACCGAAGACAGCCAAACTCCTCATAATGACAGACACCAAACAACCCACCTTCTACCTGCTCCCTAAAATACACAAAACCAATACTCCCGGCAGACCCATTGTATCTGCATGCAGCTGCCCTACAGAACACATTTCACAGTACTTAGATTCTCTCCTCCAACCCATAGTACAAGGCCTCCCCACATACCTCAAAGACACTACACACACACTCAACATGATTAATTCATACAACACAGATCCCACTTTCAAACCCAGCCTCCTCTTTACACTTGAAGTGGTCTCTCTCTACACTTCCATCCCTCATGCTGATGGACTGAAGGCCCTCGCATTCTTTCTTAACAAACGGCCCCCCAACCAAGAACACCCTCCCACAGCTACACTGGTCAGACTTGCAGAATTAGTCCTCACCCTCAATACTTTTGAATTCAACAACTACACATTCTCACAAATCAGTGGTGTTGCTATGGGAACCAAAATGGGACCATCCTATGCCTGCCTCTTCATGGGACACCTAGAACACCGCCTACTAACCTCTTACACAGGCCCAACACCAGAGCTCTACGAAAGATACATAGATGATGGATTGGGAGCCACATTCATGCCAGAACATGACCTCCAGAATTTCCTCAACTTTGCACAGACCTTCCATCCATCCATCCAGCTGACCTACACCATTTCACAGTCAGTTAATTTCCTGGACATCACTATCTCCCTCAAAGATGCACTGCTTCAAACCTCAGTCTTCTACAAACCTACTGATGCGCACTCATACCTGGACTACACATCTTCCCACCACCAGTCCACTAAAAACAGCATTCCATATTCTGAATTCCTTCGCCTACGCAGACTCTGCTCTAGCGAAGACGATTTCACTATACAAGCAGCCAAAATGTCTGATTTTTTCACCAACCGTGGATACCCCAGTGCCGTCATCAGTGATGCTCTCAGCCGCACTGCAGCTAAATCCAGAACATCTACTCTGGAAACTAAAAACAAAACAACGCACTTTCTCCTGCCAGAGCCACAACATTGTGTATGCCATCCACTGTCAGCTGTGCGGTAAGATCTATGTAGGTGAGACATCTCGCACACTTGAGACGTGCGTCTCTGAACACCTGGCCGACATCCGCCACCATTGGCCCAAACCAGTCGCTCTACACTTCAACCATGCCCAACACAACATCAACCATGTCAAAGTCTTGGCACTATGGCAATCTAAGAGTGATAACTTGGAACGCCTTATGCAGGAATCTCATCTCATTGCCAAACTGGGCACCGTCCACCCTCATGGCATCAACGTCCAAAAGTAGTATGTACCATTCCATCTCTGCAGCTCCAGCCTGAAATATCCCCCACCTACACACACCCATACCACCCTACCTCCCACTGTTTACCTCAGACATAGGTTGCAGCTATCATCATCTTCCCTTTTCCTACACTCTCTGAGTCTCTCCATTTGCTACATCAATCGACTTACTCCCCCCTCCCCCTGCCCTAGTAATGATGTGTGTAGGGGTGGTTGGTGGATATGGCGGTTGCTGGGGGTGGAGGTGGGGGTAACCAATGAATAAGGCTGATATTACAAATGGAACACACACACACACACACACACACACACACACACACACACACACACACACACACACACACACACTCACACACACACACTCACACACACACACACATAATAAATAGAATGCTGGCTCCTTTATCGTTGGTCGTGAAGGGGGGGGGGGGGGGGGGGGGAAGAGAGAGAGAGAGAGAGAGAGAGAGAGAGAGAGAGAGAGAGAGAGAGATTGTGTATAGGTGTGAATATGTTGCCCCTCCCCCTCCCCCAGTTAGTATGTAAACCCATCCCCTTCTTCCCTCCACCCACATAGCATCAACACCTTAAAGTAACATGTACCAACCCACCACTTCAATCTCAGTCCACAATATCCTCCCACAACACACACACATACTACCTTATCTCCCACTATTCACCTCACACACAACTTATAGCTTTCTTATTTATTATTATTATTTATTTATTTATTTTTAATTTATTAGTATTATTTTTTTTAATGTTTCATTTATTTATTTGATTATTATAAAAATGTATTTTCTAAATATATTTCTGTATCATGCTTTCATTACCTTAACCTTCACTATCGTTGTTAGCAGTATCGTTCAGTAATACTATTGCTAGTATTGATACTACCACTGGCATTGACATCACCATCGCCTTCGCCTCTGGGACTGTTGCCACGGCAACCCTGCTGTTTAAGAATCCTCTAACCCACTCTCCTTTCTCCCATACCCATACTTATTGACACTAAGATTGGTAGTAATCTTGTCCTTTTCTCTCTCTCTCTCTCTCTCTCTCTCTCTCTCTCTCTCTCTCTCTCTCTCTCTCTCTCTCTCTCAATATTTTGACCATTATTAGTATTCCTATCAGTAATATTATTATCTTCATTACGACTTTGACTCGCTCACTATTGCCCTTCCAACAGCCTCGTTCTCATTCAACGCCTTCTTCCTTGCGCTGAACCCTGTGAAGTGATCTGAAGCGATCAAAGCTAAGTGAATTTTCGTTGTTTTATTCGTTTATGTCTCACCCGATGAAGACCTAAGAGGTCGAAACGCGTTGTGTTTCGTCTAGTGACTCGTTTGTCCACGTTCTCTGGGCGGTTCGCTAACATTTATTTAAGATCTTTCTATCCCTGTTAAAGTGTTTCCAGTGAGACTGACTCTTACCTTAACGGTCAAATTCTAGACCTTTAGACCTCATGGCGAATCACCTTCTGATGAAATTCTTGTTCACAAGATAACATACTCTGCGTTGTTTCAATTTAATGTCTTTTTTATAACGATTTTTTTCGCCAGCTATACACATACAGTATTTCATGCACTTACACACAGCTATACACATACAGTATTTCATGCACTTACACACAGCTATACACATACAGTATTTCATGCACTTACACACAGCTATACACATACTGTATTCATGCACTTACACACAGCTATACACATACAGCATTTCATGCACTTACACACAATTGCTATGCTTGGTTCCCTCATTCTGACTTACTATAGACTCTCGTTGTATTTCCTTTTCTTGTTCCTAATGACGTCATTGCTGATGACGACATGGAAGCGTTAAAGACGACACGGCAGAAAACTATGACGACAACAGAGAATCAGTATGTCCACGTTGAAGAGAATGAACTCACAATGTTTGGTGTAGTATGGCCGTGTGTCACGTTGATGGAGCTTACACCTCGCTTTTGAACACACACACACACACACACACACACACACACACCAAACCAGAGCTTCCACAGCTGGACATCAATGGCGTTGTGCCCACGCTTAAGCATCGGCACATGCCCGACACGAAATGACGTGCCGAAGCCAAAGCATCAGCGGAATTCCATTTTTTTTAAAATACGCTAAGTGACATCCAATCAAAGGGCAAGTACAAAGCTCCTTAGATCGACCTTTTTCTTATACACACAGATTTCCCCTACACTGTAGACCATGTATAATGCTGCTTATCAGAGTTGTTCCGAAACAGGTCGAAGGTCAACTTTGGATAGGCAAGCGAACGGCACGCTGACCATACCCATTGCATTTCACAGAATGCCATCCAACGTAAAACCTCAAACTGTTTCATAGGACTCAGGAAACTTTATTGAGTACATTAATCACATCATTCTTACATGTGAATTAGCTGAAGGCTATTGCACGCCTGGTAACTAAATAATCTGTTTTTCAAACTTTTGTTGTATTTGAGAAATTAGTGACGCATTTAACAAATGACAAAATAACGTCTATGGGGTAAAAAAACTGTTTAAAACTTTAAAAGAAGAGATAGCAAACTTTCAAATGATATACAGTTTTTATGTCTGTGTCATTATGTGTAGGTGTGTTGATTTTTTTAAAATGCCAGAGTAGCCTGTCACACCAATGATACTTGGTCCATTTGGCTCCGTCTCCTTAGATTAACGACAGGTCCAACCGGCCAAGTCAAAAAGATGGGGCATGAGTAGATCTCCCTGGAGCAGACCAGCTCTCGTCAACGGTGGCACCCCTCTCTGCTACAGCCTGGTCCAGACACAGAGAGGCAAGAAAACCAAGAGACAGTGGTAGACCCTAGGCGTGGAGACAGTGGTAGACCCTAGGCGTGGAGACAGTGGTAGACCCTAGGCGTAGAGACTGTGGTAGACCCTAGGCGTGGAGACAGTGGTAGACCCTAGGCGTAGAGACTGTGGTAGACCCTAGGCGTAGAGACAGTGGTAGACCCTAGGCGTGGAGACAGCGGTAGACCCTAGGCGTGGAGACAGTGGTAGACCCTAGGCGTGGAGACAGTGGTAGACCCTAGGCGTGGAGACAGTGGTAGACCCTAGGCGTGGCGTGACTGTTCTTTTTTCACTGTACAGCAAGAATCGGGAGTTTCGAGCGCAGCTCTGTTTATACTTCTATGAGTGCTCAGTCTGCTTTACTTTCTTTTGTACACACAAAGCTGTCCATCTTTGATTGCTGTGTTACAAATTTCAGCAAAACCATTTTCTTCCATAATTTGTCCAAAGGTTGCCATTTCTCTTCTTAGTCCAATGTTATTTCATTCACTTGAGGATGGAAGTCCGTTTCAGCGCCCCATGGCATGAGGCATTTCAATTCATGAAACCCACCAGTTGGCCCATTTCAATTCATGAAATCCACCAGTTGGCCCATTTCAATTCATGAAATCCACCAGTTGGCCCATTTCAATTCATGAAATCCACCAGTTGGCCCATTTCAATTCATGAAATCCACCAGTTGGCCCATTTCAATTCATGAAATCCACCAGTTGGCCCATTTCAATTCATGAAATCCACCAGTTGGCCCATTTCAATTCATGAAATCCACAAGTTGGCACATTTCAATTCATGAAACCCACCATTTGGCCCATTTCAATTCATGAAATCCACCAGTTGGCCCATTTCAGTTTATGAAATCCACCAGTTGGCCCATTTCAATGTATGAAATCCACAAGTTGGCCCATTTCAATTCATGAAATCCACCAGTTGGCCCATTTCAATTCATGAAATCCACCAGTTGGCCCATTCCAAGATGCGTTCACACCCCTTTCGCTGACGGCTTTGAAAATCATGAATTTAATAACAACCTGATTTCAGTATAGGGATCAATATGAACATTACAACTATGCTCAATAGTGTTAAACACAATTCCAGATTGCTGGATATCTGTCTGTTGCTTTCCCTCGCACAGTATCTCGTTACATGGATTTAAATGCATTGTTTTACATTTCCTCCTCTCTTCTATTCATTTTAACCGAACTCGACAATCATCACTATTGCACTGTTAAAGTATGTGTAATTCCAACAACATGACGAGTTGAAGAAACACACACACACACACACACACACACACACACACACACACACACACACACACACACACACACACACACATGGGAGTGAGAGAGAGAGAGAGAGAGAGAGAGGGGGGGAGGGGGGAACCATCTGGGTCCTCTGAGTAAATGCGAGTGATATGTGTGCCAGTCATATGCCACGATATCAAGATCAAGACAGACACGGGTAAACGAAGGAAACAGCAATATGATCCGATAAATATACAGACATTTAAAAGGCTATACATCTTGTTGGTCTTACAGTCGTTGCATGAGTGAATCGACTGCGATGGAAAATGAAAGAAAGATGCATGCGTACTAAAAGGTAATATGAACCCCGTGCAACAGGTAAAACAAATGACGGTTAAACACTAGCTGTACTGTCAACAGGTAAAACAAATGACAGTTATACACGAGCTGTACTGTCAATGGTAACAGAGAGCCCATACTGGGGAAATGGAAAGATCAATATGTCTTCCTCTCAGGGATCATCTGATTGGGAAGGATGGAACGATGAACTGGAACAAAAAGAGGTGTGAAGAACAAAGCAATGTGAACAACGACAACAACAAAAGCAACAACAACAACAACAACAACAACAACAACAACTACTACTACTACTTTTTCTTCTTCTTCTCTTCTATGACTACGGCTACTACTACTACCACTACTACTACTACTACTACTACTACTACTACTACTACTACTTCGACACTTCATTGTCGCTCATTTTTTTTTAGTCTATGCAAAAAGCCCCTCCCCCTCCCCCAACCAATTCGCAATATTGTCTGTCTATCGTTGCCAACACCCCCTCCATTTCCTACCCAAGATGTCCGTCTTGTTAAGAGGCTATACCATTTTTTTGGGCTATAACTTCTATTATCATTAAACGTGGTTTTCAAGAACATGTAATGCAAACAGTGGCACACACATGGAGTGACACAAGCAGTTACACTCGGACACACAGACACACACAGGCACACACAGACACAGATAAATAATAATAATAATGTTAATTTATATAGCGCCTATTCTCTATAATTTAGGGCTCTAAGCGCTTTACATTACCAACAGCACAACAACAACAACAACACACACACACACACACACACACACACACACACACACACACACGCACGCGCGCGTGCGCACGCGCGCGCGCACGCGAGCTCACGCATGACCACACACCCACGCTCTCAGACACCAGCACGCACGCACGCAAGCACTCACATCAACACGGCCTGCACGCACAAGCAACACAACCACCAGGCACTCACGTGCGCACGCACAAACCCACTCAAGTGGATTGGGAAGTTGGGGGGGGGGGGGGGGAGGGAGTGGGGTTACGACTGATGAAAGAAGTTAGTTTTGACAGCAGATTTGAAAGAAGAGGGTGACGGTAGGTGTCTGACACTGAGGGGAAGTGTATTCCAGACAGTTGGTCCTTGGAAGGAAAGAGAACGTTGACCAAAAGATTTTGTTCTGACAGAAGGAATGCGCAAGAGGCGACTGTCGGCAGAGGAACGAAGATGACGGGATGGGATGTAGATGTGGAGGATGTCGGAAAGATATTTTGGTCCAGTACCAGAAACAGAAGAGAAACAGACGGACGCCAGCTTGTAGTCAATTCGACTCTGAATTGGAAGCCAGTGGAGGGACTGCAACAGAGGAGTGACATGTTTACGTTTAGACGCTTTGCAAACAAGCCTGTCAGCGCTATTCTGAACCTTCTGCAGTTTATTGAGTAGGTACTTTGGTGAGCCAGCCAAGAGACTGTTGCAGTAGTCCAGCCTTGAGAGAACTTGGGAACAAACCAGAGTTTTTGTGGCTTCAGTGGAAAGGAAGTGTCTGATTGAACTGATCTTACGTATTTCCAGATATGATGCCTTACAAACATTAGACACGTGGTGCTTGAAAGAGAGGGTGGAATCAAAAGTCACACCAAGGTTACGAGCCTGGGATGAGAGTTGAATATCAGAACTTCCAATACTGATGGAAGAAGGAAGGGAGGGATGACCTTGGAGTTTGGGAGGAGCAAGGAGAAGAACTTCAGTTTTGTCGTCATTCAGCTGCAACTTATTCAAAGTCATCCAATTCTTTAAATCCTGTGAACAGCTTTTAACATCACTGACAACGTTCTTGAGTTGAGATACAGTGCTTGACTTGTATATCTGAGTGTCATCAGCAAAACTCTCATGCAGCAATGAGTGCTGATCGATAATGTCTGACACAGGTCTGACATACAGAGCAAACAGAACCGGCCCAAGGACGGAACATTGCGGTACCCCACAGGTTAGAGGTGTAGGAGATGAAGAAAGACCATTGACAACAATTCTCTGGGAACGATCACTGAGATAGGACCTAACCCACGCAAGAACAGTGCCGTGAATGCCAAAAGAAGTTTGGAGTCTAGAAAGGAGGATGTCATGATCAATGGTGTCAAATGCCGCGGAAAGATCTAAAAGAGAGAGAAGGGAGACTTTGTCATCATCAAGGGCAAGAAGAAGGTCGATTACAACTTTCAGGAGAGCGGTCTCTGTGCTATGTCCAGCCCTGTAAGCAGACTGGTGAGGGTCATTCAAATTATTTTGAGTAAGATGAACTGAGAGCTGAGCAAGCGCGATTTTCTCGAGGACCTTTGCAAGGAAGGGGAGATTCGAGACAGGTCTGTAATTTTTGAGTGAATTTGGATCCAGGGAAGGCTTTTTGAGAAGGGGACGAACAACAGCAGATTTGTATTCTTGGGGAAAAACGCCAGACGAGAGGGAAGCATTTATGACGTGGGTTATGAAGGGGAGCAGACACGCACACATGCAGAGAGAGAGAGAGGGGAGAGAGAGAGAGAGAGAGAGAGAGAGAGAGAGAGAGAGAGAGAGAGAGAGAGAGTTGCATGCACACACAGATCTATGCGCTCACCCATGGACACCCTCAGACACACAAATGCAAGCACTCTTAGACACTCACGGAAACACATGCATGCACAGAACAATGTTTTCATTGGCTGTGACATTGTCTGTGCTTGGTGTAGAAAAAAGACATTTTCTGCACACTCAACATATACAATGATTCTAATTGAGCTTGTACCAGTATATAATCTCCTCTTCCACACTGATTTGTTGTTGTTGTTGATAATAAATGCATTTCTCTGTCATTATAATGTACCTGACGTTTGACCAAAGAAACATTTTTCTGTCATTATAACGTACCTGAGGTTTGAACGAAGAAACATTTGTATGTCTGTTTGCCCTGTGTGGGAGTATGAGCAGCTTTGGCCAAACAGTCCTCACCATCACCTTGACATGTCACGAAACGAACGGTCAGACACAGGGAATGGTTCCAGACTAGCATCAGCCACGCCCCTCCACTGCAGGATCCATCATGAACAGCGACACGCTCTGTTTCAGCAGAGAATGATGACATCACTGCAGGATCCATCATGAACAGCGACACACTCTGTTCAGCAGAGAATGATGACAACCACTGCAGGATCCATCATGAACAGCGACACACTCTGTTCAGCAGAGAATGATGACAACCACTGCATGATCCATCATGAACAGCGACACACTCTGTTGAGCAGAGAATGATGACATCACTGCAGGATCCATCATGAACAGTGACACACTCTGTTCAGCAGAGAATGATGACATCACTGCAGGATCCATCACGAACAGCGACACACTCTGTTCAGCAGAGAATGGTGACAACCACTGTTGTAGGTTGCGTTGTCGCTGTGACTGCAGACACGGTCACCACACACACACACCAAAAGCGGGACTGAGGGACTTCCTATATGAGCACTGTTACATGGTTGTGTGCCTTGCTAGCTCCATTCAAACCTCCTTCACTTCCAGTGTGGACACCACCCTGTCCCCACGTCCTTCACCATTGACATGTGTACCTTGTCCAAATATATCATCCGTTCCTTTCCCATCTCCACCATTGACATGTTTACCTTGTCCAAATACCGGGTATTCCCTGTCGCAATACCGGGTATACCTTGTCCAAATGTATCATCCATTCCTTCCCCACCTCCTTCACCATCGACATGTATACCTTGTCCAAATACTGGGTATACATTGTCCAAATACCGGGTACACCTTGTCCAAATACTGGGTACACCTTGTCCAAATATACAATCCATTCCTTCCCCATCTCCTTCACCATCGACGTGTCTATCTCATCCAAATACCAGGTATACCTTGTCGAAATACCGGGTATACCTTGTCCAAATTCCGGGTATACCTTGTCCAAATATATCATCCGTTCCTTCCTCATCTCCTCAGTCATTCCTTCCATTCTGCCCCTCCCAACCCCACCCCCTCCATTCTGCCCCTCCCACCCCCACCACCTCAATTCTGCCCCTCCCACCCCCACCCCCTCCATTCTGCCCCTCCCACCCCCACCCCTCCATTCTGACCCACCCAACCCCACCCCCTCCATTCTGCCCTCCCACTCCCCATCCCCTCCATTCTACCCCTCCCACCCCCACCCCCTCCATTCTGCCCCTCCCACTCCTACCCCCTCCATTCTGCCCCTTCCACTTCCCAACCCCTCCATTCTGCCCCTCCCACTCCACCCCCTCCATTCTGCCCCCCCACTCCCCACCCCCTCCATTTCTGCCCCTCCCACTCCCATCCCTCCATTCTGCCCCCCCACTCCCCACCCCTCCATCTACCCTCCCATCCCCACCCCCTCCATTCTACCCCCCCACTCCTACCCCCCCATTCTGCCCCTCCCACTCCCCACCCCCCATTCTGACCCTCCCACCCCCATCCCCTCCATTCTGCCCCTCCCACTCCCCACCCCTCCATTCTGCCCCTCCCACTCCCCACCCCTCCATTCTGCCCCTCCCACTCCCTACCCCCTCCATTCTCGCCCCTCCTCCCCACCCCCCATCTACCCTCCCCTCCCCACCCCTCATCTCCCCTCCCCCCCCCCCCCCATTCTCCCTCCCACTCCCCCCTCCATTCTGCCCCTCCACTCCCCAACCCCTCCATTTCTGCCCCTCCCACTCCCCACCCCTCCATTCTGCCCCCCCAACCACCCCCCCCATTCGTCCCCTCCCACCCCACCCCTCCATTCGCTCTCCCACCCCCACCCCTCCATTCTACCCCTCCCACTCCCCACCCCCCATTCTGCCCCTCCCACTCCCCATCCATCCATTCTGCCCATCCCACTCCCCAACCCCTCCATTCTACCCTCCCACTCCCCATCCCTCCATTCTGCCCCCCCACTCCCCCCCCCTCATTCTACCCCTCCCACCCCCACCCCCTCCATTCTCCCCCCACCCCACCCCCTCCATTCTCCCCCCACTCCCCATCCCCTCCATTCTGCCCCTCCCACCCCACCCCTCCATTCTGCCCCTCCCACCCCCACCCCTCCATTCTGCCCCTCCACCCCCACTCCCCCATTCTGCCCCTCCCCCCCCACCCCCTCCATTCTGCCCCTCCCACCCCACCCCCTCCATTCTGCCCCTCCCACTCCCACCCCCTCCCCCCCCCCCCTCACCCCCCTCCATCGCCCCTCCCACACCCCCACCACCTCCATCTGCCCCTCCCACCCCCACCCCTCCATTCTGCCCCCCACCCCCCCATCCCCTCCATCCCCCTCCCCACCCCCACCCACCCTCCATTCTGCCCCTCCCACTCCCCCCCCCTCCATCTCCCCTCCCACCTCCCACCCCTCCATTCTGCCCTCCCCCCCCACCCCCCTTCTGCCCCCCCCCCACCCATCCCCTCCATCCTGCCCCCCCCACCCCACCCCTCCATTCTCCCATCCCACTCCCCATCCCCTCCATTCTGACCCTCCACCCCCACCCCTCCATCTGCCCATCCCACTCCCCATCCCCTCCTTCTGCCCCTCCCCCCCACCCCTCCATTCTGCCCCTCCACTCCCATCCCCTCCATCTGCCCCTCCCTTCCCACCCCTCCATTCTGCCCTCCCCACCCCACCCCCCATCCTCTCCCCTCCCCTCCCCACCCCTCCATTCTGCCCCTCCCACCCCCGACCCCTCCATTCTCCCCCCCCCCCCCCCTCCATTCTGCCCTCCCACCCCCCACCCCTCCATTCTGCCCCTCCCCCCCCATCCCCCTCCATCTGCCCCTTCCCCCCACCCCTCCATTCTGCCCCTCCCCCCCCCATCCCCTCCATTCTGCCCCTCCCACCCTCACCCTCCATTCTCCCCCCCCCCCCCACCCCTCATTGCCCCCCACCCCCCATCCCCTCCATCTGCCCCTCCCACCCCACCCCTCCATTCTGCCCCTCCCACCCCCCCCCCTCCATCTGCCCCCCCTCCCCCCCCCCTCCATCCCCCCCACTCCCCATCCCCCCTCTGCCCCTCCCACCCCCACCCCTCCTTCTGCCCCATCCCACCCCCTCCCCCCATTCTGCCCCTCCCACTTCCCCACCCCCTGCCATTCTGCCCCTCCCACTCCACCACCCCCATTCTGCCCCCATCCCACCCTCCATCTCCCCACCCCTCCACATTCTGCCCCTCCCACTCCCCACCCCCACATTCTCCTCTGCACTCCCACCCCCTCCATCTGCCCCCCCACCCCCATCCCCCTCCATCCCCTCCACCTCCCCTCACCCCTCCATTCTGCCCCTCCCACCTCCATCCCCCTCCATTCTTCCCCCTCCCACCCCACCCCCTCCATCTCCCCTCACCTCCCCTCCTCCTTCCCCCACCCCCTCCATTCTCCCCTCCCTGACCCCCCCACTCCCCCCCCATCCCCTCCATTCTAGCCCTCCCACCCCATCCCCTCCTCTCCCTCACCTCCCCCTCTGCCCCTCCACCCATACCCCTCCATTCTCCCCCACTCCCACTCCACCTCCATTCTGCCCCTCCCCCCCCACCCCCTCCATTCTGCCCCTCCCACTCCCCACCCACTCACATCTCTACCCCTCCCATCCCCCACCCCCTCCATTCTGCCCCTCCCACTCCCCACCCCCTCCATTCTGCCCCCCCCCCCACCCCCTCCATTCTCCCCTCCCACTCCCCCCCCCCCATCCCCTCCCATCCTCACCCCCCACTCCCCCTCCCCTCCATCTCCCCTCCTCACCCCCCACTCCCCTCCTTCTACTTCTCCCTCCCACCCCCCCCCCATCTACTCCCTCCCACCCCTCCATTCTCCCCTCCCACCCCCACCCCTCCATTCTCCCCCCACCCCCACCCCCATCTACTCCCTCCCACCCCCACCCTCCATTCTCTCCATCACCCTCCCACTCCCCATCCCCTCCATTCTGACCCCTCCCACTCCCCACCCCCTCCATTCTGCCCCTCCCACCCCCCCCATCCCCTCCATTCCTGCCCCTCCCACCCCCCATCCCCTCCATTCTACCCTCCCACTCCCAATCCCCTCCATTCTGCCCCTCCCACTCCCCACCCCCTCCATTCTGCCCCTCCCACCCCCCACCCCTCCTCCATCCTGCCCCTCCCACCCCCATCCCCTCCATTCTACCCTCCCACTCCCCAATCCCCTCCATCCTGCCCCTCCCACTCCCCATCCCCTCCATTCTGCCCCTCCCACTCCCCACCCCTCCATTCTGCCCCTCCCACTCCTACCCCCTCCATTCTGCCCCTCCCACTCCCCATCCCCTACATTCTGCACCCTCCCTTCCCCATCCCCTCCATTCTGCCCCTCCCACTCCCCACCCCCTCCATTCTGCCCCTCCCACTCCTCCTCCCTCCATTCTGCCCCTCCCACTCCCCATCCCCTCCATCTGCCCCTCCCACTCCCCACCCCTCCATTCTCCCTCCCACTCCCCATCCCCTCCATTCTGCCCCTCCCACTCCCCATCCCCTCCATTCTGCCCCTCCCACTCCTACCCCTCCATTCTGCCCCTCCCACTCCCCACCCCTCCATTCTGCCCCTCCCACTCCCCATCCCCTCCATTCTGCCCCTCCCACTCCCCACCCCCTCCATTCTGCCCCTCCCACCTCCCCATCCCCTCCATTCTGCCCCTCCCACTCCCCATCCCCTCCATTCTGCCCCTCCCACTCCCACCCCACTGCCCTCCTCCTCCCCATCCCTCCATTCTGCCCCTCCCCCCATCCCTCCATCTCCCTCCCACTCCCACCCCTCCATTCTGCCCTCCACTCCCACCCCTCATTCTTCCTCAGATGCCACAGTGCAGCAAAGCAGGAATTATCCCTCACCCCCTTCCACTACGCCCACCTCTCTCTTTCCCTTCTCCTGATAGAGAGACTTCTAAGTGCACATCGTCCGCTGCTGTCAGAGACAATGCGTTGGGCGTGCTAGGTCATTGTAGATTCAATCTTTTTCTTGTCTGCTCAGCTTGAGGAGGTTACGCTGGGGTTTAGGTCTGGAGTGTCTATTTGCTTCCTCACCCCTCGACTGTTTCAGTCTTGAAGGTGGCCTACTCTGTTTTCCAGCAGGGCACCTTTGCAGATTGATCCAGTTATCTGGTGAGACGTTTCCCTGCTTACCACTCTGATATCAATAGTCTACCTGTTCACCGTCGTTGCATTTCTTGATCGTATCTCGTTTCTATATTTTGCACAGCTAGACAATCCACATTCCTCCACATGAGGAAAATGTACCATTTGAGGAGCCACTGCAGTGACCGATGGTAGAAGTCAAAATTGTGAGACGTATTTTTCATTGCTGATCATACCTGATACCTTGCCTGGATATGGAGGTAGATCGTCACCTCTCTCTTCATGAAGTGGCGTGTCTCCACTTGGAGCGATAGCAACAGTGTTCTGACAGCTACACTGGGGCTGCGTTGACGCTAGGAGAACAGAGGTCCCAAAAGATCAAAAGTCGCGGATTTCAGGCTGGTAGATGGAGGCTTTGACTCACATCAGAACCTCAGGACACTACCTACAATCCATTTGATATGGGTGTGCGACTCAGAAGACAGGAATCATAAAGTGTACTGGACACTACCTACAATCCATTTGATACGGGTGTGACTCAGAAGACAGGAATCAAAGTTGACAGGACACTACCTACAATCAATTTGATATGGATGTGACTGAGAAGACAGGAATCATAACGTTGACAGGTGTCACACACCGCGTTCGCACGCTCTCAGTCACGAACTCAGCATGCTAATCCATGCACACGCATCTACTCCATTCATTCAAAGGAACACTAACAAACCAAACCTTTGTTTTTAAACGTTCCCTTTCAGAATAATAATTGTCAAAATCAAAATAAATACATACATAAATCAAATCAATATTCCATGACACTCCAATCTTCTCTTTCCAGATTGATATATCATGACAAAATACTTTCTTCTTTTCCACTTTCATTCTTTTTACACTATGACTCCAGTCATCCAAGACTAAATGTTACTAGGTAAGAACAGTCTTCTTCCAGACTGTTCAAGGGAGGCTGCCACTCTAGGCTTGGATGTGGAGGTGTTCTCTGGGGAACAAGCACTTAGATAATGCCCTAGAAGACTTCTGCCTGCAATTACACTTCCGACCTCTCATAGGTCACAGGACATCGCTGACCTCTCATAGGTCACAGGACACCGCTGACCTCTCACAGGCCACAGGACACCACTGACCTCTCACAGGTCACAGGACACCACTGACCTCTCACAGGTCACAGGACACCGCTGACCTCTCACAGGTCACAGGACACCGCTGACCTCTCACAGGTCTCAGGACATCGTTGACCTCTCACAGGTCACAGGACACCGCTGACCTCTCACAGGTCACAGGATACTGCTGACCTCTTACAGGCCACAGGACACAAGTCCTACTTTCACAATCCCCAAGGGTTGTTCTGCCTACCAGGCAATACTATGAGCTAGACGCAAAGGGGATTACAGTCCCTTAACCCCACAAAAGTTAACTATAAGAATCCGTCTGCTCTTGTCCAAGCCATCTCCAGGTCTGATTTAAAAATTGTTATTCACTCAATCACACAAAAGTGAGCTTCACTCATAATTCAAACCCTCAGCGTCCTATCCAATCCAAATCATGTTCACTTACGTGGTATCACACCATAATTTGATTTTTTCACACAACTGTACAAACAGCATGGTCCTACACAGCAAGTGCAAATATTCACCAAAACATTTATCCATATACTTTCCAACATCATTACATCAAATACAGGTTCCAATTTCGTTCATGACACACATCGAATCACTAGTCACAACAGGACGCTACCTACAATCAATCGGATATGGGCGTGACCGAGAAGACATGAATCGTAAAGCTGACCCGGGCGGGGCGACTATCCCCAACCCGGCGGGTCCCTGGGTGGTGGATAGGGGGTCGGCCCCCAGATATGAGGATTAGCTGCGATATAGGTCAGGCTTGCCTGGTCGAATAAGCAGTCCCGGACGAAATGGCGATGTTCCTACCAGGATGGGGCGGGGTAACAGGTGGCACTGTTACACCATATCAAATTCCCCATGTGTCCTGTGACGGGTTCATTATGCGAGTAAGAGCTGCATAAAAACCTCTAG
>CM065745.1:5143079-5175579 GCA_033310375.1 Conus canariensis
ATATGATCTTTTGTGCGATACTTAACCCTAAAAACTGCCTGATTTTCAATTATCTTTTACTTTCTTTCCGCCCTATTAGTCAGTCTTGTGTTCAAAGTATGGGTATACGTTTTCTTACTATGCTGTTTAACGCTATTCTTCTGTAATCATCAGGATTATTCGTGTCACCTTTTGGGTGTTGGAGCTGTAATTGACTATGCCCACTCTGAAGACAAAGTTCCCTTTTCAGACATTTTGTTGAACAGAGATTTAACCGCAAAATCATTTGCAGCTTTTTCTTAACATTTCGTTTATTATGTAGTCTGGACCAGCGCTCTAGCCCGTTTTTATGGTCGTTTGTATTTGACAGCACTTCCTATTTAAAATTGGGTCATTAAACAATGTCCTTCCATCTGGGCAAGTGTCACACTCTCCACTTTGGCACAAGACACAAGGCCACATACCATCTCATGGCCAAAACCTCCAGCCCACCAAAGGGGAAAAGTACCTCGGGGTCACTCTGTCCACGGACCTGAAATGGGAACAGCAACAACATTGTATGCCTTGGCGTAAGGCTGTGTCAGGCCAGTTGACATAGGCTAGAACACCAAGGCTACATTAAAATGTTGTTAAGCTTTACATAATTATGCGGGGATTGTCTACAGTTGTAAAAAGCTCCTAGCATAGCATTATCAGTCTCCAAAATCCCTCGAAACGGGAGTGTGTCTGCCCATGTGGCGGGGTAATCAACAAATGGTCACACACGTAATGTTCCCATCCCCAGCTGATGCATGTGTACCATAGTGATCAAGTACTTTGGCTGTTTGGATGATCCCTGGAGTCTTTTAGGCAGGTACGACGATGACACAACAACAACAACAATAACAACAACAACAACAGCATTGTCAACAAGGCTTCTAAGACCCTCGGCTTTGTGAAGAGAAACCTGAAGATAGGCTCAATTTTAAACCAAAGAGAAAGCCTGCAAAGCCCTTGTGCGTCCGACCCTGGAGTATGCCTGCCACGTGTGGGATCCCTATCAAGAAGGTGACAAGGCTGCACTTGAAAAGGTCCAACAAAAGGCAGCGTGCTGGGTCGTCATTCGCTACCGCTAGACGTCCAGCGTAAGTGTCATGTACAATCAGCTGCACTAGGTTCCTTTAGAACACCAGAAACTCCCACGAGCTGCAGTACCAAATAGAATTCTACTACAGAAACTACAGCAAGAACAGTTTCTTTCCACGGTCTGGGAGAGAATGGAACGAAAAAGGCTGGTGTGCAATACCGTAGTATGTTTGTTGAGTTTTCAAAAAACTAACCAAAGGTGCCACCTAAGAAGCAAAAGAAAAACATGAAAGAGCAAGACAAGCTACATTTTCTTGTGAAAAGTAGAAAATATAAAAAGGTAACCTCTTAAGACACAAGTGCTGAGGGCCAGTTCTTGGCCAGTTCTTATATATATATATATATATATATATATATATATATATATATATATATAATAAACTAATAAATTCCAAGGATAAGTACCGAGCACCATTTATTAGTTTATTGTAATTTAGTCCCTTGCGGATTCATTCCAAGAACTGGCCCTCAGCGCTTGTGTCTTAAGAGGTTATCTTTTTATATTTTCTACTTTTCACAAGAAAATGTAGCTTGTTTTGCTATTTCATGATTTTCTTTTGCTTCTTAGTGGCACCTTTAGTTGGTTTTTTGAAAACTCAACAAACATACTACGGTATTGCACACCAGCCTTTTCTGGGATAGCATTCTTCTTAAAACCGAAAAGGCAGAGGAGTCAAATTACCACTTTCCGCGGTCACTGAGGAGAAACAATCAGGTTTCGAAATATCGGTATCTGACCAGGAGTTATATGTTAGTGGCTTTCCTCCCCATTGGAGATCGTCTCCCACTTGGAGACTATAAGCTTGCTGAAGGCTCATTTTGAGAAGCATTTATTTTATTTTTTCCCCATTCACCCACTCAAGCACATACTGTTAGTTAGGCAGAATGATCTACCACTGCAGATATGAATGCTTATCTCCCCCTATTTCTTCAATCTTAGACATAAGAGCAAGCTTTGTTTATAATTGAATATATATTATATATATATATATATATATATATATTTGTCATAAACAAAGCTTGCTCTTATGTCTTAGATTGAAGAAATAGGGGGAGATACTAAACAAACATAGTACGGTATTGCACACCAGCCTTTATCTGGGTTAGCATTCTTCTTAAAATCGAAAACGCAGAGGAGTCAAGGTACCACTTTCCGCAGTCACTGAGGAGAAACAATCAGGTTTCAAAATACCGGTATCTGACCAGGAGTTATATGTTAGTGAGTTTTCTCCCCATTGGAGATTGTCTCCCCCTTGGAGACTATAAGCTTGCTGAAGGCTGATTTTGAGAAGCATTTATTATTCTCCATTCACCGACTCAAGCACATACTGTTAGTTAGGCAGAATTATCTACCACTGCAGATATGAATGCTTATCTCCCCCTATTTCTTCAGTCTAAGACTTAAGAGCAAGCTTTGTTTATAATTGAATATTTCTTTCAATTGCAAAACCAATATATATATATATATATATATATATAGAGAGAGAGAGAGAGAGAGAGAGAGAGAGAGAGAGAGAGAGAGAGAAAACGATAACACTTGTCATTTTTTAAGCCTCACAGTGTGTGAAAACAGAACAAGCAATACACACTAGAGCAAACAGAAACCCATAAGTAATCACACATTTCACACTAAAACGTAAGAAGAAGAAGAAGATGAAGAAGAAGAAGAAGAAGAAGAAGAAAAAGAAAAAGAAGAAGAAGAAGAATGTTCTCTTCTTCTTCAAATACTAAATGGCCATGATCAGTGTTGACATTATATGCATCAAAAACTTGAAATAAAATGATCATGCTACTGCTGAGAAGTGATATCAGAATGAATAACCCTTTTCGTTTTCATTGATCTTATTACTAACCGAAATAACTTTGGATCATGAACTGAACCTGTTCACTTTTGTAGTCTTTCTTCCTCATACCTGCACCATTTTGTCTTTTTTTTTAGTTTTACACACTCTTTTCTTTCGTTCACGTATGCTTCCTTCTTCTTTTTCCTGTTACTGACTTACCTACATTTTCAAAATCTTTTGCAAAACCTCTCGACCCTCGTTGTCTTTAGCTGACCCTCTGTGTCAAACCAGTCATGTGATCCTTTCTTTTAGTAACTGTCCATACCATGCCGCTCCATACAAAACTTTGGTTAATATATCAACTGTCTTATTGACATCAACTGTCAGCATCTGGTCAGCTTTCAATAGCATCTCCTTAAACTCTTTGCTATAAGCTCTTCTTCATATGCCTGAGCTTTCTCATTATCCCATAACATTCTTTCTTCCCCCACTCGTACTACTCTAGTTTCCTTGTTATTACTAATATAATGATCACTGACCCATTTCACAACAACTGACAAGTGCCAAGAGAATAAACAATCATCAATGTGAAGGTCATAGTGTGTACACAAGTCTTCAGAAACAAGAAAATAATCAAGAACACTCTGACCATGTGATGACCCAAAAGTAAATTCACCATTAAAATCAATATAACAATATCCGTTCCAAATACAGAGATCAAGCAAAGGTTTTCCAAATTAGTACATAGCTAAGTCGTTTGAGCTCCAAATAAAAACAATATCAAACAAAGATTTTCCAAAATGGTTCACAAATAAATCTTTTGAGCGCTGAATAAAAGCAAGATCAAGCGAAGATTTTCCAAAATTGTTGAGAACTAAATCTTCTGAGTGCAGCATATTTCCCTCTCCATCAGCCTCATCAGAGTCAAAACCTGGCACATAGTTTGTCATGTTGTCCAACTTCCACTGTTTTCTTCAGTTCTTGTGTTCATATCACCACACAATACAATGTAAACGTTCTCTTTCCTGATGCATCGTAATAAAATTTCTTCTAACATGACAAGACCACCTTTCTGCTCAGTGTGTTCATACATTGGTGATTCTTCAGGAGCAACGTAGTCAGCAATAAACAATAGATTTTCATCAACAACAAATACATGCTTATTTATTTCAGTAGCCACAGCGTTACTGCAACCCCCTTTGACCTCTTTAACATAAGTGACAATACTTTTCCTCAGTACTGAAACACTTCCTTAATTTTAAAAAGAAAAAAGTATTAGTTCCACCCCACAATACGGCCAAACAGATTACTGGACATAACACAATGCATTTCGACCTCTTGGGTCTTCTTCAGGCAAAATCAGCATTTAGGACAATAAACAAAGAACGAGCAACCACTCATCTTCTGATACTCGGCGCACCAAAAATGGAAACACATCATAAATGTCTGCCCTGATGGGAAAGTTTAATTGCAGCTGCGCATGATTTTAATATGATAAAAAGAATACTGTCATAATGGAAACTTGGATCACAGAATGTTTCTGTTATACACACGAAGTAAAAAACAATAACAAAAACGTAGCTATTGAAAGAGATGTAACTTTTTATTATTTTTTTTCAATAGATTTTTTTTTAATTGTCCAAACTAACATTCATAAATCAATACATTAATACACAGTGGCACATATTTAACGCATACAAATGTACATGTATTTTGTCAGAATAGAGTTTAAAAAAAAATTCTTTTACACGGGCACACATACCAAATAAATTCTAATAACTGGCATTAATCCTGTGTACCCAGGTTGTGGAAATAGAAAAGAAAGAGAGTATACAGTACTTATTAACATAATACGCTCACATACACATACACTTGCATACCTACATATGATACATAATACAACCATTAGTTCCCTAGTATTTTGATATATGGTGACCATTTTGTTAAGTACGTTGCATGATTCATCTCCTTTAAGGACATATATTTCTCCATATTATGTCTATAGTCTAGCTCCTTCAAAAACATATTTAGATTAGGTTTTGTCTTGTTAATTCTACATTTATATATGAAGTATTTTCCCATTAAAATTATCAGGTCTAGCATATCGTCACTTTTGTTTTCTCTTCCGTACCAAATAATATAATCTCCACGTTAAGGGATAATCGGTACACAGTGTGAACAGTTAACTTTAAGAACTCTTTCAAGGTCTTTCCAGAAAATACGGGTAAACTCACATTCCCACAGGTAGTGATTAATTGAGTCTTTCTCTCTCATACAGAAATTACATTTGTCGCTATCAATAATTTGCATACTTTTCAACACACTATTTGTTACCAGAATTCTGTGGCATATCTTAATTTGGAACCATTTCAGTTTTGTTTCTTTACTTTTCTTAATCCTTTTCAGTACCTCTATCCAATCAATTGGTATATTAAGACGTTGTTCCCACTTGATAAATGCACTAATGTTAAAAACTTCATTGGCTTCCACCATAATGTTGTAATAAGCACGTGTTCCTCTATTAATACTACAATTTTTTTAACTGCTAAAGTTTTGTCATTACCAATATTACTATCTAATTTCAATCTTCTTTTCTCTGCATAAGCTTTGATCGAATGCCCGCAACTTATATGAGTTAGAAAATGGTCATGAAAGCCCATTTTCTCCGACAGTTCATGGCAGCTTAGAAAATTACCATCGTCATCGAGTAAATGTTTAACTAAAAATATATTGTTCTGCATCCATTTCTTATAAAAGAATGGTTTTCCTCCTACTTTAAACTTCTCGTTACAAAAAATAGGTTTAGTGGCTAAATCTGTATTTTCAGTTAATTCTACCTGTTTGCAGAACCTTTGATATGACTGAAAGACTCCTTTCCAAAATCTGTTCATAACATCGTTTTCAACAAATCTATCAGGGCCATATGCGTCAATAATATTTATTTCGGGACATGATGAATGTAATATTATTTTCCACTTGTGGTTGTCCATGTACACCTTCCTTACCCAGGCGATTTATAGGGAGCTGATATATATTTTCAGGTCCGGTATACCTGTCTCTCCTTTTTGTATATTATGTATTGAGTATTTTCTTTTAATTTTATCATTTTTATTCCAAACAAATTTGAAACACATATTCTGTAATGAAGCGATCTGGGAATCAGGAAGATTCGGTAAAAGGATCCATAAGTACACCAATTTTGATAGTACTAATGATTTGAGCACAGCTGCTCTACCTAATGGTGTTATTATTCTTTTTGACCATATCTGAAACAGGTTTTGTACTTCTGCGAATTTGTATTTCATATTAATTTCCATCATATCTGATAGACTATTCGTAAACCACAGTCCTAGAATCTTGAACTGTGAGGGGTTCCATTCCATTTTATGATAGGGTAAATATGTTTTCGTGGAATTTTTCTCTGTGCCTAACCAAACATTAAACGTTTTTTCATAGTTCAATTTGAGTCCAGATATTTGCTCAAATTGATAAAGGTTTCTAAATGCCTTTTCATATGATTTCTTATCTCCTCCTAACGTAAAGGTAGTGTCATCTGCAAACTGATTTATTTTGAATTCTGTGTTTTCTATCTTTATGCCTTTGATATCGTGGTCTTGCCTTATCTTTGTCGCTAGTATTTCAACGCACAAAACAAATAGATATGGAGATATAGGGTCCCCTTGACGGCAACTTCTTCCAGTTATAAAACTTGAAGACACTTTCCCATTCACTATCACGTAAGACTTTATCTTATCGTAAAAAGATGATATCCATCGTTGTATTCCTTTTCCGAATCTGAATGCACCTAGAATTTTACTCATATATGACCAGTTAACTGAATCGAAAGCTTTTTCGAAGTCGACAGAGATTAATAACCCTCGTAAGCGATTCACTTCTAAATAATCTATTAAATCGTATATTGTTCGTAAACTATCTCCTATGTATCTTCCTGGAACGAAACCCGTCTGGTCGTCGTTTATGAGCTTTGGCAGATCATTTTTTTTATTCTGTTTGCAATACAGGCTGCGGCAATTTTGTACATCACATTTAAAAGTGAGATAGGGCTCCAGTTCTTCAAGTATTCTCGCGGTTTTTCTCCTTTCGGAAGACCAATTATTATTCCTTCTTTTTGTGTTACAGACATTCCTCCATTACGGTATCACTCATTTAGAGAACGGACAACAAAATCGCCTAATTGTCTCCAGAAAAATGTAAAGAAATCTACCGTCATGCCGTCTGTTCCAGGACTCTTTATCATTTTTCATCTTTTTTTTTAGGACTTTGGTAGCTTCTTCTAACGTGCTTAATCCCTCCAATTGTTCGGATTCTAACTCACTTAGTTTTGGCAGGTTATCTACATATTTTCCAATTTCAATATCGAATATTTCCTTTTCTGCATATAAGTTTTCATAGTAGTTCTTTGTCTCTTTTAATACATCATCCGTTTCTGTCAAAGTTGTTCCTTGGTCCGTGACAAGTTTAAGCATTCTTTTGCTCACGAAGTTCCTTTTTTCAAGTGAACAGAAATATTTGCTTATTTTTCCCCCATAAGATGCCCATTTGGCTCTGGATCGTATTATTATTCCGTCAATTTTCGATTTCCTTAACTCACTGAGCTGCTCCTATTTGTTTTTCAAAATCTCCAGGTCTGTTTCTAGTAAGCAAGTTTTACTTTCTAAGTCTTGTATTTCTTTTACAATTTCTTTTTCTTTTTCACTATTTTTTTCTGTTTTTGCGAATGCTGAATGTAATGTTTCTGCTTTATTTCCATGATTAGAGTTTCTAAAAATAATTGGTCTGAAATTAAGGACTGAATTTGATCATTCGGGATTTTACTGACAGAGTTTTTATCATAAGGCAGTAATGCATATTGTTTCTTAATTCTTTCAATCGTTTCATTCACCAGATTTACATACTGCTTATCTTTTAAGAGGGAAGAATTAAATTTCCAGAACCCTTTACGCCTCTCTTCTTTTTTAAAAAACAATATTTATGTATATCAAAGAGTGATCTGTTCTGTATCCGAACAAAATATCAGCATCTTCTATGTAAGTGATTAACGTGTCGGACAGTAAAAAGAAATCTAGCCTACTTTGTTGAAACGGTTTTGGTCTTCTCCAGGTATATCGCCTCGTGTCTTGGTTCAACTCTCTCCATATATTGACTAGCTCTAATCTTGACATAATTTTACGTAACTTCTTCCTGTGCGCGAGCGTTGTTAATGTGTTTATAATTGTGAATATCTATGCTGGGATCTAGGACCAAATTCCAGTCCCCTGCCATTATTATGTCGGGGACATTTAACTCTTCTATTTTTAATTTTACATTTTCAAAGAAGGACGGTTCATCATTATTTGGTCCATAGACATTCGCTAATACTAAGTCTTTTCCCCTTGTATTAATAGTTACTATAATATAATTACCATGTGCATCTTTGATAGTTTTCTTTATTTTGAATTCAAAGTTATTACTGAATGGTATTGCAACTCCTCTTGATCTAGAGTTGTTGGAAGCAAATACACATTCGTACCCCCATTCAGTTCTTATTTGACGCTCTAATTTACTTGTAAAATGAGTATCTTGTAGAAAGTAAATAGAGTGCTGTTTTTGTCTTAAAAACGGAATACATCCTTTCTTTTTGAGTATCCTCAAAGACCTTGGCAATTCAAAGATGATATTGTTATTGAATCCAGTGCGCTTTGACTGTCCTTACTTTAGAGACAAATAATATGCGGGCACTAACCCCCCCCCCCCCCCCATCTTATTTTGCCCGAAACCCCCCCTTTTCACAAACAATCTCGTCCATCTCATGCTACTTTCTGTCAAAATTAACACCTTTCTTACAACCAAAATTAACATGCAAAAACCTCCAAAAATTGACGTAATCGTTATTTAAAATGGGGGTTTTCATGCAAAACAAAGATGTGCAATTTAGAGGCCCGCATATTATTTGTCTCTCTCCATAGCATAAAATCTAATGGTTTACAATACGCTCTTCTATCTCAAGCACTACCAACAAATCAGAACAAACAACCGGCTTTCCATCTTGGTTAGTTATTTTTACACACAATGAATGTATATCCTCACCAACTAATTTTTTAAATTGACTGTTTTTGTCAAATGTATATGACTGATAATCGCAAAAACCCGCCTCAAGTGATGGTAACACTCTTAGAACCGTAGATGGTTGACCATTAAACAAATTAGCATCTGTTTTAATTCGCTTAAATGAACATACAACCTTGGGTTAATTAGAAAATCAGATGGTCTACTGCCTGCATACTCGTAGAGGCCACTTTGTACGTACTTATGTGTTTTAATATGATACGTTTCACCACTATCATAAAAGCCTAAAATTCGAGCGAGGCTTCTAGGAAAAACGTACTCCCTTCTTTCTTCTGGAAAGTGCATAGTAATTATAAGATTTGCCTCGTTGATTTTTAACTTAATGCCAAAATTGCTAAATACTTCTTTTAAAGAACAAAAGTTGTAGTAACCATCAGGTATTTTTAACTGCTTTAATAAATTACCTTGCCCGTCCTTAACACCCACCCAGTTATTCTTAGTTTTTTCAGATATATTAATCCACTTAACTTTAAAACCAATTTCTCTAAGGGCAACCCTATTATCACCGCGCCTATTGTCAATTGGATACTTTAAAAACACGCGCTGGTTTTGCTTGGTTATATAAATGTGCATCCTTTTTAAATCCTTTTTTAAAAAATCTATTTAAAAATGGAACCTTTTAAATATAATGAAAGTGCCTATTACGATGTAGGAGGGGTTTATGAGCCCAAATCTTTGGACTTTAGTAACCTAACCATCGCTGTGGATGAATCATATGGCTTTCTAGTCAGACTTGTAAACCCACTAACCAGATATTTAAATCCTCCAATAAAGAGCGATAGAGTGCCATCAGCATGGTCAACTCATCCCATGGCTTTTTACCAGAATCAGTTAAATTTTGCAGTTTACTGCTCAACCACTGGCTGCGGTGTTTCATATACAAACCATTTAAACCACCCCAACCTCTTAGTAAGGTCAGTATATAACTTTCATGTTTATTACCAGTATAGACGCATACTAACTGAACTACAGGTGCGCCTCCCCAACGACAACGCGTTTAATCCATTTCTCAGCCCAATGGACAATAATGCATATGAAAGAATCTGCAACGAATTTAACATTAACCCTTCAAATAACTTTAGACAAAAGTTAGACCACAATCACGGGTTGGGCACATTGTATTTGTGGGGTCAGCGTAGAGAATATAATTTTGACTACTGGCCCGGCCACACCTCTTTTAAGCCAAACTCCCAAGTTAGATTGGGATCAATAGAACAAAAACACCCCAATGCTTGGGCAACATTTATCTTAGATAAAAGTGAAGGCCTAACAATGCCAGGAGTGCAAAGACTTAATCACTCCATACGCACGTACGTTTGGTGTCTATTAGGAGCACAAGCACAGACCAAGTCTAGCATAGTGGATCAATATACAGGCTTTGACGCCAGAAAACAATTTCTAGCCAATTTAGAAGATGCTATTAACTCTGCTGTTGATTTGCCTTCCAGCATACAAAGGTACCAAAATGTTCTTTCACATGCTAGGTCAAAGGTTGACTTTGTTGTGGGCCATGGATTATACATGCTGCCTTCCGACCTTAGACTGCAGATTGGCATGATACAGAATTATAATAATGAAATCCTTATAGCCGGAGACGATCAAAACTTAGGGCACAATCAAGGCTTAGACACAAGGCCCGCACCAGCCATTTTGAAAAAAGTATCTATCCCTGAAAGCGACCCCCCACCAGTTATAAGCAGCCCACAGCCAGAAAGCGGTTTGCCTGTTGATGTACCTCACCCCGACAGACACACTAGCGAAAAGACTGCCCTTGTTGTGTTTTTAACTTTTACTGGACTGGCTATACTTTATTTTACTAAAAATTAAACCGGCAGCCAGCACCCCCAAAGTCCACAGATGGTCAGCCATATAACCAACCACTTTGCCTATTGTAGACAAAACCCAACTAACAACACTGCCTATTATGCCAGGCAGAGCATCAAGCGCTTTGACAGCTAACTTCTTTAATAGGTTTGCCAGATGGTGCAATTGTTTTCTAATCCAACTTTTACCGGGCTGAGGCGTTGGAGGCGCTACTGGCCCTGTTGGCGCACTGCCGGTTAATGCATAAACCAGTGTAGAGATAGCAAACCCAACGGCTGTTAATATACTAACTATTGTAATCCCCTGCTCTCTGAACAGAGTCCTTATTCTTTCTGCTAGCGTAGTATTTTCATAAATCATTTTGTCTATAGTTTCTCTGATTCTGCTTATTTGGGTTGCTATTTTTTCTCTGTTAATATACAACGCCGCTAACCTGTTTGCCTTTTCTATCATTAAATCCTGTATTTTCGCCTGTATTCTAGCCTTTTCTTCTTGTCCTAAATTGTTATCATCTGCATCAGCCAGTTTATTTTTTTCTTCTTTTATCTCTCTCTCTAGTATATTAAAATTTGCCAAGTTGTTTTTTAGTTCTTCGTTCACAGTTGTTAAAGCAGACTTAATATCCAAGAGTTCACGCAGAGCAGTTCTAATATCCCTGAGTTCACTCGTAGAAAATGGAGGATCATCAATTGATTTTAAAGCTGTTTCTTCTTCAGGACTCAGCTCACCTTCTCTTTGCCTAGGCAATTGAGAACCGCCAATTGTTTCTTCATTAAAACTCGTCTCAATTTCTGCTATTGCCTCATCTGTTCTTTGACCTAACTCTGTAATAGAGGCGATTTCAATTTCAGATCGTGTTGGCAACAACTGCCCCATTTTCTGTAAAAGTCTAACAGCATCAGACCTTAGATTTGTAATGTTTAATCGTTCTGCATCAGCAGCAGGGAGGTCTCGTCTAATTGTACTTAGACTTAAAAACTTGGTCGCGTCTGGCTTTGTAGTAACTCTTACGCGGCCTCCTTCACTAGTCCTAATATACAAATGGCTGCCATCTTCTTCAAAATCGTTAGGATCGAGCACGTCTGGCAGCCCCCGTTCTATACTTCTATAAAATGATTCAATTCGTTGTCGCAATAGTTCGTGACGCTGTCTAGGGAGTGAAGAGCCTACATCTTGAGGCTGTCTAGGGAGTAAAGGACGTGCTTCTGCTTCTTCAAGTTCATCTTGCAATGAAGGACTCGGCTCTCTTTCTTCATCTTCTTCTTCAATAGGACTAAGCGCGTCATAATCGCCTTCAGACATATTTATATATTTATTATTTTTGTTTTTATAAAAAAATGAATCCATACGGCTGCGACCTTGATCCATTCAGAAAAGCGAAGGAGCCCCATGGCATAAAAGGCATAAGACAGACTGTGCGCATTGTAAATAATCCATCAACAATTGAGCCCAATGAAATGTTAACAGTAAGATTTAGTGACCTTGGGCCTGACGATGTTATAATGCCAGGCACTGCCAGGCTGTCATTCAAAATAGATATTGAGTCGGCGGATCCTAATGCTACTGTTGTTGCTAACCTGGGCAGGGCTATCATTAAAAATATGGTAATTAAACTGGAAGGTAGAGAAGTCTTCTCACTGAGTAGCGCAGACATTTTTAATCTCTATTCTGATCTGTGGCTGCCTAGAACAGAAAGAAAAGACAAAATCTTTCAGGGGATCCAGAGTCCAAACGGTCTTAAGCACAGGCTTAATGCTGCAGATGCAAAGGAAGACGAGGGAGACCAGGCAATAGCGCGAGCATTTAAGAACAGATTTTGCATCCCTCTAGATTTTGAACTGTTAAAACCCATCAGCCATATTACCAAGGCGCACTAAGAGACAAACTTACTTATGAACTGACATTCAATGACAGCGGGTCTGTTATTTTATCAGATGATCCTCAAGCCAAGTACACAGTCAGTAACATCTCTCTTAATTTTGATGTTGTTACTAACCCCGAATTGGCTAGAATAATCTTAAACCAGTATAAAAGTAGGGCGGTTGTTCACTTTGAAAGAGTTTTACACCACAGTCTAGCGATTAAAAACAAGCAAGACGCTGTCTGGGAAATAGCTATAAGCAATTCTTTAAGGTCCCTAAAGGGGGTTCTCTTGCTATTTACTAAACCCTCAGCTCCTTTTAAGAGGGAATCTGAGGTGTTTTACAACCCAAAAATTGAGCAGTTGTCTTGCACAGTAGATGGCAAGCCTTTTCAGTTGTATTCAGCTGGACTTTTACCCGACCAACACTTTGATGAAATAAGAAAGTTATTCGCCGGAGGCAGACAGACAAGCCCCACAGCCGATCATGTGTGTAAAAAACTTCACCTTCACGATGTAAGACTCGAAGATTATCTAACAGACAAATATGGACTATGGCTGGATTTTAGATCCACGTATGACAACAGACTGCACGGGAGTGGAAGAAGGGTAGGGTCAGATGGCATACTCATACAGATTAATAAGGAAGAGGAGGAGAATGGCCAGATACAAATGCACGTTTTTGTGGTTTATGACGCCCAGCTGAACATTGAAGAAAATAGACTGAAAGAAATAGCCTATTAAAACAGATGGATAGTTTGAACTTTTTGCCTAAAGACCCGCACTGCTCGCTTATTTGTGGGATTACTGGGTGTGGGAAAACTGTCTTTGTACTTGATTTGTTACAAACAATCTACAGGTTTCATTACGAGTACATTGTTATATTCTGCACAACCATTAAGCACAACAAGTCTTACAAAGAAAGGCAGTTTGTTTGGACAGACGAGAATATATTTTTAGTTGATCCTACTGACAAGCTAAGCGACTGTTTAGAACATTACTATAGGCTATCTGAGGGAACCGAAACGCTGTTTATTATTGATGACTGTTCAGCCGAACAAGACATTGTTAAAAAAAAGAAGGACTCTGTCTAAGCTAGCCTTTAGCGGAAGACACGCATTAGTTTCTGTTTGGCTCTTAACTCAAAAATACAATGCTGTCTTAAAAGACTTTAGATCGCAGTTAAAATCAGTCATCTTATTCTATACTAAGGACAGGGATAGTTTTGAAGAATGTTTAAGTGAGAACTATATAATCAGGGACAGGGATGAACTAAAAAAAATAAAAGAGCAGCTAGAAAAATCTAAGCACGCTAAACTATGCTTACGGACTGATCCGCCAGTTCAATACATTTGCTTATTATAGATTGCTTATTATAGATTGTTTATTATAGATTGTTTATTACAGATTATTTATTATAGATTGTTTATAATAAATTGTTTATATTAAAAAGAATGTCTCGAGGACCTGAATCAAAAGCAGAGTTAGCTCCTAAATGCGTTGCAGTAGAGCTAAAAGATCTAGCAGATACAACTGACTTTGATCTAATAGGAGTGGCAGGAAATGTTTATGGATTTGAGTACACCGACGATGGTGTTTACAAACGAATAGAAATTGAAGATAAAAAACGACAGCAATATCCTACCCTGGAGGAGATAAGAAATCTAAGGGCAAACGATTTTGGCAAACACGCATACAAACTTCATAAACGAGAGAATGCCTGGGCGTTGCTTCCTGACATTAACTGGGATTTAAAGTTTGAACTACGAAGCCCCTATGTATATTTTGATAAGAAAAACAATTTTAGAAAAGCTTTGAATGAAGGGCACCTTCTTTTTAGCCTAGTCCCAGGAACACAACAGAAAAAGCAGATTGAAATAACTAAGCAGGGCTCCGAATATATGCTGCGGAGAAAGAAGTCCTTAGCTGAAGTGGGGGATGACACCGTCGGCTTAGAATTTAACCCACCGCTAGAATCACTGCCTAGAAAAATGACGATGCTTTTTCGCTTATTTATTACTCCAAGGGAGTCTGATCCTAGTTTGCCAGAGCATACGTTAATCAGAGGCGTACAAATAAAGTCTGAAAAATTGGACGGGCCTCTTAGGCTTGTTATTGCTATTACTAAAAACGGGGATGAAATAAACACTTCTGTATCTTCTGACAAAGTCACTGTGATGGGTGACAAAGACAAACTAACAGTACTTGATTTCATTTTCATTAAGTATGTTGATTTTATTGCGTTTTACTCTGTTGATGAAGTGCTGCCAGAAGGGTTAATAAGAAGATATGTACAAGATTAATCTTATTTAAAAAATTAATCTTAATTAAAAAATGGATGATCAGGCTCAAAAGTTTAGGTTAGAGCAAATAACTGAACTTCAAGAAGAAATTGAAAGTGACTTGGATAAGTACAGGGTTACTAGAAAGAAATATGCTAGAGTTTTAAATACTCTTTCTTATATAATCACCGGCTCATCAGCTGTAGCGAGCGTAAGTGCTGGGTCTAGCGTTGCTCTTTTAGCTACTGGGGCTGGAGCGCCAGCCCTTTAGCATTAGGGAGCCTTGGTTTGGGTTTAGGTGCTATGTCTATGATTGTGAGTGCTGTTTTAAAAAAAATTAACGCCTAAACTACAAAAGCACACTGCCATTGTAGCCCTAGCATCAGCAAAACTTTGTTCATTAAGACTGAGAATAAGCAAAGCATTGCAGGACAAAAACATTACAGCTGAAGAATTTGAGCGTCTTATGGCTGATGGTGAGGATTACAGACGACAAAAAACTGAACTTCAAAAGGAGTGGAGAAAGACTTTTACTTCCAACAGGTAGACACTGAGACAATCAAACAGAACATTGAAAAGCAAGCAAACAATCAGTTAAACCCAAAAATAGACTAAAAAAAAATAAGATGTGAACTAAATAAATAAATCATAAGTTTAACAAAAAAAATAAATACTATTTTTTTAACTAACAGGCACTGTGTTTGGCGGGACAACTTGCAACTCTTCGCGAACAAACGGTCTTTTAGGGGCAGGCTTTTTGGAAGAAAGAGTCTCTCTTAAATAATACACGGGAGGGGCTGTTTTCATAATTCTTTCAACTTCATATACGTCTACGCTCCATATAGGGTCTGTGGCTCTAATTCTAACATCACCCTCCGGCTCTCCGGGAGCATACAAGTATCTTACTTTTAGTCCAAACGGCAAGAGTTTTTGAGTACTCTGGATGTCTTCAGTAATGCTAATTTTTCTTAATTTGATCGCGTTCACTGGCTTAAGGCCTGTTGCTTTAAATTCTTCATTGTTCATGGCGTGCAAGACTGCTGGCAATCTCCTAACCCATTCTGTGTTGCGTGTTCTGTCCATAAGGTCTCTATGATATTGATAGGTAAACAGACGCTCAGCTAGATTCTTATTAAAGTTTTCTACTAGAGCCTGGGAGCGATGGTTGCCTGGGATCCCTCTCTTAACTGTAACACGGTGTCTTAAAAACAACTGGTTTACAGCTCCTTTAAACTCTTTCCCATCATCAACCTGGATCAACCTAGGATACTTTAATGGACCTCGCATGTATATTTGTTGTAAAGCCACAGCCACAGCAGTTGAGCTTTTATCCGTTAAAGGCTCAGCGTCTTTATACCTTGAAGCCATGTCAACAACTGTAAGAGCATACTTAAACTTTTTTCTTCTAACTTTGTCATGTGGAAGATACAACAAATCCATCTGGTGGGTGTCATTAGGAACTGAGTTAACAAATCGAGGCCTTATTATTCTTTTTGGGGCAGGCAGATATATTTGCCAGATCGCTTGTTTTGAAAGCCAGTCTTTCGCTTCTGATTCAGACACCCTAGCAGCTTTACTCAGTTTATCAATAGGGCCTTTCCTTTCCAATACCCTCTAGGAGAATAATATATTTTGTACTTTGTATCGTCCATAAGAAGGGACTGTTTTTTATTACATTTTTAACTATTGTTTTTAGATTGAATATGCAAGAAGAAAGATTGCTCCCATAGCACCTATAATAAAGCCTATTTCTACCATTTTCTGATCCTCAGATGGTTCATAAAAGTCAGACAGTTCCGGCAGTGCCGATGTTAGAAACTTCTTTCCTGTCACTAAGTAATATTCATTCATTGCGTCATCAACGTCTGTAAATGTGTGCTCTGCATGTCCCTGTTCTCTTAACTTTTTATTAATAAAGTCTAAGTGAGCAATTCTCCTTTTCTCGTAAGCGTCTCTTGCCTTAGCTAAATCTTCCATTGCCTTGTTATGGCGTTCTCTCTCTTCATCAGACCGCAATTTACTAAACATATAATTGCTGCCAGAGAAAGCCAATGCATTAACAACAGCTCCTCCCACCATCAGAACTAATCCAGACATCTTTTTATAAATGAATGAATATTTTTATAAATCAATATTTTTTAGAATGAATCTTTTATAAATCAATCTTTCTATGCATTGATGTTTTTCTGGGATAATCCCCTGTGCAACAAGAAAGTCTTTTGAGGCAATCCCCGCCGTTATTACAGCTATAACCTTAACAACATCCTCAATGTCCAACCTTCCTAGGTCAGCCGGCCTCATCTTAAACATGTTTTTTGCTAACGCGCTATATCCTATACTAAGGCCGCTGATTACAGCAGAGTGGTAAATCGTATTAATAATCTTTTTTTCGCTCATGTTTTTTATTAACTAAAAAAATAATTAAAATAATCATAATATGAAAGACTGTCTATGTGCTTTTTAATCAGATAATCTTTTGTTGCCAGAGCTAAAAATAAGGTTGTAACTAGTTTCGGCGAATCTTCTATCTTTCCCATGTTGGGCGGTTTTATTCTTAACAAACATTTTGCTAGGGTTGAATAAAATATAACGCCGACAATGGGCACTGCATAATTAACCAGTGTTAAACTCATGGTTTTAAAAAGGCTTTATTATTTTTATTGTTTTTAAAAAGAGTTTAGAAATGGATTGCGACGAGCTATTAAAGTGTGAGGAGGCAGCAGACCTCTGCCATAAATAAAGATTATACTCTCTGGCTGCATGTGGGAAAACCAGGCAGTATTTAGGTGTTGAACTAAGTATTGAACAGATTCAGCAATTGTCTACATCAGACGTTGAGAAGTATTACGCTAGGTACGAAGCACAGCTAGGATCAAAAATGGTTAGATCGGTGGGACAGACAATGATTAGTTTATATGCTAAGTTAGTAGGCAAGATAGCGCCGATTGATTCAGAAGAAGATTTAAAATATGACTTAACACAAGATCCGGTTTTAACTAAGTCCCTAGAATCTCTTGCATGTGACATGTATTATAGATTTGGGACGTTGCTATGCCCATTCATCATGGGATTAATTACTTTCAATCATATTAATTTTAATCATATTAATTTTAATCAGACTAAAAAAAATGAGCGAGCAGGAGAAGAAGACTCCACAGGAGCAGAATGTGCCGCAAGTGAATTCCCCACAAGTGAATTTACAGGCGAGTGCCCCACAAGTGAATCTACAGGCGAGTGTCCCGCAGGTGAGTGTCCCACAAGTGAGTAGTGTTACTAAAGCTAAAAGTGCTGGCCGTGTTGAGGCCGGCCGTAAACTAGCTGAATGGAACAGACTGCAAAAAGCAAACCAAGCAGCAAAACAAAAATTATTAGATAGTAATACAACATCAGCACCAGCACCGCCGCCGCCACCAACAACAACACAATCAAACTGTAAGATGTATTATTATGTACTGGGGAGTATTGTTGTTGGGGTAGGGCTTTTGGCATACAAGTATCTAAAGCCATACTTAGCAACAAAGTTACAAACCCCCACAAAAACAGTAAAAGAAAAAGAACCAGCTTCTGCAAAAAAAGTACAACCTCCTGCTGTAGATCCATTTTTAATAAATTAGTTTTTTAATGTGTTGTTAAGTATTGGTTAAGTACAAGCTAAGTACTGGTTAAGTCAGTTATAACAAGTTAAGTACAAGTTAAGTGCAAGTTAAGTGTAAGTAAAGCGCAAGTCATGTTGAGTACTAGCTAAGTACTAGCTAAGATCTTAAGTAAAGTACTAGTTAAGTACAAGTTAAGTACAAGTTAAGATCTTAAGTAAAGTACTAGTTAAGATCTTAATTTAAGTCAGCCAAGTTGGCTCTCCGGGGGGCCTATAGCGTATGAAAGCTCGGGATTAGCGGAAGTTCGCTTGCTATTGTTAGAGTCTAGCGACTTCTTATTAACAGCAGTTGTGTTTACTTGATGAAGAGTAGAGCGCAGATTAACGTTTGTGTGATAAAATACTTTGCGTTCAAAGAGAGCCTGCTTGTAGTTGTCGTGACTTATATATTTTTTTACAACTTCTTTACCTATGCCCTTAGCCTTCTTTGTTACAGAAGTCTGGGTGGCAATACTATACATCTTTGCCCGTAAGCCAACATATTCTAGTATAACCGTCCCATTAAATTCATCCTTCATCCTTCCAATCACTTTCTTGTTCACGGTTGAATGTAAAGGCGAATCTTTTGGATAGTCGCATGTGTCGTACCACCCATCAGCTCCTTTGGCCACTTCTATTTCCATGTCTTTGTAAAAGTCTTCAGTTGGGATGTCCAGAATAAACTATCAGTGTCTGTGTAAAGGACATTTGATTCTGGGTATAGCGGCTTAAAGTAGTCGTATAGAAATTCAAGCATTAATAACTTTGACAGCTCTAACACGGCAAACCCGATAAACACCGGCTTGTCCAACTTCACATTCTGTTTCTTCATCATAATGCCAACCAGGCTGTCACTAAATCTTCTAAAGTCTTGGTAGTTAGGTTTAGAGACCAACTTAATTGCTTGTTTTTCTTTTGTAACTAATCTTACATCTTTACGCTTGTGTGGATTCTCCATCGTCTTACCAAAACAGCTGTTGTTCATCAACTTAAAGAAGTCTTTTTCTGAGGCGTCCGTGGCCTTGGTTCTAAGGTCGGTGTTCTTCATGATGCATGGTCTCATGAAAGGCCCTTGGTCGAAAGTAATTATTCTGTGAACAGCTCTTAGTTTCAGTCCGTGTCTTAAGTAAAACTGTAACAGCCGATAATGACAAACATATTTAGTTTTGTTAAAGAGGTTAGGTACGAGTTTAGGCGGCTCTGCAGGGCTCATCTTTAATTTTTCTGCGGCTAAGGGGAAATCGTTATGGGGGCCGTACAATTCTTTAGGATAATCTAAGTCTACCTCTAGGATTAGCCCTATTGGATTATCGGGTGTAAGCTGTGATAGCATGTCCAACACTTTATTAACCTCATGAGGTCCTACGAACATTTTCAAGTTTCTTAATGGCAGTGCCTGGCTCATGGCCCACCCATACAGATTGTTGGCGTCTAAGTACATCAGATAGTTGGATGGCTTGGTGGGGTCATAATCGTCTAAATACTTGTTGTTGGCTCTGCGGTAAGGATGACAGGCCATGCTAATGCCTCCTCTCAGCCCATCCTCAATCATCTGAAGTGTATCCAGATCCGATATTAAGTCAATCTCAATGTTTGTAGACTTCAAGAATGCATCCCAAGAAAGGCCCGGGGCAGAGACGTACTGTGATGAATCTAGACCGTAGTGTTTCATGCAAGTGGATCTGTAATTCTGAAAGACGTCAGCTAATAAACACACGTCGGCCATCAAGTATTGGTCGTGATAATCGCCCATCGTTTTGCAGTGTAATTCTGCCCAGGCTTTCTGTGCGTATTCATAGTCAGCGTCAGATATGCCTTCACCTCTAAGCCGGCTGTAAAAATCTTCCTTAAGCAGCAGCGCTGGCTCATCAAACCTGTCCCACGAGTCCATGTATTCATAAGGGTAAACGCCTTTACGTACTAAAGATGGGTCGAAATATTTTTTAGTGATTGGACAGTCGTGTAAAGATTCTGCTAGTTTACTTAAACTCCCCATCAGATGCTGAGCAGAGTCATAGAAGGATAAACAGTCTACAGTGAAGGTCATGTACTTTTCTGATGATTGTGCAATACAGCTAACTCTCTTACAATCAGAAGTTATTGCCTGCATGATAAAGTGAGAATCGTAGCCTCGTAAGTTATGAAAGAAGATTGGCAGTTTCCATTTTTCGGGGTTAATCTTGAGTTGAAGATTGCAGCTGTTGTGTGCTGCCCCCCTGAATTTGCCAGTAATGTGATCGTGATCTCTTACAGTGCCATCTCTTACAGTGCCATCTCTTACAGTGTCATCTCTTACAGTGCCATCTCTTACAGTGTCACCTAATAACTTGCATTTGCATATCCAGCAGTGGGTGGCTGATTCATAACGTTCTTCATCTTCGGGGGTCATCTTAATGCCTGAAAGGTTCAGCTGATTGGAGAATTGATTGCGAAGGTGTTTCATCTGCTCCAAAAATCGACCAGCTGCGTCGGGGCCTCTGTAAATCTCCGGTTGTGTGTGTCCGCCATCTGACCTAACAACAACAAACGCATAAGAACAGATCTGATGACGGGACAATAGGGTTGTTTTTTGGTCTTGCTGGGGGCTGTAGTGCGGCGGCAAAATCGCTTCAAAGTCAGCATAGACTACGTATGGCCTCATCTGCATTTTGTGTACATTCTTAAAACCAACCTTAGACCCTGGTTTGGGTGTAAGAAGTTCGATTTTACAGTCTACAAAACTTTTACAATGCTTCTTATGGCTGGCAGCTACTTCTATAGTTGGGATCCTGACCAAACACCTTCTACAAAGCTCTTGTTTAGATTTATGCTTTGATGTATATTCTAACAGTCTGCTAATTGATCTGATTAATACATAGTGACTCTTGAAACCGTCTGCAAACAGAATCAAGTCTACATGATTGTTAAGTGGTTCACCTAACGCGGGGGCATTGGGAGAGATCCTTAGAGGGACTAGATTGTCTACTGAATTCCATGTGTATACGCTTACAGTGATTGGTTTGTTTTGTTCTTCAAACTGGTCGATACTTTCTACACTCACTGGAAAGGTTATGTTATTTAAGTTCAGCTCATGAAGATAAGGTTTATAAATAGATACTCTGTCTGCGTGCTTTCCAACGTGATGTAAATGCGCCAAAACGCACCACATAAAACACATATCGTCAGAATTTTTTATGTTTAAGACTGCTCGTTTTAACACTAACTCTCTCGGGAGAGGAAGGTAAGAATTGCCGATTATAGGAGAGTATTTGGTTTGTCTTAATTTGATTTCGAGGACTGTTCCTTCAGACCAGACAGAGCCGCGCAATTTCGCTTCTTCACTTGCATGGTTAAACTGTGTAAGCATGTAATCAGCCCAGCCAGGTGTAAAGTCGTAATAGCTGATTACTTCTTTCTGTCTAGTTGACACCCAGACTTGCATACTACTATCATCGAGGGTTATATATTCATTTCAGAATGGCCAACAACACTTTTGCTGGTGGGCTAATTTGAAGAGACCTTGGGATTTTAGAAATAGCATGTGTTACACTTTCCTGAACGTTTGTGGGGTTAATGATGTCCATGTCTAATTCAATGAACATATTGCCTAATGATTTGTTACTACCTTCCAACAGTACGTTGTTGGGCAGTATTTCAAACTCGGACTCACTTGTAAGGGGCATTTTTAACCCACAATATTTACGTAAATTAAAAAAATAAATGTAAGTAAAAGTAAGTAAATGCGCTTTTATTCTTCACCCAAGCGTTGCAATACTTCAAGACACCCTAATCTTACAAGAACGTCTGCTAATACTTTAGCTTTTTCTGAATCACTACAGTCAATGTTTAACTCTTTGATTGCTTCGTCAAATAGTTCACTATGATTTTTGATTAAATTGTTTACATCATTCTCAAACCCAGATTTACTAAAATCAATGTTTAACACTTTCATCGTTTCGTCAAATAGTTCATTACAATTTTCTATTAAAATCATTAGATCAGATTCGCTGTGTTTGGCCATCATTTTAAACCTAAAAATTAAATAAATAAAAAAATAATTGTAAATTCGGCTGTTATTTATTACTCATAGTCTTTTTCTAATCTTAAAAACTTTCCGGGTTTAAAGGTAACAGTTACTCCTTCAGGGTCAGTAGAAGCGGTCAAATCAAGATCTTCGGGAGCTATTTGACCAATTAAAATAGCAAACAACTTTATAACTAGATGAGGCCAAGAATGTGGTAGTTTACTGATGGCGTTCCTTACGCTTTCTCGCATAACTACGCGCTCAAAAAGCTCTGTAATTAATTCTTCAAACTCTTCTCTATCAACCCCCCAGCTCCTTTCCTCCAACTCCCAAATTCTAAATATATCAATAAGCTCTGCAACTTCAGGTTTCATTTTTATACCAAATTAAAAACATCAAATTAAAAAAATTAAGTAAGCCGTTCCTATTGTTTTGCGCAAGAATCAGAAGAGCGTACTGTAAACCATTAGATTTTATGCTATGGAGAGAGACAAATAATATGCGGGCCTCTAAATTGCACATCTTTGTTTTGCATGAAAACCCCCATTTTAAATAACGATTACGTCAATTTTTGGAGGTTTTTGCATGTTAATTTTGGTTGTAAGAAAGGTGTTAATTTTGACAAAAAGTAGCATGAGATGGACGAGATTGTTTGTGAAAAGGGGGGGTTTCGGGCAAAATAAGATGGGGGGGTTAGTGCCCGCATATTATTTGTCTCTACTTTTCTACGTTTCGTCTCTTCACTCATTAGGGCGTGCCTTTTGCTTTCAGTCGTGCCACATACATCTAACCAATAAATAATTAGGGAAAAAAGCAAGAGCATGTACAAATACAATTCAGTTGTGCCACTTACATCTAACCAATGAACAATCAAGAAAGAAATCACGAACATTAACAAATCCATATAAGTACAGAATTGCATATTGCAGTAAATCTACGATACTATGTAACAAAGAATTTAATTCCAATTTAAGTAAAAAAAAATTGCTTGACCAATGCAGGCAAGCAGAAGGCGCATAGAAGAAGAAGAAGAAGAAGGCGAAAAGCGTGATACTCAACATGTAAAGGCAATTTATAAATAATAATAATACCAATAATAGTAATAATAATAATAATAATAACAACAATAAAAATGGGAGGTTCGTTTTGTCGTCTTGGGGGCACCCTATTGACAAAGTCTGCATAGAGGTATTTCAGCCCGTGCGCTCGCGAGTGCTTGCATCTGCACGAGCGCGCGCACGCGCTCGCTCGCGTGAAACAGAACACGGGCGGTTGGATGTATATGGGGTGTGGAATAGCGTTCACGCGGGCGCGCCTTTACATGGAGTTCAATGTGATGTTAATACTGCTCAGCTGATATGCCTTAAAAAGATCCGACCCAACTTATGCTTTGTCACGCACGGAGTGTGATGTAAGGGGTTGGGTAGGGGTGGGGTGGGGGACCATGCACCGCACGTGCTCTTCCCCCCCCCCTTCTTTTTCCGCACACACACACACACACACACACACACACACACACACACACACACACACACACACACACCTTATGTACCGCGCACAACACAACACACTCAGAAGACACACACGTACGCACGCATACACGCACACACATTTCGCAGATTCAGGAAACAAACAAGGAAACCGAGAACAGATTACCATTCTCTGCACACAGCTTCATCCTCTTCCTCTCTCCCCGTTCTCCTCCACCCCAACCCACGGCTCCTTTCCTCCTCTTGTAGTAGTCCATGCGCTTTCTCTGTCGTACCCAGTGTATAAGGCCATTCATTGTGTTGTATCTGCAGGAGCCAACGACCCCTGCTGTCTTTCTAATGTTGCTGAATATTAATTGCTGATGAAAATGGATGCTAATACAGATTAATGTGTATTTGAGGTGTGGATAAATGAATTGGAAGATAGTTTTCCTGGAGGCAATTCAGGTACTTATTGGAATATAATAATGAGTGATGTTGATGGTGGATGGTTAGAAACAAATAAATGGATACTGTTGTTGAGTGATATTTGTATACATGTAGTACCTATGCAAAATCTTGAGGGGTGAGACAGACAGCTCTTTTCCCATGGTGTCAGTGGGTGACTTTGCTGGGAAATAGTAAGGGTGACAGGAGGCACTGAAGGATGACTTTGATGAGATATGTAGGAAGAGTGATGCTGATGAGGTGAGGCCCATGCACATTGGATGGAACTGGTGAATGAGGCTGATTAATGACATGGCGAACAATGTGATAGATGTTAGATAGACGGAAGGTGTGGAAGATTGTTTTAATAAGAAGATATTGACTAGAGAGATTGAAATGTGATACTGATGTTGATAGGTAAAAGAAACAAGCGTGCGCGTGGGGCGGGGGGGGGGGGGGGGGGGGGGGGGGGGGGGGGGGGGGGGGGGGGGGGGGCGTGGCGCCCTCTCGTCCGCGTGCGCGTGCGTGGTGGGCGCGGGTGCGCGCGGAGTCGCGTGTGCGGGCACACGTGTTCGCGCGCGCGTACACACATACTTTTTCTCTCCCCCCCCCTCCCCGCCTGTCCCTCGCTCTTTCTAGATAATAAGTTAACTATCCTGTGGAGGGCGTCATGTTTTTTTTTCTTTATTGCCAACAGATAGATGATGCATTGTCATTGTATGAACATGTATTTACTAATGTCATGGGTGTCTTTTGTGTTGTGTTATATGACATGCATTCAGTAGCCTACATATCCAGTTTTGAAAGGCGAAGTCGATGGGTGACGTTGATATGCACTGTGAATGATGATGTGGATGGGGAAAGTGGATCGCCCTCCCTGACAGAAGTGATTTTGTTTGTATTTCTAATTGTTATCTTTAAACCTGTTATGGATCATTGCGATTTTTGAAATTTCTGCTTATCTTGTTCTGTTGCAGCAGGAGGCGAATAAATAGTTGACGAGCCACGTCTAAACACTAAGTAAAGTGAAGATAAGAGGTGATAATGATGGAGATTTTTCATGTGTGGACATTGAAAATGAAGTGGATGTTTAGTTTACATAACCTTGAATTCTTTGGAGACATGGATAGCCCTATGCACAGATGAGTTCATTTTTTGACCCCACTTTGTATTTCTCTCCTATTCTTCTCTGTTTCCCCGCCGCTTCCTGTACCCCCCCTCCCCCCCCCCCCCCCCCCCCCCCCCCCCCCCCCGCGCCCTGCTTCACTCCTCTTTGATCGCCGATCCAATGGCCAAGTTTGCATCGGTTTCCTTTCAGCATTCTTAGTTTAAAAGAAAAAAAGAAAGAGATATAACTTAATTTACTTCCTAAATTGTCATCGTTATAACTAAGAAAAACATCCATTCATTTGGTTGGTCGGGCCTGTCCTATTTCTTTCCGATCACGCAATGATCTGACACTGCCCCTGTCACGAGCTGGGGATGACATGGGCAGGTTCTAAAAATAGCTGAGCAGTCCCGACTGCTTGCCTGTCGCCTGGCCAGAACTCACTGCTCGTGCACTGCTTCCATGTCCAGTGACGTCACGTCGTGCAGACCCACCACTGCTCGTGGAGTGGCACGTATCTCTCCGCGCTGCCTGGGGAGACACCAGGATCACATCGTGAGGGCGAACACCCCACAACCCACTCGCTCAGTCGCCAGGAGTCGTATGACGTCACGCCAATGTCACCAGAAGGGGACCCCACGCCGCAACTGGCCTTCTCCTGTTGACCTTGACCTCCCACGCCCGCTGTCACAGAGGCCGCCGTCTATGTGATGTCTGCTGTCGATAGGGAGGGGGGGGGGGGGGGGGCACTGCTTACGCTACAGCCTGAGCATACATCCTAGCATCAGGCGGCAAGAGGCTGATCACAAGTTTTCCTCCACTGAAATAGGTCTTCCTGCCTTCTTTCAGAGAGAGAGAGAGAGAGAGAGAGAGAGAGAGAGAGAGAGAGAGAAATTACGTAAAACAGTCAGTAACCCCTCATCAGTTTTATGTATGGTATCCACTTTTTTGTTTGTTTCTTAATAAATACATCTCTATCAAGGACATATGAGAACTATATCTATAGTCCAATTTATATCTATAGCCCAATTCATTCAAAAACATATTTAGGCTAGGGTTTGCCTTGTTTATTGTACACTTACGAATAACATACTTTACCATGTGGATGATTAATTCTAAAATATTGTGCGTTTTTCCTCATTAGTGCTAAATGATATAGTCTCCACATTGAAAGACAACAATTAAGTGCATGAATACTTGTTTTCAGAACTTAACTCTTCCCAGAAAATACGAGTAAACTCATATTCCCATTGACTGTGATGAAATGAATCTTTGTTTCTATCACTGAAATTACATTTCTTGCTGTCAATAACTTGCATACATCTAAGCATGTTTTACTGGAACTATTTGAAATTTTTTTTTTTTAATTGTCCTGATCCTTTTTAGAATATCTCTCCAATCAGTATGCCTATTAAGACATTATTCCCATTGACGAAGGCCCTAATGTAAATCTTCATTAATACCCATAATAATGTCTTAAGTTTTGAAGAACAAATTCTGTCATTCCAAAGGTTACTATCTAATTTTAATCTTCTTTTCCTTGCGTAGGCTTTGATCGATTGCATGCATCTTCCATAATCAAGAAAATTGACCTGCAATTCCAGTTTCTCAGAAGTTTTCATGCTGGCTTACAAAACTGCCATTGCCATCAAGTCACATGCTTAATTAATTGTATATCGTCATGGATCTAGTTATTCAGATGAATGATTTTCAAGCGCTTCAGAATTCTCATTACACTACACAGGTTTGGCAGCTTGATCTGTGCTTTGATATAAGTCTACATGAGTGCAGAATATTTGATGTGTTTCAAAAACACCTCTCCAAAATGTGCTTGTAATATTGCTTACACACACACACACCACACACACACACACACACACACACACACACACACACACACGCACACTCACACACACACACGCACGCACGCACGCACGCACGCACGCACACGCGCACACACACACACCACACACACACACACACACACACACACCCGTACGCGCGCGCGCGCGCTCGCGCGCGCACGCACACACACACACACACACACACACACACACACACACACACACACACACACACACACACACACACACACACACATCTATAGTTAGATAGATTTTCCCCCTTTTTTTAGAACAACGAAGTAGTGAAAAAAGCATGTGCAGGCAAACAATTCTCCATCATTACATTGATTACATGGCAAAGATTAAAAAAGAAAAGAAGAAGATGAGGGGGAAGGAACTGGAGAAGATATAAAATAAGAACTAACATTCAGGGAAATATATTATGATTATGAAACCCTTCACTAGCAGCATATGGGAACCATTGTAACCGTTCTCGAAGCCTGGAACCCTTAATATTGCCTGTTCTGAGACCTTTCGTCTGCTGGATCAGACTCATCAGGGAGGCACGTCTAGATGTGTTTGTGCACCCTTGGCATCAAACGATATATACCATAGTCCATAATCCTGTGGTATTCTCACCACACCACCAAGAGTTCAAAAATAGAAATCAAGAACATCCCAAAACAACCACCAAAGGATAGGACAGTAAAACGAAAGGAAAATGTGGCAAGGGAATAAGTTGGTAAAGAACTGAAATCATTATGCACACAGAATAAAATGTAAAGAAAATCTTTTTTATCATGAAGAATCCTTTTTTTTTTGACATACGCAAAAGATTAATATACGATATATACTTAAGCCCAAAAAGTATTCTCGCCATGCAAATTACTCTCTACAGACAAGTGAATCTTAATAAGACTGGGCGTGTAAATTCGCCCAATACAATTTCAATCACGTGAATAAATTGTAGTAACTAACTGGACTGCATTGACACAAAAATTACGTTATAATTCGCTGCATCGTTGATTATGCTGTATTCTGAAACCCTAGATACATGGGTAGGGGTCACAGGAAATAAAATCATGAAATCTTGAGAGTGTGTGTGTGTGTGTGTGTGTGTGTGGTGTGTGTGTGTGTGTGTGTGTGTGTGTGAGCGCGCGCGCGCGTGTGTGTGCTTACGTGCATGCGTATGTTTCTGAGTTAGTGCGCATGTGAGAATGTATACTGAAAAATTGACTTGTTACCCTTGTCTCGTGAGTTTTCTTGTTTTTAGTGCTCATTTCCGGTTTCCTGAATTACCACTAACACTTTCTTGCTTGCAGGCCGCGGTTTAGTTGGTTAAAGGCTGAGAATTGTTGCTAAAAATACGATATGTTAACCAACTAAAACTTCGTCAATGTAATCTGCAAGTCATCAAAATTATGGAAAAGATTCAGACTGTGTTCAAAACCTGCAAGATTAGTCTTGATCTGAGTTGACCTGCTGCTGAGCAGTGGAAGCACTGGCATCAAACTGTCATCACCTTTCTTGAGGAATGTGGATCACCTGATCCAGACAGACTCAGAACTCTAATCAGCTACGTGTCTCCAGAAGTGCAAGTGTACATAGAAGAATGTTGTGATTTTGATACAGTATTGTGATTTTACTAGAATTCTATGTGAAAACTCCCACTGAAAGTTTTGCTTGTCACATTTTAGCGATGCGCAAACAGCACGCAGGTGAGTCCTTAGAGGAGTTTTTACAGGCATGAAAGAAACTTAGCAAGGACTGCAATTTTAAATCAGTCTTGGCTGAACAATATCGCAAAGAGATGATTCGAGCCAGTACGACCCGTTTTGACGCAAGCAAAAGGGTGTGTCTAGCGAACATCCATCTTGAGGGGGATGGAAAAAAAACAACAAAAAAAACAAGATGCGAAGCATATAAACGTACTCCCAGTTTTCCAAACCGCTTATAAATCGGCCAAGTGCTTTGTGAGATAAGAAATAAAGGCAAAATAACGGTTTTAAACGGTTATTTAACCGATGCACACTTTTGAAACTGGTATTTTAGTCCTCACTGGGCTAAAGCCTGTGTACATACGAAATTTCATCCAAATCGGACAATATGTCAAGAATAACGGGTTTTAACGGTCAGATTTTGAAACACTACATGGAAGTAGCATTTGTGTGTGATAACCTTTCTATATACAAAATTTCATTAAAACCCACCAATATATATAAAAAATAACGGCAAAATAACGGTTTAACGGTTCTATAACCGATATACACTTTTGAAACTGGTATTTTAGTCCTCACTGGGCTAAAGCCTGTGTACATATTAAATTTCATCCAAATCGGACAATATGTCAAAATAACGGTTTTTAAGGGTCAAATTTTGAAACACTATATAGAAGTTGCCGTTTGTGTGTGATAACCTTTCTATATACCAAATTTCATTAAAAACCCACTATATATAAGAAATAACGGCAGAATAACGGTTTTTAACGGTTGTTTAATTCAATATTCAGCATTACATCACTTACATATGGACAGAGGCTCCGATTTGTCACACTTATAACCGCTTATAAATTGGTCAAGTACTTTCTGAGATATTCCATAAAGAAGAAAAACCGTTACAGGCCGTTACAGCCGTTAGTAGCGGCTATAGCGGTATGTATAGCGTTAGTATGCCAAAATAATCAACTTGATGATTGTGGGCATTATATCAAGAAGAAGATAGCAGTAAATTAAAACATCGGGCACCGTGGCCCATAATGAACATACATACAAATTTTCAGAAAGATCGGCCCAGTAGTTTTGTCTGGAGCGAGTGGAACACATTTTGACCATGGACACACAGATACACGGACACACGGACACACAGACACACAGACAGCATTTCTTTGTTCCCATTCTAAAGTACTCCCTGTTCTATAAGAACTGGGAGTACAAAAAACAACAACAAAAAACAAGACCTTTTCCCCAGCACCGAATGAACTTTCCCTGGTGTGTCCTACTCAGTAACCCTTCCCATCTGAGCCACGCTCAGGTTGGTTTTACTGACACCCTTGACTGATTTTGTAACCCACCCTCTTTCCCCTCACGCTCGACTGATTGGGTGACTCGGGGGAGACTGCCCCTTTCAAAAGGGTACTCAAACAAACTGCGTAGTAAAAAGTAAAAGGTCAGAGCCGTTTCACGTGCGATTTCCGCTTTAAGATCACGACACGCTGGACGAGATTGTACTTCCCAGTAGATGACGCTTCCAAGATGAAGTGAATTCATGTAAGATGACGCCATTTCCGAGTGATGTCACTTCCTGTCACGTTAGTTCCTGTGATCTGACTCCCTTTGACACTTCTGGGATGATTCATTTCCGGGTAATGCCACTTCCCATATGAGGCCATTTCCGCTGATGTCACTTCCTATGACGTCATACATTCCATACATTCCATCCCCATCCCCATGGGGGTTGACTCCTATCTCTAATACTACTCACACACACCACTGACCCAGTGGTCAGCCTCTCCGCATCAGCAAGACGAAGACAGCGGCTGGGGCACGAGCTGCATCCCACACCTGATGGTAACCAGTTCCAGCCAGGCGGGACTCAGGGCCTTACCGACCCCTGGGGAACTGACTACCACTAAAACTAAACTGGGAGTCTCTCTGACATCGTGAGGATGGATACAGGCCGGCAAATCCGCAGAGACTGAAAGGAAATCCTCGCTCATATGACTGACAACAAAACGCGGGTGAGTAGCTGTCAGATAAACAGGTAAACAGGTGAACAAGTAAGCTTACTACAAGTTTAAGTTCACTCAAAGTGAGGTTATGTTTTCTTCACTCCCGGTCTGTAAGATTCAATCCATTAGGAAAGTTTGTGCGCAATTATTGGCACCAGTACTTTTTCTCTCCATTTGCAAAAGGCTTTATCTGTTTTTATTTGTTTGTTTTGTTATGGATTTGCTCAATGACAGCGCATGCCAGGTGTTCAGTCGTGTGTTCTGGACTATTAAGTCTGGCTGTGACGTCTCGGTCCGTGCCTCCCTGTTGGTCAACCACGCTTCCCAGGTAGACGAAAGACTCCACCTCCCTGATGGGCTCTCCACCGACTGTGACTGATGTGTCGGCAGTGGTGTTGATTTTCATCAGCTCGGTCTTCTTCCTGTTGATCTTGAGCCCTGTCCCGGCTGATGTGGTCTCCAGGCGAGTGGTCTTGTCCCTGCATCTGACTGTGGCTGTGTGACAGGAGCGCCAGGTCATCAGCGAAGTCGAGGTCGTCGAGCTGTGTCCAGAGTGTCCACTGTATACCGTTGTTCCTGCGTGATGTAGTGGTCTTCATGATCCAGTCAATGACCAGGATGAAGAGAAACAGCGACAGCAGGCACCCCTGCTGAACTCCGGTCTTCACCTCGAAACTTTCGGACAGCTGGCCGGCGTGGGCAATCCTGCAGTTCATGTCCTGGTAGGTACACTGGATGAGGGAGATGATCTTCTTGGGGACTCCATAATGCCTCAGCAGCTTCCACAGCATCTCTCTGTCCACACTGTCAAAAGCCTTATCATAATCTATGAAGTTGATGTAGAGGGGGGAGTAACCAGCGACTGCTCCACGATGATGCGCAGGCTGGCGATCTGGTCGGCACATGATTTGTTCCGCCGGAAGCCTGCCTGCTGGTCTCGGAGCTTGGGGTCAACAGCCTCCTTCATCCTCTCCAGTAGAACCCTGTTGAGAACCTTGCCTGGCGTTGACAGGAGCATGATCCCTTGGTAGTTGCTGCAGTCCCTGAGGTCTCCTTTCTTCAGCAGCTTGATGATGATTCCTTCTTTCCACTGGGCCGGTACCCCCTCCTTCTCCCAGATCTTGCTGAAGAGGCTGTATAGCATGTTGACAGCTGTCTCTATGTCTGCTTTGACGGCTTCTGCTGGTATCTCGTCCGGCCCTGCAGCCTTCCCATTTTTCAGAGTCATGATGGCCTTCTTTATCTCTGTCTTTGAAGGTTTGTCGCAGCTGTTGGGCAGTTCTGTCT
>CM065745.1:5180579-5183079 GCA_033310375.1 Conus canariensis
ATCAAAACAATAAACGACGGTAAACTGCATGGCCTCCATTGGCTTCTGCAACGTGTCAGAGAGAAATCATGATCTGAATGGAGATAGAGAAACAAAGGGGAAAAAAAAGAAAAATGAAACTAAATAATAAATCGGAGAAAATGCATAATGAACTGGCGACGTAAGGTCGATCAAGATAAGAAGAAAACACCATACATCTCGTTGGTTCGGCAGTCGCGGCAAAAATCGATCGACTGTAATGGAAAATGAAGCAAAAGCTGCTGGCACATTTTCATAGCTATTGTAATACGATAGCTGATAAAACCGTCACTGTCATGTTAACAATGGGACAGAGCGCAAGTGGAGGCGGACAATCAATTTGCATTTTTTTTTTTTTTTTTTTTTTTTGCTGTCCCAACTTCTGCACCACCTCAGAGGCAGTGCACCCACGCCGCTCATTCTGACACCCCGTCCACAGCCACAGCCCGGTCAGTCACGCCGCAGCCCCGGCACCGGCAATCCACAGGGAGCAGTCAATGTCAAGTCGTCAAGAGGCAACCCACCGGAGGAGACACTGCACTGCTGCCGAGTCACTTCGGTGGTGTTCAGTGGCGCCTGTTCTGATCTAACATACGCAGGACACCACCTACTAAGCCCCCTACTGACGACAATAATTGCTTAGTCGCGGAGCCGGCGTGAGTGAGCTCTCCCTCCGGAGGGCGCCACCACGTCCGTCCAACGACAGCCCCCATGGACTCGCCGATACTGGTGACCTCGACGGAACCAAACCAAGGTCACAGACGTGGAGAAGACATCGAAACTGAGGTCACCATGAGAGCAGGGCATGAAGGGTCACAGAATTTGAGACTTTTTTTATTCTGATCGATGAGAATGAGGATGATTAAGATGATGCTACGGATTTCCATTTCGGTCTGATACTACATGACAGGGCTGTACTCTACGCTTCCTTTCATAATATATCCTGGCGTCAACCAGGCCCGAGAGATACAGGCACCTGCAGTGTTGGTCAGGAAATTTGAGCAACACTCTCAGAAACGCATCCATTAAGTGGATGAAATTCGACTGTGTGGTCCCAGTCTTCCCAAATGAGCCCGCAGCAACTCAACTCTGGGTAGGAGCCGGTCGGAACAGAAAAACCCACATGACTTCTGATGGGATTCGAACCCACGACCTCCCAGCCGGGAGTCCGCGACGCTAACCACTTCGCCACGGCGGCTGGTATCAATTTGCATTTTCTTCCATGGCAAATCGTGAGAACATGACAGGGGGCAATAGCAACACCTGCAAACCTTGGATCTTGAAGAGGAAAGAAGACAGGTGAAATAAAAATTCAGTGTGAAAAAAGAGAAAGAAAAGAGAACCTCCTTTCAGCGCTGAGACGTCCAAACCAATGAACCTCCTTTCAGCGCTGAGACGTCCAAACCAATGAACCTCCTTTCAGCGCTGAGACGTCCAAACCAATGAACGGTGGAAAATAACTGCGCGTTTGTTTCTGGGCGTAAACTGGGTGGATTGTTGCTGCCATGATGTTCCACTTTCTAACACCTCCTTTGGGATTGACACAGATTGACCAAATGATGTCAATCCTATCGGTCATAACAGAATACCAGTACATTAATGCGCCATAGCTCCAGATTCACGCCATTGAATAGATTCTACCTGCTATGAAACAGGCTATGAAACACAGCATGATATCCAAACACATTTCGGATTAGAAAGCATAACATATGATAGTCGTATATCTAAAGAAATAAAAAGGAGTCCCCCCCCCCCCCCCCCCCTGCTCCCTCGACTTTCACTGACAAAGTTTGGAGTCACTGGGCTCCATACTTAGATCAGAACTATCAGTTTGGAGTCACTGGGTTCCGTATTTAGAACAGAACAATCAGTTTGGAGTCACTGGGCTCCGTATTTAGAACACAACAATCAGTTTGGAGTCACTGGGCTCCGTATTTAAAACACAACAATCAGTTTGGAGTCACTGGGCTCCGTATTTAGAACACAACAATCAGTTTGGAGTCACTGGGCTCCGTATTTAGAACACAACAATCAGTTTGGAGTCACTGGGCTCCGTATTTAGAACACAACAATCAGTTAGGAGTTACTGGGCTCTGTATTTAGAACAGAACAATCAGTTTGGAGTCACTAGTTCTGTATTTAGAACAGAACAATGAGTTTATGCCCGGTCAGAGCCAACGCTAGTCCCCTGGGTGAGAATTACTTCGCCAGGTCTTCAGCAGTTGTGATATTCCTCTCACGAGTCTTAAGGTAAAACACCACCTGTATATCTTTGTGGTGTTTCCAGTGCCGCGGGAGCAACATCACAATCCAATGTGCCCTCAACTGGGGACAGTCAAGTATAGAAAAGGGAAACAGAAGAACAATGTAAAGAAACAAGTCACCAAAATATGAGTCCACAAGATGGTTGATTGGAAATCGCAGGAAATCAATCTTTCAGTTCAGAATCCAGATTCTGAACTGAAAGATTGATTTGCAGCGA
>CM065745.1:5188079-5255579 GCA_033310375.1 Conus canariensis
AAAATATCAAAGTGTCAAAATCTCTCTCTCTCTCTCTCTCTCTCTCTCTCTCTCTCTCTCTCTCTCATACATTGCTGACACAGGAAACAGTGTGAATGATTATTTTCTAGTATCTGTACACCTTTTTGAGTTATTGTGTGACAAGTTGACTTTAAAAGTATTGGAAATATTTGAATCTGACCACTTACCTCTTGTGTTATGCATAAATAAACGAAGTAACAAGATGTGTTTCAACCGAAAAATCATATGCTGAAAGCGACCAGTTTATTGTTAACATGCGAAACATGCAGGCAGAGTCTGCTGGACGGGGCAGATGACTGGGAGTGCACTGCAGACCTCCCAGAATGGAAGAGTCACCCAGAGATCATCAGCAAGAGTGGCATGAGACCAGACATAGTAGTCCACTCTAAGTCAACCAAGCAGCTGATCATGATCGAGCTCACGGTGCCATATGAGAACAGAATGGAGGCAGCTCAAATCTACAAGACTGAAAAGTATGCTGATCTGGCAAACAGCCTGAGGAGAGAAGGCTATCAGGTCAAAGTCCTCACTGCAGAAATCGGAGCTAGGGGGTTTGTAGGAACGTCTGCATACAGCCTCATGAAACAGCTCTCAGTTGCAGGGAAGGAAAAAACCAGAGCCCTGAAAGCAATGGCAGAAGCGGCAGAGAGGTGTTCAAGCTGGATCTGGTCAAGGAGGAACAAAAGTGAACTTCATAAGGCTTAATTTCCCTACAAATATCAGGTGTCCCTGTGGCTCAGTGGTTAAAGCGTGAGTCATTAAGTGGAAAATGAGCATGTCCAGAGGGTCATGGGTTCGAATCCCAGCCATGGCTCGTCCCAAGATGGGAAAAAAAGGGGCAGCAGAGGGACATCCGGAGTCATGAACCGGGTGTGGCCCAACCCCCCTAGAGTGTCAGGAGATAAGGGCCGAAACACTTGCTTGAAGGGGGCTTCTCTTCTGAGGACTCTCTGCTGCCACGCTCTCCACGAGTTTCTTTCTACTGATGCATGGGTAAACCATTGACTTCCGGGAATAGGCCGGAGGACGTCCGGGAAAGACCGGAGGACACTGGGAAAGACCAGAACCAAGGGCTCTGTGGGCTGGCTCCCCACTTTGCCTTAAACATGTGGCTACTAAAAATAAAAGGAAAAGATGCTCCCAGGATTCACCGAAAGGGGGAGAGAATGATGAATCCATCGGTGCTCAACCAATCATGACTGCAAATCCCAAACGGACTATGAACATGGACCAAATGGAATATCCATGTGTCTGTGGAAAGCGTTTCGCTACCACCCGTGGCATGAAGATCCACAGAACAAAGATGGGATGTGTGAAGACTCATCTGAATGAGCAGCAGCGCACTGCATCAGCAGATAAGACGTCGGAAGACCAAGGCCAGGATTTAAACCACAGTGCCAAGGACATCCAAGCTGTTGGTTCGGATGAGGAATTTGCACAGGCCCTCGATGCCAGGCGCCTGAAACTCAACCTGCCACGAGCAAACGAAACTGAAGATTGGGAGAAACTGGATGCAAAAATCGTCCAAAGACTCGATGCACTGATAGGGAAAAGCACCCTGGAACACAAACTAGCCACATATGGGGACATTGTGTATGCCACATGTAGAGACGCCTATGGAGCAAAACTACCCAAAGAGAAAACACCTCCAAAGAAATCCAGACGCCAAGAAAAGATGGACAAGATCAGGGTCCAAAAGAAAAACCTCAAGATGCAAATGAAGACCGCACTGCCAGCTGAAAAACAAGGCTTGGAAAAACTGTGGAAAGACCTGAAAGAAAAACACAGTGCCCTCAGCAAAGCGGATTCTGCGAGGAAGAGGAAGAGCAAAAAGAAGAAGACACAAGAGCGCTTCTTCAGAGACCCCTTCCAGTTTGCCAGAACACTGTTTGAGCAGCCAAAATCTGGGACCCTAAGTGTGGACAAAGGAGTTCTTGAGCAGCATTTGAGGAAAACATACTCTGACCCACAGAGCAAAGCACCACTCGACATTCAAGGTCTGGTGTGGCCAACCAACCCTGAGGAACAGTTCAATGGCAAGCCTCCAACGTTGGCGGAAATCAAGAAGGTGGTCGACAAAGCCAGAGCCAAATCATCACCAGGGCCAAACGGAATACCTTACCAGCTTTACAAGAAATGTCCCAAGGTGCTGGAGTGGCTCCACAGGCTGCTGCGATCGGCTTGGAGAAACCAGAAGATCAGCGGCCAGTGGATGACGGCAGATGGTGTGTACATCCCCAAAGAGCAAAACTCAACTGACATTAGCCAGTTCAGGCCAATATCACTACTGAACGTCGAAGGGAAAATCTTCTTCTCTGTCATGGCAGCAAGGCTGACCAAGTACCTGATGGAAAACAAGTACTTGGATGTGTCAGTCCAGAAAGGTGGCATCCCAGGCGTGGCGGGCTGTGTAGAACACGCCACAATGATCTGGGACGCAATCCAAAAAGCAAAAACAGAAAAGAGAGACCTGGACGTAGTGTGGCTTGATCTGGCAAACGCATATGGATCTGTGCCCCATGAGATGATACAGTTGGCTCTTGAGATGTACCATGTGCCAAAGAACATCCGCGACATGCTCAAGAAGTACTTCAATGGCTTCTCAATGCGGTTCTCTACCAAGGAGTACACAACAGACTGGATCAACTTGGAAGTGGGTATTGCAATGGGCTGTGCAATTTCCCCAATACTGTTCGTGCTGGCAATGGAACTCATCTTGAAAGCAGCAACAAACAACGCGAGACAAACAGACCTTGGCGATGGATACAAGATGCCTCCTCTCAAGGCCTTCATGGATGACACTACAGTGATTTCATCCAGAGAAGACGAGACACGTCATGTGCTGGAGAGGCTGGACGACATAGTTGCCTCATCCAGAATGAAGTTCAAGCCAAAGAAATCACGGAGTCTCTCACTGAGGAAAGGAAAAGTGGCCGGATCTGTGGTCTTCAGTGTTGCCAACCAGGCCATTCCAACAGTCACAGAAGAACCAGTCAAGAGCCTTGGAAGATGGTATGATGATACGCTGAAAGACACACAAAGAGCAAAAGAAACCAAGCAGATGGCGGAGGAAGGCTTGGAGACCATTGACCAGTGTGGGCTCCCTGGCAAATACAAGGTCTGGTGTCTGCAGTTCATGCTGATACCAAAGCTGCTATGGCCTCTGATGATATACGACATCTGCACCAGCATAGTGGAGGCAATGGAAGCCAAAATCAACAAGTTCACAAGGAAATGGCTTGGTGTCCCACCCTGTCTGACTGACATAGCGCTGTACTGTCGCCAAGCAAAGCTGAAACTACCCCTGAAATCCATCCTGGAGGAATACAAAGCAGGGAAGATCAGACTTCAAAGCATGCTGGAGGACTCAGGAGACAAGGTGGTAGAAGCAATTAAGCCCCAGCTGAAGACAGGCAGAAAATGGAAAGTTCAAGAGGCGATGGATTCTGCAAAAGAAAGTCTCAAGATCAGAGAAATAACAGGACACACACAGACCAACAGACAGGGACTGGGGGTGACCAAAACTGAATGGTGGTCAAAGGCCAAAGGAAAAGCCAAAAGAGACATGATGATTCAGGAGATGAGAAAAGAAGAAGACCAAAAAAGACTCCAAAAAGCAGTCCAGCAGAGCCAGCAAGGGCAATGGACAACGTGGGAGAATGCACTCCAAAGAAGTCTCACTTGGAATGACATTTGGCACATGGCCCCTCTCAGGATCAGCTTCATTCTCAGATCTGCATATGACCTTCTGCCCTCAAATGCAAACCTGGTGAAGTGGGGGAAAACAGACGATCCTGCATGCCCCCTCTGCCATGAAAAACAAACAGTGGAGCATGTCCTAAGCTCATGTAAAGTAGCCCTGGCTCAAGGAAGGTACACATGGAGGCACAACCAAGTGCTCAAAGAAATTGTACAAGTAGTCTGGGCTAGTACCAACACCACAAAAGGGAAAATCAGGACTCCAAAAGCACCCGCAACATTCTTCACGGCAGGAGGCAGCAAATCATGGCCAAGAACAACAGTGCCACTCGAAACATGCAGGCAGAGTCTGCTGGACGGGGCAGATGACTGGGAGTGCACTGCAGACCTCCCAGAATGGAAGAGTCACCCAGAGATCATCAGCAAGAGTGGCATGAGACCAGACATAGTAGTCCACTCTAAGTCAACCAAGCAGCTGATCATGATCGAGCTCACGGTGCCATATGAGAACAGAATGGAGGCAGCTCAAATCTACAAGACTGAAAAGTATGCTGATCTGGCAAACAGCCTGAGGAGAGAAGGCTATCAGGTCAAAGTCCTCACTGCAGAAATCGGAGCTAGGGGGTTTGTAGGAACGTCTGCATACAGCCTCATGAAACAGCTCTCAGTTGCAGGAAGGAAAAAACCAGAGCCCTGAAAGCAATGGCAGAAGCGGCAGAGAGGTGTTCAAGCTGGATCTGGTCAAGGAGGAACAAAAGTGAACTTCATAAGGCTTAATTTCCCTACAAATATCAGGTGTCCCTGTGGCTCAGTGGTTAAAGCGTGAGTCATTAAGTGGAAAATGAGCATGTCCAGAGGGTCATGGGTTCGAATCCCAGCCATGGCTCGTCCCAAGATGGGAAAAAAAGGGGCAGCAGAGGGACATCCGGAGTCATGAACCGGGTGTGGCCCAACCCCCCTAGAGTGTCAGGAGATAAGGGCCGAAACACTTGCTTGAAGGGGGCTTCTCTTCTGAGGACTCTCTGCTGCCACGTTTCTCCACGAGTTTCTTTCTACTTAACTATTGTTGGAACCAAGATTTTGCTCAGCAATTCTCTTTTTCCATGAGTACAGAAGAGGTTCAGAAAAAAGTAATCAGAAAGTGAAGACTTGATACATGTCGATGTCAATGAAGCAATAAATCAATTTAATATCGTTGTTAAAGAACAAGCTAAAATCATGGAGAAAAGAATACCAGTAAACAAAAACATCACACAGAATAATTGGTATGACCATGAATATAAAACGTCTAAACGCAAAATGCGTAGATTATTTAGAATATTTAGGAAAACGCTCGATAAAGAAGACAGGGTTCCATTTTGTATTGCAAAGCGTGAATACAAGAACTTAAATTAAAGAAAACAGGAGTATAATGACCGATTGTTAAACGAATCGGTGAATTCAATCCAAAGTCAACAACTCTTTTGGGAATCTTTTCATAAAATGTCAAAAAGGAGATCACAACCTTCCAACAATATTTCTATGTATGAATGGTATGAACATTTCAGAAATTTGCTGGAAAATGTGAATGATGAGAATGACAGTATGGAGGAAATTTTGATTGAAGAGAATGAAAATGAAGTGTACATACATGACAGACCAATATCTAAGGAAGAGATACTGCTTGCCATAAGGAAATTGAAAAATGGCAAATCTGCTGGGCCAGATGGTATCATTGGGGAATTTTTCAAGAATTCTAGTGAACATACTTAGGGCTTCTCAGTAAAGATGTTTAATTTTCTGTTTGATTCTGGAATATATCCTGAGAGTCGGAGAGAATCTGTGATTTTGCCTTTATTTAAGAAGGGCAATGTCAATGATGTGAACGATTATAGGGGGATATCATTGAGTAATATCTGTAGTAAATTGTATACATCTGTTATCAATGGCAGATTGTGTGAGTGGGTGTATTGTGAAAATATAACTGGTGAACATCAAGGTGGGTTAAAAAAAATGTCACTCAACAATTGACCATTTATTCACTTTGCTAGCTGCAATTCAAAAACAGTTTGTAAGTAATCAAAAATTGTATGTTGCATTTGTGGATTTTGAAAAGGCCTTTGATTCTATCTCTTGTAAACTTTTATGGCCTATTTTGACGAAAAATGGAATTAAATGTAAATTATATCGATGTGTAAAGAACATGTATATTGAAGTAAAAACAAGAATAAGATCAGGAGCAAAACTGTCTGATTTGCTTATGTGTTCTCGAGGCGTTAAGCAGGGTGAAGTTTGTAGCCCTATATTGTTCTCTTTATTCATAAATGAACTTGCATTTGAAATAATTGAAAAGGGTAAACATGGAGTAACTTTCGATGTTATAGAATTGTTTATTCTGCTTTTCGCTGATGACATTATATTACTGTCCACAACGGTAACTGGACTCCAGCGACAACTAAATAGTTTATATTCAGCAGCAAATAGACTGGAATTAAAAGTTGATATGAGTAAAACTAATATAATTGTATTTCGGAAGGGATGGTACTTAGCGCAGTCTGAAAGGTGGACTTATGGGACTGAAAGAGTCGTTGTAGTTAATGTGTATAAATATCTTGGAATATACTTCACAACAAAAATTAGTTTCAATTTTGCATGCCAAAATATCGTAAATAGAGCGAAGAAAACAGCAATAGATATCCTCCATATTTTGTATAAATCAAATTGTAACTCATTTCGTGTTTTTTCAAAGTTGTTTGACTCACAAGTACAGCCAATTTTACAGTATGGAGCTGAGATCTGGGCTTTCGAAACAAGTGTAATTATAGAGAAAGTTCATTTATATGCATTAAAGCGTTTCTTAAATGTTGACATCAGCACTCCTAATGACATGATTTATGGTGAACTAGGAAGGTATCTAATGTATCTAAACTCATATGTAAAATGCATTAAATATTGGTTGAAGCTGACCAGAATGAATGAATATAAGATACCTTTTAAAGCATACAGAATGTTGTTGTTTCTAGATGATAATGGTAAGAAAACATGGGCTTCCAAGGTACGACAGTGTTTAAATTCTTATGAGTTTGGATTTGTTTGGGATAACCAGGGTGTTCAGGACGTATCTAGGTTTTTGAAATGTTTTAAAGAGGGGATTGTTGACTGTAGATGGAAGGACTGGCATGAACATGTCCATCATAGCTATAGATTCATACAGTACAGACATTTCAAGACTACTCATGAGTTAGAACCATACAATACTAAAAAATGAATCGATATATTATGAGCACATTGGCTAAATTTAGATTTGGTGTCTCTGACATTGCCTGCCATCGTTTAAGATATTCCAACCCTGCCGAAGTCGAATTGACATGCCGTGTATGTGGTTTAGCAAGGGAAGATGAAGTTCATTTTTTGTTATGTTGCCCTTCACTACATAATCTAGAACAAAACTTATCCAGCCAAAGCAGTTTACTGACCCATGTCATTTCAAGGTAGTATTACTGTTGTCGACAAGAAAAGAACATGTTTGAAAAACAAAGAGACGTGTTCTAGTTTCTTAGGCAAAAACAACATTCAGTTTACTTTCTACAGGATACACATTTCACAAAAAAATATGAAAAACAAGTAAGGGCAGAATGGGGCTATGAGTGTGAGTTTTCATCTTACCATTCGAGATCAAGGGGAGTTGCTATTTTGCTAAATAATAATTTTGATTTCAAAATAAAGAAAACGGTCACGGATAGACAAGGACACTACGTTATACTTATTCTGAACACGTTAGACACTGAAACTGTGCTGGTAAATATTTATGGACCAAACTGCGACAGTCCCACTTTTTTTTTTAAGAAATTCAAACAAAAATCAAGGAGACTAGTATCTCCAACATCGTAATTGGTGGAGATTGGAATCTAGTGATTAATCCTAGCCTGGACTATTACAATTATAAATCTGTAAATAATGCAAAAACCAGAGAAATGGTATTAAACATGATCAGTGAATTAGTACTGGTCGATATCTGGAGAGAATTAAATCCTGAAATTCTAAGATATACCTGGAGAAGACCCAAACCCATACAGCAAAGTCGATTGGATTTTTTTTTAAATATCAGATACACTTACTGGTAATATTAGAGATGCAGAAATCCTTTGGGGATACAGAAGCAACCACTCGTTGATCAAATTAAATATGGCACTAAACACCGAACAGAAAAGAAAAACATTTTGGAAATTAACGCCTCGCTACTTAAGGATGCCAATTACGTAGATTTAGTGAACCAAACCATACATGATGTCAAGGAACAATATGCTGCATCACCGTATGATAGACAGAACTTAAGCAAGATACCCAATAATGAAATACAATTTATGATAAGTGATAGGTTATTTTTAAACGTTCTGATCATGGAAATAAGATCAAAAACGATTACGTTTAGTATCAAAAGAAAAGAGAGCAAATGAACGCCGAAAGCTGCTTAGAAAAGGAAATACAAGACTTGGAAAGAGAAAAACCCATACATATTAATGCTATTAATTTACAAAGAAAGAAAGATGAGCTTGCTCAGTTACGTAAAACAAAAGTAGATGGGATCATTCTTAGATCCAGAGCAAGATGGGCTTCGCAGGGTGAAAAAGTAACTCAGTATTTTGTAACCTGGAAAAAAGACACTTTGTCAGCAAACAGATGTGAAATTAGTTACGGATCAAGGAAATGTTTTGCTAGAAACAGATGAAATGCTAGAAGAGACCAGGTCATACTACGAGCATTTGTACAAGGAAAGAGAAGTAAAAGATATTGATATTAGCAGGTATGTTTCAAATCTGCCACAACTAAATGAAGACGAAGTAGAACATTTAGAAGATATGATTACCATCCAAGAAGCATCAAAAGCCCTGAAAAACATGCAGAATGACAAAAGTCCTGGTACAGATGGGATGACAGTTATTTTTTTAAAGTTCTTTTGGAAACAAATAGGAGAGTTTGTAAGAAGGTCATTAAATGAAGGCTTTATAAATAAAGATATGTCGGTGTCTCAAAGAGAAGGACTAATAACGTGTCTACCAAAAGCCGATAAACCAAGAGAGTTTTTAAGAAACTGGAGACCAATTTCACTGTTTAATGTTTTGTATAAGATAGGTGCCACCTGTATAGCGAATAGAATTAAGACTGTTTTACATAAATTAATTAATGAAGACCAGACAGGTTTCGTTCCAGGACGATACATTGGAGAAAATATAAGAACCTTGTATGACATAATGTTTTATCTGGAAGAAATTCTCTTCCTGGTTTATTGGTATCAATTGACTACGAGAAGGAGTTTGATTCGACAAACTAGACATATATGAATAAGATACTTAAAGCTTTTGGGTTTGGGGAAGGTATATGCTGCTGGGTTTCGACATTTTATAAAAAAACATAAGATCCTATGTAATTGTGAATGGGAAAGTATCTAAGAGTTTTGAAATAGAAAGAGGGTGCCGTCAGGGTGATCCCATTTCACCATATCTATTTGTTTTGTGTGCAGAAATTTTAGCATGTAAAATCAGGGAAGACGAGAGAAAAAAGGGCATTGAAATACTCGATACGATGTTTAAGATCAGCCAATTTGCAGACGGTACAGTGTTCACATTAGAAGGGGATAGGGTTTCGTATGAAAAGCTGTTTGAAACTCTTAAAGAGTTTGAAAAAACTCAGGACTAAAACTCAATTATGAAACAAAACTGTAAATGTATGGTTAGGAAAACTAAAAAACTCAAAATGTGAATATCTTTCCAAAAGGAAAATGAAATAGAATCCACCAAAATATAGGATACTAGGTATCTGGTTCACAGGAGAGTTATCAAAATTGACAGAAATCAACACAGCAGATAAATGTATTGAAGTCAAACAATTGTTTAAAGTTTGGTCAAAGCGTATATGTACACCCCTAGGCAGGATTGCAGTACTGAAGTCCATGATTCTTTCAAAGCTCATATACCTATGGATTCTGTTGCCTAATCCTCCAGAAGATGAAATAAATCAGCTTCAGAAAACATGTTTTGAATTTATATGGAATAAAAAAAAACTGACAAGATCAAAAGGAAATACGCAGTACATTCTGTTGAAAATGGAGGAATAGGCGTTCCACATTTAAGCAAATATATACAAGCTTTAAAACTGACCTGGTTAAAAGAATATACACGACAAATTCAAAATGGAAAACAATATTAAGTGCTATGTTCCCAGAAATAGATTCATTTGACATCTACGGACCTAGAACATTCTTCAGCAAAAAAATCAATAAATTTTGAAAGACGTTTTCACTTCGTATGTTGATTTTGCGGATCAAGTATTTTTAAACAATTCCAATGAGGTGTTAGCAGAACCTTTATTCTGTAATGATAAGTTTAGAGTTTGTAATGACGTCATTAATTTTAAAAACTGGATAGCAAAACAGACATTCCTAGTTAAAGATGTTGTCAATGAAGATGGACGTTTTCTCGATTATAACACTTTTTCTGAAAAATATGATATCACTGTAAATTACCTCGAGTTCATGGGCTGTATATCATCAATAAAAAGATAGTTAAGAAGTGCAAATATCAAAGTAACGAACAATAACTGTAATCTAAGAACGAAAGCACTGGAAATAATATCAAGCGTTAAAATGGGATCGAAACTTTTTTACAGCACTCTCATGGTAAAAATAACAATATTTGATATAAGCTCCTTTGCGAAATGGGAAGATAAATTACAAATTGTGGTAGACTGGGAAAAACGATGAAACAAGTGAAACAAATTAAAGAAATTAAATCAAAATGGTTCCAAATAAGAATTGGTCACAATATTTTGGTTACACATTGTATCTTAAAGAGGATGGGAATTCTTACCACTGATCTGTGTACATTTTGTGAATCCGACACCGATTCAGTTCAACATTACTTGTGTCAGTGGCAGTTTGCGAAACATTTCTGGGGGCAACTAGAAAAAATATTAAAAGAAAGATGTAAACATTGCAGCAGAATGGAGTTTAATGGGGAGCTGGTTCTATTCGGAAATGATGAACATACAAAAACTGATGAAGTTTTTGAACACATTATCTTATGGGCTAAACATTATATATACAGATGTAGAATAAACAAAATAAAACCTACTGTCAATTATTTTTTGAGAGAACTTAATAATATATATAATGGGTTGAAAAATATATGCATTATTCAGAAATGAAATACATGGAATTTGATAGAAAATGGTATCCTTATGAAAAACTAACTGTTATGTCTAATGGAATGAGTTAGACGAGGAGGGAAAAAGAAAAAGAACGAACAAAAAGTAGTCGGGGGTAAGAAGTAGCTAATGAAATTTATGAAAATATGTGTATGCATGTAAAAAAAAAAATCTGACTAACCACTTTACCCTATTTGGCCAGGCATACTGGACGTATTCATTCCTTGAGTGCCTCATGAACGAGAAAGAGTTAAGGTTGTACGTTTGTGACCTTTTTCTTTTCTTTTATTCTTCGTTGATTATTGAATGGACTATTTGATTTTTTTCATGTGTTTATACCTTTTTCCCTTCTTAGCCCTACCCCCCCCCCCCCCCCCCCCCCGCCCCCATCTTGATTTAACGAACCCATTTGTATGATGTTTATTGTATGTTATGTTGATTATCCCTTTTGTTATTAATGTTAGAAAATCTTTTTTTTTTTTTTTTAAAGAAAAGAAAAGAACATGTCCTCTCCAGTTTGGCTGTATATCTATATCTATCTATCTATCTATCTATATATAATATATAAATATATATATATATATATATATATATGAAGCACAGAAAAAACTGCGTGCTGCTACCTAATATTTCATTGAATGATGTATTTGAATTATTGTCATGAATTTCTTTACATTGTTTTTCTATGCGTTGATTTATTGTGTTCGATTGTATGTATGTATGCCCCTTCAGAATGGGGCCTTGGCCTTAAGACTGATTGAACATTCTTATTCGTATTCGCATTCTCTCTCTCTCTCTCTCTCTCTCTTCTCTCTCTCTCTCTCTCTCTCTCGCTCTCTCTTCGCCGCCACCGACCGGTGTGGACGTGTTTTTCCCGAGCTCTGCGTTCTGCTTATTTGCTGAGTCGTGTTTTATATGTAATTCAGTTTTCCTGCCGTGTAGAAGTGACCAAACAGTGCCTGGTGCTTTGTGCATTGTTTCTGTGAACAGAAGCGGATTGTTCTTAATTGAATACGTGTGTTTTAAGGGAAATTATCAGTGTGAAATTGCTTTCCCTCAAGATTTCTTCAACCAGTTTGTGGTGTTGTGCCGCGGACGCGCGGCGAGACGCCTTGATTGCTTCCAGCTGTTGAAGCAGTGATCCTCCAGGCGCCCTAACTGGCCTCATCTGTCGTCACCCAGTAAGCCGATCCCCTTGCCGAGGAAACAACCCCGGCCTGAAGTTTATACAAGGGACGACTGTTCGTGTCTATGGCCAGTGTGTGTACAAGTGGGCAGTAAAAACCGGCTAATTAATTTGTGGTGGAGATCGGATGGACCTCGTCAACCCGTGTTCCTTTGTTCCGGTTTTCCCCACTCCAGCCTGTCGTGTTGTGCTTAAAACTACTTCTTCACAAGTTACAACTACAGTACAGCACGTCTTCCACGGCCAGGATGGCCGTCACAGTCTACATGTAACCCCCCCCCCCCCTCCCCGCTCCAACATGGTCAAGTCGTCCACAGTAATTGACGATGCAGTCTGCTGTTAGTAATGTACAGACAAGCCCGAACTAAAAGCTACGCTTGACACGAAACAGAAAACTTTCAGGTGTTCCCAACTCAAAACTCTCACTCGTTGGCGTTATGCTTTAGCTCTTCGCTACCTGAATGACCCTGTCCCTGACTCTCCGTTCAACATTATATGGGAAGACAGGGATGAGGGCAATAAAGTTATTAAAGTACCGCTGTGCTGTGAGGAGGTTTCGAAATACAATTTAGCTAAGACATTTGTTCAGATCTACAAGCATGACACTGAAAAATGCCTTACAATAACACTCTATTTCCTAAAAAAAATAACAAGAAAAAAGGGTGCTGGCTCATGCTTAGTCCAGGGTTTTAAGTGTGAGGCATGGGCAAAGACTGAGTTTCAAATATTGTGTGCCATTGTGGGCAAACTCCAAGACTCTGGCATGGATGCCAGCCATGTGTGGGATGAGCACAGGGCGCTGGGCTACATCACCGAGGACGATGCCAACAGTGAACAGCAGGACAATGCAGGAACTCAGTGTGAAGGCCCCATTATCACTGAACTCCTTGCGGATACAGCCAGCCACCACGGAGTCCGCATCACTGTGTGATTCACAGTCCTGTGAGGTCAACACTGATGTCACAGAGACTACCCGTGACACTGACCCCACTACCCCAGAGATAACAACTACCAGTGACACTGACCCCACTACCCCTGAGATTACAACTACCAGTGACACTGACCCCACTACCCCAGAGATAACAACTACTAATGACATTGACCCCACTACCCCAGAGATAACAGCTGCCAGTGACACTGACCCCACTACCCAAGAGATAACAACCACCAGTGACACTGACCCCACTACCCCAGAGATAACAACCACCAGTGACACTGACCCCACTACCCCAGAGACAACAGCTGCCAGTGACACTGACCCCACTACCTCAGAGATAACAACCACCAATGACACTGACCCCACTACCCCAGAGATAAGAACAACTACTAGTGACACTGACCCCACTACCCCAGAGATAAGCACAATTACCAGTGACACTGATCTCACTACCCCAGAGATAAGAACAATTACCAGTGACACTGACCACACTACCTCAGAGATCAGAACAACTACTGGTCAGACTGACACAACCACCACAGAGGGGACCACTTCTACTGACAACACAGACCCCACCACCACCAATGCCAGTACAAGCACAGAAGCTAAGAATTGCATCCCGTGCTCTCTTTCTTTCACTGCATCTGTCTGTATATCTTGCATCAAAAGCCTTGATGCAGATATTAAAACTCAGATTGACAACAAACTGAGGATTTTAAAACAGACGATGCAGGAGAAAATTGACAGTCTGCAAGATGAGTGCAACACACTACGCAATCAGCTGAAAGAACAAACGAAGCTGATTGACAGTGTGTCTGACCGTCAAAAGCACCTCTTGAAATCAGCACGTGACTGTCAGCACCATACCACGTCCACTGTAAAGTCATCAAAAAAGTCAACGCAGCCAGAACTAAAACAACGGGAACAATCTAGCGACGTGTGTACTAAGCATAGTGGTGTTACGGCTGACAAAGAACAGACTCACGCTGTGACCGACTCAGTCACTGTCACCAACAACAAACCACCCTTTGACAGACAGCAGACTGACTCCACCCCTGTCATAGGTAATACCACAGCAGTCTCTGACCGACAGCTCAATCAAACTACCCCAAAATTCAGGATCCGTCTTCCCCCGAAAGGCAAACTTGTCAACTTCATTGTGGGGTATTCTAACCTTCAGTATATTGACCGACAGAGACTGGACAGGACGGGGCTCACCCATGTACGCACAATGCCTGGGGCGAAGGTGACTGACGTCACTGCTGCCCTCAGAGATTGTGCAGTACGAGAGGATGTGCAGCGGGTGGCATTGCATGTGGGGGGAAACGACCTTCACAAACACTACTCTGTAGACACGCTACAGCAGGACTTTGGTCAGCTTCTGGGACAGGTGAAAAGAGTTTTTCCTGCTGCCAAAATTGCTGTCTCTGCCCTACTTCCTAGAAAACCTGTTCCTTTGAAATTCATTAATTTGATGAATAGGGAACTGCATGTCCTATGTGCAGAAACAAGTGCATGTTTTTTGTTTGAAACAAATTTCGTTGATCAAAATCTTAGGATCGTTCAAAGCTATTTCGCATCGGATGGTATTCACCTGTCTGCCAGTGGCTTATCGCTCTGGTTACGGCAAATCATTCAGTTTCTGGCACTCCGTGTGAACCGGCCTCCACGGAATACGGGTAATGGGGCACACCCAGAGCTATGTCAGGAACAGCCCATTGCAACAAACCGTAACAGATCACAGTCTTCAAAATTAAAAGAAAACCAAGACAAGCAGCCTGTCCCTACTGAGTGCCGTCGGAGTGTGCAGCCCATGTTCCCCCAGTCAGTAGGAAATCGTCCTGATTCCTATCCTACAAATTTACCCCCAGAGACAGTCCAACGTAGCTCAAACAATCACTTGGACAGTGCTCCTGAAATTGTCCACCAGAAATCCAGTTGTTCTTCTAATGAAACCTTTTCCCACCATGCAATGCCACCCATGCCGTACTTTAACAGACCCCCCATTACATCAGTGCCGATGTTTCCCCCCATGTGGCCTTTCTCCCCCTTCCCTCCTCTGCCTTTCAATCCTTGGACACAAATGCACCCTTATCTTCCCTCTCCCCCTGCTTAACAAAAATTCCGGTATCTGGAATTCAGATAACAGCTTGCTGTCTCGCCTTCCAAGTGCAGGCCCGAGCCCTTGCCTACCCTTCCCCCCGCCCAAATTTACCCATCCCCTGCCTCTCAGCTCCACCCCCCCCCCCCTCCTCACCCCCAGCCGTGTCTTCTTTCCCTCCTGCTTGCTCCGTCTCACCTCCACCTTCCCACCACGCACTGACTCCTCCTCCCTACCCCCCTCCCCCAACCCTGTGAGTCTTGTTCCCCCCCCCCCCCCCCCCCCCCCCCCCCACCCGGTATTGCTTAGTTACTGTGGATGACTGTACTATTGTGACCCGGACAGCTTGAAAGCGACATTTGTCTTGGTTGGTCATACTTTCCTGAATATTGTTATCATACACATACTTGAATTGTCCTTTGGACTGAACTTCATTGCCCTGCTTTTTGGGTTTTTATGTGTTCTTGGATATTTTATGATTGCTGATTTTATATTTTAATTGTTATTGTAACAGTGTATCTATTTTGTTTTATTGCTCAGGACTTTGCTCTAGAATTAATACAATGGACCATTGTAATGTAATTAATACTGATACTGGATTACGCATTGGTCATCTAAATGTTTATCATCTGCCAAATAAGATTCATGATGTCTGTTTTCTTCTAAACGAATCCCCTTCTATTCATCTGCTTGGTCTTAGTGAAACTCGCCTTGACTCCCGTTTCACTGATACAGCTTTATCTATAACTTTGTCAGACGCGATGCACATCACTCTGGTGAAACAGGACTTGGAGTATATATTCATCAAAGCATCGCTCACTGTACAAAAAGGCGGCGTGACCTTGAGCCTGATAATGTTGAATGCATGTGGCTGCAGGTAAAACCCTCCAACTCAGCCCCTCTTCTAGTTGGATATGTGTACAGGAATCCCGCTGCCACTTTCCTTTGGTATGACAACTTTGTACACATGATGGATGATGTATATAAGAGCTATCCAAATGTCATTCTTCTCGGTGATTTTAACATTGATCTGTTAAAACGGCAGCCTGCCTGGGATGCGACCACCACACTTTTTGGCTTGCCTCAGCTTATTCACAGTCCAACTAGAATCGCAAAGACATCTTCTACATTGCTGGATCATATCTACACGAACAACAAAGCCATGGTATCCAATATAACAGTGGGCAACAAAAGCATAAGCGACCACTGTCTCATTTTGTGCACTTGGTCTTGTAAACTTCCAAAGCAACAGAATAAGGGCCACACAACCATTCAATATCGCTGCTTCAAAAATTTCAGAAAGAATGAATTTTTCCTCGACTTAAGCTTAGCTCCTTTCTACAGTGTACTGAATTACACAGACCCAAATGAAGCGTATAATACCTGGTATAATATCTTTCTCTCAATCGTTGATAAACATGCCCCACTTAGAAGAAAAAGGGTAAAACACAGAGTACTTCCCAGCTGGCTGACAAAAGACATTATTATAGAAATGGCACTAAGGGATGCACTTAAAACCGCAAAAAAGTAGATGAATATAAAAAGCAGAGAAACAGAGTATCAGATCTGGTTAGAAAATCAAAATCTGAGCATTTTAGGAAACTGATAAACGCAAACAGGGATACAGCATCATTATGGCGTGCTGTTAATGAAATAATTGACAAGTCGAGAAAGAAATCAGATAATACTGCGACTATGTGTCTACTAACACTTTCAACAATCATTTCTTTCAGGTAACTGAATCAGTACAAACGGCTGCCAGTGTCACATTCTTTAATCGATATGAGACTCCAGCTGTTCTCCAATCGTTTTGTCAAGAACGATTAAATACTAGAGATTCATTTAGCATCCCCTTGCTTGCTATTAATGAAGCTGGTTCCTTAATTTCAAAACTTAAAAATAAAAAAAGCAATGGGTCCAGATAACTTAAATGTTTCTATACTCAAGCTTGCTCTACCTTACATTGTTGATACCCTTACGTATGTTTATAATTTGTGTATTGATCAGAATGTCTTCCCATGTGGTCTAAAGGCAGCAAAAGTCATTCCCATACCCAAATCAAGAGATCTCACTGATTTAAACAATTTTAGACCAACATCTCTTTTATCCGTTGTGTCGAAACCTCTTGAGATGCATGTTCACAAACACCTAACTAAACATATGGAACATCACAAACTGTTCCACCCATTTCAGTCAGGCTTTCGTCGAAATCACTCATGCCACACGGCCTTAACACGCCTCTGTGATACATGGCTATCAGCCATCAACGAAAGAAAACTCACTGGAACTGTTTTCCTCGATTTTAAGAAAGCGTTTGATCTTGTAGACCACAACATATTATTAAAAAAAATGACTGCATATGTTCAAAATCCGGCAGCAGTCACCTTCTTTCAGTCATATCTTGAAAACAGGACCCAGCGTGTTTACTTAAACGGTACTTATTCCTCCGAAGGAATAGTGAGCTGTGGCGTTCCACAAGGCTCTGTCCTTGGACCTCTTCTTTTCTGTATTTTTATAAATGACCTACCGATGCACATATCCCACAATGATGTCATCTGTGATCTGTTCGCTGACGATAGTTCTCTTCACTGTAGTGATACAAACATCATGTGTGTACAAATATCGTTACAACAAAGTATAACTGATGTCTTAGAATGGTGCAACCAAAACCGAATGGTCCTTAATCCGCACAAAACAAAATGTATGGTCCTAGCATCAAGACAGAAACATCAACGACAGCATCTTATGTTGAGCCTAACAATGAGTGAAACCTTGATCGAGCAGGTTACCGAACACCGTGTCTTAGGCGTGATCATTGATGAGAACTTTAAATGGCAATCACATATAAATCATGTTTGCAAACAGTTGGCTCGCAATTTGTTTTTACTCAATAAACTCAGTTATTATGTTGAACCACACATCCAGAAATTATTTTTTGAAGCCCATTGCCTCTCTCACATCAACTATGCGTCCACTGTCTGGAGTGGTGCCGGTGAAAATCACATAAAAAAGATCAGCTCTATGCATAGACGGGGAATTAAGCTGATTCTTCCCGACAAGTCTCTATCAACCACGGGCAAATTTGCAAAACTAATGATGTTACCACTGCAGAGCCAACTGACCTATAATAAGGCAGTACTAATGTTTAAAGTCCATGCAAACATGGCGCCAACATATCTTGCTGAGTTTATCCAAATGGCAACAACACGATATGATTCAAATAATTACATTTTACCACGTGTCCGCATTGATTTGTTCAAATCTAATTTTGCATTTTTTGGTCCATCTGTGTGGAACTCTCTTCCTCCATCTGCCAAAACATGTCAATCACTGCCGTCCTTCAAATCAGCAATACTTAAACATTTACTTGAACAAAAAATCTAACCTTTTGGTCATAGTCTCAACGCCATACTTTTATGCTTGCCTCTATATTAGCAAATGAAAATGTGTGTGTGTATGTGTGTGGTGTGTGGGGGGTGGGGGTGGATGTGGGTGTGCGCGTGCGTGCGTGTATGTATGGGTGTGTGCATGCATGTGAGCGCGCGTGCGTACGTGTCTGATTGTGTTGTGTAATTTTGTAATTTTTTTTTAAATTCTATAATTATTATTCTTATTACTATTGTTATTGTTAATATTATAATGTTGCTATATTCTTTATTGTTTCTGTCATTATTAATATGTGCAGTCTGTTTAGTTGAATGTTGTAGAATAGCAAGGACAGATTGGAAGAATAGGCACTGCCTAAAATCTCTATCCTTGAGTAATAAAGTTTTTGAGTCTTGAGTCTTGAGTCTCTCTCTCTCTCTCTCTCTCTCTCTCTCTCTCTCTCTCTCTCTCTCTCTCTAATTGTATCAAAACCCACCTAGGGTCACTGCAGTCTCAAATGAAAAAAGTGAAATCATACCAGAGAGAATTTGTTACGACCGAAACACAAACAAGTTCAAGTTTATCAAACGTTGATACCTCTTTCCACAATGTTGGAATACAAACAGAATCAAAATCTTTCTCACAACCCCAATACACCTCTGTCCACACTGTTGGAATGCAAACTGAAGCGTTACCACTCTTACAACCTAATTACAATGCTGTTGCTGAGGTCAGCGTCCTAGGGAACACCGTAACTAAAACCAACGCAGTGCCCATCACATCTTCCGAGATGACATCAGATGTTGAGTTACAGGCTTCTGATAGCCTTTCTAATCGACATGGCGAGGCAAACATTTCCACTTGTCTCCCTCCTCATCCACCCAACAACAACAAGACAGAATCCATGCAATACGCTGTCCAGACTAGTAATCCCTTCACTCTTTTGTCAGACACAGATAACACAGATTCTGTAAATCCCAAATCCCCATCGTCAAAAAAGAAGAATACGTTCATGTGAACCAGCCAGATGCTGTCTCCAAGTCGTCTCCTATCGACACGCTTTGTCGTATGTCCATTTCTAATGAAACGACTGTACTGCTCGTTGGTGACTCTATAATACGTTTCATTAATCCCAAACGTTTATTTCCTAGTTATGAAAGACCATTCAAGATTTGTGTTCCTGGAGTGTCCATTGAAGATATTCATTCATGGCTGTCTTACCTGTCTGATTGTCCAAATGTGAAAAATGTTATATTACATGTTGGCGTTAATTCATGTCCATCAGGTCCAGTATCTGTCAGTGCATGGTCTAACATCATTATCTTATGCAAACACAAGTTTCCTTCTGCACGTGTGAGTCTTAGCTCCATCCTACCAGCCAGAGGCAAACATTCCTTCAACAACACCATTTTACCGTCAAATCGTAATCTAAAAGAAGCGTGTGACCAGCACGAAGTTACTTTTATTGATAATTTCCCTGCTTTTGCAGCTGATAAAACTTTGTATACTGATACAATTCACCCCAACATTCGAGGTACTGGAAGGCTTGCAAACATCTTGAAAAGCCTGTGGCGAAATGGACATCATGCTGAACATTTTCCTCCTGATCAGGTCAGTCATCCAAAAGCCTCTGCAAGAACTTCACAACGAAGGCAATTAAATTATACCCCATTGTCACTCTCCAACTCATCGTCATTCGATCACTCTAATTTTTCAAAGTCCCAAACAGTCAGGAACGCACCAACTATCACTTAGCCTCTGAAGATTTTCCGCCAGCCTCTTCCCTTCAACATTTCCCCCCTTTACCTCAACGATCAGTTTCCAAGGGATTTCAAAGTGACCCCTTACCACCCAATCATATCCACTATCAACCCTTCCCAACACTTTCTACCCATGACCCCCGACCAGCCCATGATGTCCGCAACCCTCTCCCAATGCAAGTTGTCCATAGTAACCCCCTCCCTGCAGATAATGTTCACAACATTCCATCACATTCTTTCTGTCATCAAAACCCCGCACGTAATCATCCACTCTCCCAACCAAACAGATCGCCTGGAATGACCAATTTCAGCACTCCAAACCCTGTTCACCCTTATGCTGAACAATTATTGAAAATGGCATCGCATCTTTTGTCTCAACAGCACTCTTTCTCTTCTTATCCTAATTAATCTGTAAAGTACATTGTTTCAATGTCATCATGTTTTCTCATAACTTTTGCTGTAATGATGATTTAAAAATGTGTCATGAACTGTATATTTGTCGTTGAATGTTTTCTTTTTATTTCCCTGATGATTGTGATGTGACGAATTGTGTGCATATTCTTGTCCCTAAGTATAATGGGTAATCGTGCTTTAATAAGTGGCCACGCGCGAGTGTGTATATTTGTTAAGGGATGGGGTTGGTGAGGGATTAGGTCCGTAAACGATGTTAGAACGAGCATGAATTGAATGGAGCACTCACAGACTTGCCGGACCAAGATGACTGTTCTTGGCTTTGTCATCATAATTCGTACGATTGCTCCTGCTGATACGACATTTGTCAGTTGGTTTTTTGTTTGTTTGTTTGTTTGTTTGTTTTTTGACTGCTTTCGGGATTTTCTCTCTCTGTGTGTGTGTGTGTGTGTGTGTGTGTGTGTGTGTGTGTGTGTGTGTGTGTGTGTGTGTGTTTCTGTTGCTTACTTAACTGTAGACAGCTATTAGCCTTCATTGATCTTTTAATTTAAATAACTTCGCACATAATATACGTTCCATTTTCTTTTGCATTTTTGATTACGTGTCTGTTGATTTTTTGACTAATTGTTGACTTGTTACTAAATTGTTTGGTATTACAATATCCCTTGTTGGTATTTGGTATTACTTTTTTCTTGCAATTTATATTCCTGCTTTGCTATTGCGTCAAGATGTTGCGAACGAAAGAAGTCTGGCCATCTGCAGATGGCCTTAAGGTTGGATTTCTGAACATTAACAGTTTGATTAATAAGTTATGCGATTATGCGACGTGTCTCGTGTTTTATATAACCATGGTAATTGTTTCCATTTATTTGATTTTGCGGAAACAAGATTAACACACCATATTTCTGACACAGAATTAATTTTACCTGGTTATAACTTTGTTCGAAATGACCCTTCCAGACCAAGAGAAACAGGTTTACTTGTTTATGTTCACGAATCTATTAAATCTAATCGAGCCGCTTCGCTCGAAAAATATCATATAGAATCACTATGGATAGAGTTACAGTTTAAAACTTCCAAACCGATTCTCTTAGGCTTTATTTACAGAAACCCAGCAGAACATGCTGACTGGATAGATAACTTTACTCTAATGATGGAGGAGGCGTCCTTACTCTCAAACGAAATTATTCTACTGGGTGATTTTAACATTGATCTTTTGAAAGCGAACAAATCCTGGATTCAAACCTACACTTCTTTTAATCTGACTCAGTTAAACAGTAAACAAGTTGGGTATTTTTTGCTCCCATAAGAAAACCTAACACAGAGTAACTTTTATTCAAGACTGGCACAGCCTTTTAAACTTGAATAAAGTCAGACAAATACATAGACGAACAATCTAATAGTGGGGGAAAAACAAGCGCAGGCCAACAACTGAACTATCTTTATAGTAATGACTTGGCAAAGATTTGGACTTAAGGAGAGGGGCGGAATTTGAAGATGGAGAAACTGGGAACATGAAATTAAGAAAATATGTTACAGATATGAAAACTCTTCACTAGCTGCATAAGGGAACCATCGCAATCCCTTTTGAAGGCAGATATATTTGTATTGCCTGCTCCGAGGCCTTTCGTCCGCTGGGTCGGACTCATCAGGGAGACACGGCTGGTTGTGTCTGCGCTCCTGGCGTCAAATAGAGACACACCACAGTCCATAATACTGTGGTGTTCTCACCACCAAGAGTGCAAAAAAGAATCCAATAGCACCCCCAAAGCAGCCAGCGAAGAGTAGTAAATGAAACCAAACGAAAGTGTGGGGAGGAAAAAAGTTGCTGAAAAACTAAAGACATTATGCAAACAGTATAAAATATAGGGGACAATCTTTGAGCCTACGCTTGAGGATCCACCCAAAGATGCAAGGGAGATCAAAAGACAAACACACAGACGGACAGAAACAAATACAATAAAACCCCAATTTGATCAAAACAAAATCGGAAATGAAATGAGGCAGGGAACAGTAAACGATAAACAGTAAACAAGTTGGGTATTTTTTGCTCCCATAAGAAAACCTAACACAGAGTAACTTTTATTCAAGACTGGCACAGCCTTTTAACTTGAAAAAGTCAGACAAATACATAACGAAAAATTAATAGGGGAAAAAGGAGGCCACCAACTGAACAGTTTTATAGAATGACTTGAAAGATTTGGCTAAGGGAGGGGGAATTTAGAGGAGAAACTGGAACTGAATAAGCAATATGTAACAGAAACTTTACTGCGCTGGGTAACCATGCAAAAATCCCATCTTGAAGCAGAATAATTTGTAATGCTGCCAAGCCAACGCCTGGCAAGACAAAGGGAAAGAAAGCGAAGTAGTCGGCACAAAAATTAAAATACGAACAATCCTAATAGTGATTATCAACGACAAGAGTGCAAAAAAATCCAAACACACCCAAAGCACAGCGAATAAAGAAAAACCAAGAAAGTGGGCAGGAAAAAAGTCAAAATAAAACATTAGCAAAATATAAAATAAAGGGGAACATAAACGACAAGATAAGTTCCCCAAGTTGCCAATGAAATAAAACAGACACAAGAGGAAGATAAATAAAATAGCCAAATTACAAAACAAATGAAATGAAATAGCAGAACAGTAACGAAAAAGAAACAAGTTAGGATTTTTTGCATTAATGAGAAACGAAAGAGTAACTTTATTCAGAAACTGGAACTTTTAAAACTGAATAAAGGCAAACAATACAATGAACAACTAATATGGGGAAAACAAGCGCAGGCCACTGAACTATTTTATATGACGGCAAGGTTTGGCTAGGAGGGCGAATAAGGAGAACTGGGATGATTAAAATGTACAAAGAAACCTTCACTCCAAGGGCACCATCGCAACCATTATAAAAAAGAATATTTGAACCTGCTCAGCCTGTAGCAAATGAACAAAAATGGGAGAACGTGTGTCTGCTTGAAAACCAAAAGACATACAAACATAAATATGGGAATCTTACCTACCTTGAGTCAAAAAAATCAAAGCAACCAAAGAGCAGCGAACAAACGAAAAACCAAAACAAAGTTGGGAAATTCTGACAAACAAAATGAAATAACATGAAGTAAAGGGGAAAACTTTAAACTAAGCTGAGGATCCAAGTCCATAAGAAAATCAAACAAACAATACTTGTACAAACAAAACGAAAACCTTTATAAAACTAATAAGAGAAATGAGTAGGACGAACAATAAAGTGGGAAAACTAGTGCCAAAGAAACTAAACAAGTAATTTGATTGAAGATGGACTTTAGAAGTGGAATAAAGTGGAAAATGAAACAATAAATGAAAAAAAGCGAGAAAAAACTTCTATGTAAGGAACCTGCAAGCTTTGACTAAGGAGATGGAATTTGAAGATGGGAAACTCGGCGAGTGGATTGTTCAGAAGAACGCTTCACTAGCGCATGGGTCCAAGCAACCCAAGGCCAATAATTTGTTTCCCCACACAGGTCAAAAAAGACATGCACCCAAGAGCAGGCAGGTAATTGCTCTGCATAAATAAACCAACCAAAATGGGAGGAAATTGCTAAACAAGAGTCAAATAGAATCAAGACCCAAAAGCAGCAACGTGAGAATTGAACCAACCAATGATGAGGAGAAAAAGATCGAAAAAAACGGAAAAACAAATAAAATAACATGAATTTTGACATAAAAGGAATCACAAAATGCAAGGAGGACATAAAGACAAACAAACAAAAAAATACATAAGAATTACATAAAACACAGAGATTAGCAAGACTGAACAATATAAACGAATTGGATTATGACAAAAAACCAAAGAAACTTTAGGAAAACAAGCTTCAAATGAAAACTGTCACTAAATAATAACTGCAATCAATTGGGTAAGAAGGCGATTTGAAGACTGAACTGTACATATAATATGGAAAATGTTGGACTAGAAGGCACTTTCAAGTGAGAACGGAACATGAAATTAGATTTAGCAGATATAAAATTTCCAGCTCAGGCTCCCGCAATCCTTAGGAGAATGTTTGTGTCGGCTTCTCCGCTGGTCAGACACAAAACCTGTTGTGTGCTCTCCAAAGAGCAAAAATCCATAACAGAGCCACAGAGATGAAAAAGAACCAAACAAGCGGGAGGAAAAGTTGTGAAAACAAAGAATTGGAGAAAAATTGGAAACAAACTTTGACCTACAAGATACGCAATGGCAGAGCTAAGACCACCAAGGCAGGAACAAAAAAAAACCCAATGACAAAAAAATAAATAAAATTGACAGAACAAAACGAAAATAAAGTGGGATTTATTGTAAAGAAACAACTGGTATTTTTCAAGAACCAACCTTTTAACTTAATAAAGCAGCCAAACGAAAAATCAGAAAAACAACGAGAACAATACATCTAAGTGAAAAAATGACTTTTGGAGCAAAGATTTGGACTTAAGGAGGGGCGGAATTTGAAGTGGGGAAACTGGGAACATGAAATTAAGAAAATATGTACAGATTGAAAACTCTTCACTCATAGGAACCATCGAACCACGAATACGCCTTTGAAGGCAGCTTTCAGAGCCGCCCAGGCCTGTCCGAGGGGGACATCAGGAGAGGTGGTTTCCTTGCGCTGGGATCAATAAAACACATCCCAGTTCCATTAAATTGCTCCCAACCAATGAGTCAAAAAAGATCATAGCCCCGCAGAGGAGAGTAGAAGAACAACGAAGTGGGGGAAAAGTTGCTGAAAACTAAGATATGCAAACAGTTAAATGGATCTTGAGCTAGCTGAGGATCCCAAGATGCAAGGAGATCAAAAACAACCCAGCGGACAGAACAATACATAACTATTTGTCAAAATCGAAGATGAGAGGAAATAACGAACAGTAACAGTTGGTTTTTGTCAAAAACCTACAAGATAACTTATTCAAGACTGCCACTTATTGTAAGTCAACAAATAATAGAGAACAATTAATATGGGAAACAGCGCAGCAACAATGAATATCTTAGTATGACTTGGCAGTTGGATAGAAGGGCGGAATTGAGAGGAGAAGGACATGAATTAGAAAATGTACAGAATGAAATTCAGGAAGGACCATCGCACAAGTATTTGGCTGTGGTGTCTTGATCCAGGAGCACGTGTCCCTGTATGCCACACACCGGGTACAAAGTCAAAGATGCCCAGCGAGGAAGAGTTATGAACAACAATGTGGAGAAAGTCTGAACTCATCACTTAAAGCTTGGCTCCTTGATCCAATAGGTCGCAAAGGACACAAAAAACTCATTGATAAAAAATCGGTGAGGACAAAATAAACGTAATTTTTTCCGCTCACAGATTTTTCAGAGGCATTTTATGTAGTCATTGCACTATTGGGGAAACAGGCCAAAATGCTCTTATTACTGAAAGTTGTAGAGGAATTGTGAACTGGCGATGTTGCTTCACTCTGGAAACCCTTTTGAGGTTATGAGCCGGCCACCTCCCTGGTCGCCAGGAGTTCCGCTATAGATGTTTATATTGTCTGACTTTATTCAAGTTTAAAAGGCTGTGCCAGTCTTGAATAAAAGTTACTCTGTGTTAGGTTCTTATGGGCAAAAATACCCAACTTTTTACTGTTTATCGTTCATGTTCCACTGCCTCATTTCATTTCGATTTGTTTTGATCAAATTGAGGTATTTGTATTGTTTCTGTCCGTCTGTTGTGTTGTCTTTTGATCTCCCTTGCATCTTTGGGTGGATCCTCAAGCGTAGGCTCAAAGATTGTCCCCTATATTTTATACTGTTTGCATAATGTCTTTAGTTTTTCAGCAACTTTTTTCCTCCCCACACTTTCGTTTGGTTTCATTTACTACTCTTCGCTGGCTGCTTTGGGGGTGCTATTGGATTCTTTTTTGCACTCTTGGTGGTGAGAACACCACAGTATTATGGACTGTGGTGTGTCTCTATTTGACGCCAGGAGCGCAGACACAACCAGCCGTGTCTCCCTGATGAGTCCGACCCAGCGGACGAAAGGCCTCGGAGCAGGCAATACAAATATATCTGCCTTCAAAAGGGATTGCGATGGTTCCCTTATGCAGCTAGTGAAGAGTTTTCATATCTGTAACATATTTTCTTAATTTCATGTTCCCAGTTTCTCCATCTTCAAATTCCGCCCCTCTCCTTAAGTCCAAATCTTTGCCAAGTCATTACTATAAAGATAGTTCAGTTGTTGGCCTGCGCTTGTTTTTCCCCCACTATTAGATTGTTCGTCTATGTATTTGTCTGACTTTATTCAAGTTTAAAAGGCTGTGCCAGTCTTGAATAAAAGTTACTCTGTGTTAGGTTTTCTTATGGGAGCAAAACATACCCAACTTGTTTACTGTTTATCATTTACTGTTCCCTGCCTCATTTCATTTCCGATTTTGTTTTGATCAAATTGAGGTTATTTGTATTTGTTTCTGTCCGTCTGTGTGTTTGTCTTTTGATCTCCCTTGCATCTTTGGGTGGATCCTCAAGCGTAGGCTCAAAGATTGTCCCCTATATTTTTATACTGTTTGCATAATGTCTTTAGTTTTTCAGCAACTTTTTTCCTCCCCACACTTTCGTTTGGTTTCATTTACTACTCTTCGCTGGCTGCTTTGGGGGTGCTATTGGATTCTTTTTTGCACTCTTGGTGGTGAGAACACCACAGTATTATGGACTGTGGTGTGTCTCTATTTGACGCCAGGAGCGCAGACACAACCAGCCGTGTCTCCCTGATGAGTCCGACCCAGCGGACGAAAGGCCTCGGAGCAGGCAATACAAATATATCTGCCTTCAAAAGGGATTGCGATGGTTCCCTTATGCAGCTAGTGAAGAGTTTTCATATCTGTAACATATTTTCTTAATTTCATGTTCCCAGTTTCTCCATCTTCAAATTCCGCCCCTCTCCTTAAGTCCAAATCTTTGCCAAGTCATTACTATAAAGATAGTTCAGTTGTTGGCCTGCGCTTGTTTTTCCCCCACTATTAGATTGTTCGTCTATGTATTTGTCTGACTTTATTCAAGTTTAAAAGGCTGTGCCAGTCTTGAATAAAAGTTACTCTGTGTTAGGTTTTCTTATGGGAGCAAAAAATACCCAACTTGTTTACTGTTTATCGTTTACTGTTCCCTGCCTCATTTCATTTCCGATTCTGACTCAGTTAATCGATAAGCCAACACGAATCACTGCTACTTCCCAAACTCTCATTGACCATGTTTACACATCTTCTGTACGTACCATAATAGAAATATGTTCACCAGTTTTTGGATGCAGCGATCACTCCCCTGTCTGTTTTACTTGGTCTAAACGAGGCGTTAAAATCCCCCTAAATCATCACAAGTATATTACGTACAGGAACTTTTCAGGCTTTGATAAAGACTTGTTCCTTACAGATCTGATGAATTCCTCACTTTCCTCTGTGTATCAGTTCACAAATCCCGATGAAGCCTTAGAAGTTTGGTATCACACTTTTCTCAATGTTTACAATAAGCACGTTCCATTAAAAACAATTCGTGTCAAAAGTACCCCTAAAAGGCCTTGGATAACAAGTGATATAGAAAAATCCATGGATTTAAGAGACTCACTTCTGGCATCAGGTAATCGTATAGAATTTATGAAACAAAGAAATCTTGTTAACTATTTAAAACGCTCAGCCAAAAAGAAATATTTTAAAGATCTTATTTACTCTAAAACAGACAACCGATCAGTTTGGAAGGCTATCAATCAGCTTAGCAATAAAAATTCTAACGCTCGTGCTACAACACCGAAAGATGTATCAGTTGAAATGTTGAATACACACTTCTGCAATGTTGCCAATTTCACCATAAAAAGAAACAGATCCTCACAAAACGATTTAGATGTTCTTCTGAATTTTTGTCAATCCAAAAATATCACAACATGTCTAGATATTCCGTTGTTATGTGTACACGAAGTATGTAATGCTCTTACTCACTTAAAACAAAGTAGTACTACTGGCCTTGATGGCATTGACGGAAAGATTCTCAAACTGTCAGCCCCTGTAATTGCTGAAACACTTACTTATATATACAATCTCTGCATTACTAAAAATCAGTTCCCCAAGGCTTTTAAAATTGCTAGAGTAACGCCGATCTATAAAACAGGTGACCACACCGATCCGTCTAACTACAGGCCCATTTCTATTTTGTTTGTACTGTCTAAACCATTGGAAAACCATCTAAATAAACATATTCTCGATCACTTCAATTCTTTCAATTTATTTCATCAAGACCAATCCGGTTTTAGGGCTAATCACTCGTGCCAAACAGCACTGACAAACCTAGTTGATCAATGGCTTTCTAATATAAATAACGACAAAATCACAGGTGTTCTCATGGTAGATTTTATGAAAGCCTTTGATGTTATTGACCGCAATCTTCTTCTTAAAAAGCTAAAGATATACAACTTATCAGAGAATTCGTTAAAACTCCTATCTTCATTTCTTTCCGATAGAAAGCAAATGGTCTCAGTAAATGAATCTGTATCTCCTACATTATCCATTAGTCATGGTGTGCCTCAAGGGTCAGTACTCGGACCTATCTTATTTTCCATATATATAAACGATTTACCTCTATTCATTGATAGTCTCTGTGAAATGTTCGCTGATGACACCACAATACACTGTAGTCATAAAAAAATTGAAAATATATTTGCAAGTTTACAAGAAAGTATAAACAAATTAATCATATGGTCTGAACTCAGTCATATGTGTCTCCATCCTCAGAAAACGAAGTACTTGATAATCACCACCAGACAAAAGCGTCAAAATATTTCTTATGATTCCCTATCTCTTAGTATAAATAATGAAATAGTTGAAGAAGTTGATCATCATAAAGTCCTTGGTGTCATTGTAGACAATAATTTGTCATGGTCTTCTCATGTCACAATGCTTTGCAAACTTCTGTCTCAAAAGATTCACCAGCTTTCAAAACTAAAATATTTCATAGACCAACATTGTCGTAAGCTGTTTTTTACTTCGTACATTGAATCTCATTTGAATTACTCTTCTACATTGTAGGATTCGGCCAGTTATAACGTATTAAAACCACTCTTCAGTCTTCATAGACGGGCTGTGAAACTCGTTCTTCTCAAATCTACAACTGTAACTCCCTCTGATTATAAACGTTTAGACATTTTGCCTCTAAAATGGAAACTCACTTATAACAAAGCAATTTTCATGTTTAAGATAATGTCCAATCATGCACCACCAACTTTGAAAAACAAATTTAAAACGAACCTGATTCGCAATGTCAGAAAGATTCAGATACCCCTACCGAGGATTGATCTTTTAAAATCTAGCCTCATTTACTCCGGTGGTTGTTTGTGGAATGACCTAGTGTCTTCATTTAATGTAATTTCTAGTTTAAACGTTTTCAAAAAACAATACTTCTCATATCTGATGCTACGCTTCCTAAACAGTGTGACTAATGATAACATCATGTAACCTTCTTTATACGTTTTCAAAATTATTGTATGGATTCAAGTACAAATGATGTTTAAATGTATTTGAATGTTCATTTGTGTTCCTTCGTTACCCCTTCTCTATATCTTGTCATGACATACTGTTCACCTGTCCACCTTTCATTGACGTCCTTCATTTCTCTCCTTCTTCTTCTTCTTCTTCTTCTTCTTCTTCTTCTCTTCTTCTTCTTCTTTTTTTGTTTTTGTTGTTGAATGTATTTGCAAAGTTGTTTTCTCTTTCTCTTTGTGTGTGTGTGTGTGTGTGTGTGTGTGTGTGTGTGTGTGTGTGTGTGTGTGTGTGTGTGTGTGAAAAGTTGACTGTCATATTTTTGGATTGCCTTTTGTATTTCAGGCTAATATTCTTTTCACTATCTAGATGGTTCGTTGATTTTGAAGTCACATATTGTCATTATTTTTTCTGCTTCATCGAGGGCAAGATGTAAAAAAGCCTGTATTGTGCTTATTCTTTATCCCTCATTAAAAAAGATTCGTTCGTTCGTTCGTTCGTTCTCTCTCTCTCTCTCTCTCTCTCTCTCTCTCTCTCTCTCTCTCTCTCTCTCTGTCCATATGTATATATATATATATATATATATATACATATATATATCAGAAAAATACACACTCGCACAGTGCCGCACCAGCACTCGTGGCCAGGGAACTGAGTACGAAGTCTGATGATCAAGTTTTTGTGCTCTCTCTCTCTCTCTCTCTCTCTCTCTCTCTCTCTATATATATATATATATATATATATATATATATATAATACACTAATAAATTCCAAGGATAAGTACCGAGCACCATTCCAGCAACTTACAGAGCAGCTTGGTGTTGCAATGACTGCAAGAAATATTCAGTTATAAACAAAGCTTGCTCTTATGTCTTAGATTGAAGAAATAGGGGGAGATAAGCGTTCATATCTGCAGTGGTAGATGATTCTGCCTAACTAACAGTATGTGCTTGAGTGGGTGATTGGGGAAAAATAAAATAAATGCTTCTCAAAATGAGCCTTTATTACCAAGCTTATAGTCTCCCAGGGGGAGACAATCTCCAATGGGGAGGAAACTCACTAACATATAACTCCTGGTCAGATACCGATATTTCAAAACCTGATTGTTTCTCCTCAGTGACCACGGAAAGTGGTAATTTGACTCCTCTGCCTTTTCAGTTTTAAGAAGATTTCTCGGATGCGGGGCTGCATTGCAGACCTGAAGGACTGGATGACAACCAACAAACTACAACTAAACGACGACAAGACGGAACTCATGTTCGTGACAAAACAGCCTAACCATCCTTCTCTGCCTTCAACTGTCACTATCAATGACTGTGCTGTCTCTGTCTCCACCTCTGTCCGCAGTCTAGGGTCATACTTGACCAATCCCTCTCCTTTGAGAAACAGGTTTCAAATATTTGCAAGATTGCCTATTTAGAACTAAGAAGAATCAGCTCTGTACGTCACCTTCTCTCTACAGATGCTACAAAAACTCTCATTTGTGCATTTGTCTGATCTAGAATAGATTACTGCAACTCACTTTTGCCGGCCTTCCAAAATACCTGATAGAAAGATTACAGCGAATCCAAAATCATGCAGCCCGAGTCGTCTGTAGAGCAAGAAAACATGCTCACATTTCACCTCTCCTCCACTCTCTTCACTGGCTATCTGTCTCAAACCGTATCTCGTACAAAATCTCAACTCTCACTTTCTCTGCTCTCTTTGAAAATGGACCTTCTTATTTCTCAGATCTCCTTAAAATCTACACCCCCTCTCGACAACTACGCTCCTGTGCTGACGACGCCTTCTGCGAATGACTCGCTTCAGGACTACTACTGGTGAAAGATCTTTCTCTTTTCAAGCTCCAGCGACGTGGAACAGACTGCCAGACTGTCTCAGACATTCAGATTCTATCTCTTCTTTCAAGTCTAAACTCAAAACCCATCTATTTTCTCATAATTAGTCAATGCTGTGGGGAGAGGGGGGGGGGGGTACAACCTAACTCATAGCCGTCTGGGCCTTTTCAAATGTAGCGTATGTGTATGTTCTCTATTATATGTATTTGTTGTATGATTGAACGTTATAGGATTAAGTTTTGTAGTGATATTTGAAGAATAAGTGAATGTCACATTGGTAGGATTAGGATTTGTTAGTTATTGTAGTAATGGTATTTGTAGTTGGGTGTAAGGTGTATTATTGTACATGAGAAGGTGAATGTAGTGTGACTTTGTAAAGTGCTTAGAGAAATTCGTTTGATTAAGCGCTATATAAGAAATCATTATTATTATCCCAGAAAAGGCTGGTGTGCAATACCGTAGTATAGTTTGTTGAGTTTTCAAAAACCTAACCAAAGGTGCCACCTAAGAAGCAAAAGAAAATCATGAAAGAGCAAAACAAGCTACATTTTCTTGTGAAAAGTAGAAAAATAAAAAGATAACCTCTTAAGACACAAGTGCTGAGGGCCAGTTCTTGGAATGAATCCACAAGGGACTAAATTACAATAAACTAATAAATTCCAAGGAAAAGTACCGAGCACCATTCCAGCAACTTACAGAGCAGCTTGGTGTTGCAATGACTCAAGCACATACTGTCAGTTAGGCAGAATCATCTACCACTGCAGATATGAACGCTTATCTCCCCCTATTTCTTCAATCTAAGACATAAGAGTAAGCTTTGTTTATAATTGAATATTTCTTGCAGTCATTGCAACACCAAGCTGCTCTGTAAGTTGCTGGAATGGTGCTCGGTACTTATCCTTGGAATTTATTAGTTTATTGTAATTTAGTCCCTTGTGGATTCATTCCAAGAACTGGCCCTCAGCACTTGTGTCTTAAGAGGTTATCTTTTTATATTTTCTACTTTTCACAAGAAAATGTAGCTTGTTTTGCTCTTTCATGATTTTCTTTTGCTTCTTAGGTGGCACCTTTGGTTAGGTTTTTGAAAACTCAACAAACTATACTACGGTATTGCACATCAGCCTTTTCTGGGATAGCATTCTTCTTAAAACTGAAAAGGCAGAGGAGTCAAATTACCCACTTTCCGCGGTCACTGAGGAGAAACAATCAGGTTTCGAAATATCGGTATCTAACCAGGAGTTATATGTTAGTGAGTTTCCTCCCTATTGGAGATTGTCTCCCCCTGGGAGACTATAAGCTAGCTAAAGGTTCATTTTGAGAAGCATTTATTTTATTTTTCCCCATTCACCCACTCAAGCACATACTGTTAGTTAGGCAGAATCATCTACCACTGCAGATATGAATGCTTATCTCCCCCTATTTCTTCAATCTAAGACATAAGAGCAAGCTTTGTTTATAATTGAATATATATATATATATATATATATAAAACAAAAATAACTCTTTTTCAAGGAATTCAAAGAGCAAAGCTGTCGCCACTCAACTGCTGCTGAGGGTAGATTTACTGGCCCGATATTGTGTGAGTCAGGAGAGAGGAGGATTCAAGAGCAATGTCGCATCAACTGCTGCTGAGGGTGATATGCCGATATGTGTGAGTCAGAGAGAGAGAGAGAGAGAGAGAGAGAGAGCGGAGGTAGACTGAGGACAGTGTCACATTGTAAGGGGGTGGGGGCCGATGCAGGCTGGTCACCGACTACGATGATTTGGTTTTGGACAGTGTTTTCCCCCGTGTAGTCCGGAAAGAACTGTCATTGTATGATACATTTCACAAGGGACTGAGACTTCTTCCATCAGTTGTCTCTCGGGCCAGTCGACCCTAAGGGAGCCCATCTCTCTTCGCGTCGGAGTGTGTGTGTGTGTGTGTGTGTGGTTTGTTTTGTTTCGTTTTTTGCTTACTCCCCACATAAAGCAGGCAGAACTGTGCTTACATGTCTAACAGTCGCAGGGGGGTCCTCTGTTATGACTGTTATTATTCCTGGTGTCATTTTATTCAAATGTTGTGATAATATGCTGTAATGATATTTTTGTACGTGGTATATGTACATTTGTATGTGTTTGTAAATTATAAAGTGAACTTGAAGATAAAATAAAGTTATTTACTACTTTCTTCTATTAGAAATAAAGGGACTCAGGAAACGAAACAACACGTGAGAGACTGTGAAAACACTTTATTCGATCCATTGATATTGACAGGTCAAAGAAAGTTACTCCTTTCCTCTGAGTTAAACAAGATGTTTGAGGGGAACAGGGTGACAAGTGTGTGTTGAGAGGATGGGCCAGCCTGCATTTCACGACTATTTGTTGTGACAATAATATACAAACATCAGTTGAACCCACGTTCTCTAAACAATTTTTCTTTTTGTTTCAAGATATGAAAGCAAAAGAAAAGTTAAATGTTGTGGACATCTTTGAGGAAAACGGCATTGTTTGAGTCATAACTCTTTTTCAAGAATTCGATGAAAGAAGTAATGTGTCTCAATGATGTGAGTCGTATTCGTGCAACAAAAGACTATAAAAAATAAAAAAAAAAAACCCAAAAAAACAACAGCATGAAAATGAAAATCGAAGCAATAAATTATTGTCACCGCAAACAATCAATCAAGGAAGTTTTCCTTTTAATTCCGGCTTCGCCAAAACTATTTCTGACAGCTGGAGAATCATGACCCTCATGCGGCCTGGCCATGGTAGGTTGAAATATTGTTGCATCAAAACACTTGTCTAAGAGTGGGAATTCCTTCTTGAAGGCCTCTTAATGTCAAGTTTACCAGACAGTTTCTTAATGGCATATACTTAGACTGTCGACTTCCCAGAATACTCCTGAAGATATCCAAGAAAAAACGATGACCCTACAAAAGACCAGATTTACAGTCATTATGGGCTACATCCCTACCTCGCCTTTCTCCAACCTGACTGTGCTACTTACCTACTTACTTTGGCCCATAGCTCGAGGGTGAGCATAGGCCAACTGCCATCGCACTCGGTTCTGGGCTGCTCGCTGAATGCCTGTCCAGTTGGTCCCGTGCATCTTCATCTCTGCCTCAGTGGCTTGGCGTGTAGTGCTGGATGCTGGCTTCCTGAGAGTGTGTCCAATCCAGCTCCACTTCCTCCACAGAATCTGCTTGGCCACTGGTTCCTGTCCCGCTTGCTTCCATAGATCTTCATCGACTCTGTACTGAAAATGAAAGATACTCTTTGGATGTGCTGACAGTGAGAGAGAATGATGGATCCAGTGCGCCAACCCTACCACGACATATAATTCACAAGGACTATGGACAATGAAGGAAAGAAAGTCCCGCGTTTCTGTTGCAGGACATTCCCTACTGATCACGGCATGACGAGCGACAGAACAAAACAGGACACCATTGAATGAACAACAGCGCACTGTGCCAGCAAAAAGACGTGGAAATACCAAGGCTAGCATTCAAGTCATAGTTTCAATTCACTAGGGCTGATTGTTCAGACAAAACGTGTCTCAAAGCTCTCGATGTCGAACGCTAGAAACTCAACGTGTTACCTTCACGTGTAAAAGACCAATCTGGGAAATTACAAGGAATCAGAGTCCACAAACTAGATGCTTGATAGGAAAGAGCATGCTGGGAGACATAGACAGGGAACCTGCAGAGACACATGTTCTGCAAATTCACTAAAGGTAGAAACACCTCCTTAAGCATCCAGATGCCAGCGAGAGATATAGAACACGTGAATATAGAAAGAAGGCTCTCAATAGACAGAACAGGCTTGCCTCCAAAACTGAGAAGAAGGGAGTAATTACTTCAGAGTCCCCTTCCAGTTCGCCAGGGATCTATCCAAGCACCTAGAATTGGGCACACTCTCAGAAGGCAAAGAGCATAATTTCAGGAGAAAAAAAAATCAAGCACACAGCGAATGTTCACAGAAAATGTGGATCTCAGAGCAGCCTGCAGTGCCAAATGGGACGTTCTGTGACAAACCGCCAACGCTGGATGAGTTAAAGAAAGCAATGAAGAAACTCGGGTAAGATCATCTCCTGGACCAAGCAGAGTATGCTGTCTGCTGTATCAGGAATACCCTAATGCCCACAACCTGCTGTGAGCAGCATGGTAAACATTTATAGATCAGCAATTCATGGATGGTAGTAGATAAAGTGTGCATTCCCTAAGATCAGAATTTGAGGCACACAACCGGTTTAGACAGGTACTACTCAATTGTCGGTATGATGTGCCTAGTGTGTCGGCGAAGTGTGTGTGTGCTTTTCACCTTTTGCTTTAAGCTTCCACCGCTAACTAGCACCGCTGCTTGCAAAACTGCAAAAACAGGAGCAGAATGCGTTAGACTTTTCCTGTCAATTAACCACCTCTCCACCAGCAAGCCCAATGTACTGCTTCCTCGTGGCAACACACGTCAACTGGGACCTTACCGATTGAGGACAAACTTCAAGGGACTTGAAGGAAGTCTGGCCCCAAAACGTGTGGCATGCAGACCCACAGCTGTGTGGATACGCCCTGGAGCCCACAAACCAGACTCCCAGCTATAGATCAAATAGCTTCACTGCCTTTGCATGTCTCAGGAGAGACAAAGGCTAAGGGAGTCAACCCAGAGAGAAAATCCAGAGCAGAGCCCCTAAGGCGGTTGGGCTACACGCCATGACACCTTCTGGCAACTCCTGTAGCCGAGTTGGCACCATACTGTACTGGCTTGTCCTTTCTGTTGGATCCTGTCAGCAAAGCCGAGGCAGGGATTCTGGCAATTGGGCACTCTATGATCTCCACACCTTTCGCCAAAGCCTGTGCCCTGGAAAGGTCACTCTAGTGCCGCTATCCCAGCGATAGAGACAACACGGGAGACAGCAGTTACGAGTTATAAGCCCAAGCGTATTTGCATAAGCTTGGGCACTGCAGGTTGTCTTCAAAGGTGTGAAGGTTCACCACGTTCACCTAATGCCCGCCTTAAGCTGGGCAGGCCCCAGCCAATAAGGTGCAGACCTGCCACAGTCTGCCTGCTTCAGTGGGTGCTAGGAGCTCAGGGGAAGACCAAAGAGCAGACTGTAAACCCTGCACCAAGCAATAAAAGCAAAAAGAAATTCAAACTACCAGCCTTGCAGCTGGCAACCTGGAACATCAGAACGATGTGTCCTGGCTTTTCTGGCGACCTCCAGCAAGTTGACACAGACATTATCGACCACGAGCTGAAGAGGTTCAAAATCGACATTGCCGTGTTGCAAGAGACAAGACTCCCCTCCAAAGGCAAACTCAGAGAGAAAAAAAAAAACTACGCGTTCATTTGGCAAGGACTGGAGCCAGAGGAGCATCGACAGTATGGCGTCGCATTTGCGGTGTGAAACTATTTCTTATCCTCAGTTGACCCACCTTCCAACGGGACACCATGAATCCTCTCTCTCCGGCTCATGACCTCTTTGAGACCAACAGACATTCTTAGCATCTACGCCCCCACACTGCTCTACAGCCGAGGCTAAGGATGAGCTCTATGAAGAGCTGGAAGCCACGATCAGAGAGATACCTCAAACAAGCACCTGTTCTTGCTCAGGGACGTCAACGCCCGGATTGATGCAAACCACAGCTCCTGGCCCTGCTGCATTGGCTGCTTTGGCATTGGCAAGATCAATGAGAATGGACAGCGACTACTTGCGTTTGGTCCTTTCACGACCTCTGTATGACCTTCTTCCCCACCAAGCCATACACCACAGACTATCCTGGGGGCATCCCTGATGCCATCATTGGCATCAGCTGCACTTTGTGATCACTTGAAGACCTTTGCTCAACCATGTACCCGTCATCCATAGCTACCACAGTGCTGACTGCGACACTGACCACTCCTTGGTTGGCAGCAAGGTGCGTCTTCAGCCCAAGCAAATCCACCATTCCTAGCAGCGTGGATGTGAAGCCATGACGTCAGTGCCCAAACTGTTCAAATGCAGAGCCACTGACAAGGCCCAACAAACAGCACAATATCATGCTGGAACCACATCTACTGTGACCCTACAAATCCGCTTCTGACACCTATGGGAAGAGAGTGAGGAAGAATGAAGACTGATATGAAGCTGGAATCATGGAGATGGAGCCTGCCATTGTCGCTAAGCGAGTCGCACTCCTCAATCAAAAAGCTCATAACAACACCAAGTGGACCGCCTGTAAATGCATCAATGGGTACTGGCTGAACCTGTGCCAGGGCATCAAGATCTCCACCAACTGTGGCAACATTCACGCCACGTACAAAGGCATGAAGAAAGCGTTCTGCCCTAGCGCCATCAAGATCGCTGCTCTAAAATCTACGTCAAGGGAAGTCATCACTGACCACTGCAAACAATGAGAAATTGTCGAAGCACTACCAGGAGCTGTACTCTAGGGAGAACTCAGTCACCCACACAGCCATTGAGAACACCACCTCCCTGCCTGCCATGGAGGAGCTCAACACAATACCCACCATTGAGGAAGTCAGCAAGGCCATCGACTCTGCTAGCCTGTGGTAAAGCCCCAGGCAGTGATGGTATTTCAGCAGAAGTCATCAAAGTTGGCAAGGAGAGTTCTCTCCTGTCACCTCCATGAGCTTCTTCTGCTGTGTTGGTGGAAGAGACCATACCCCAGGACATGCGCGATGCAAACATCATAACACTATACAAGAACAAAGAGGACTGCAGCTAATGGAAAACTACCACAGAATATCCCTCTTCGGCATTGTGGCAAAACCTTCACACACGTCGTCCTCTACAGGCTGCAGCTACTTGCCAAACGAGTGTACTCGGTGGCACAGTACGGCTTCATCACTGCAAAATCAACGATCGACATGATATTCTTCCTGTGGTAGTGACAAGAGAAGTGCTGCAAGCAGAGAAGGCCCTTGTTCGTTACCTTCATCGACCTGATTGAGGCGTTCGACATGGTCAGTATGTCAGGTCTCTTTACCCTACTACACTGGATTGGATATCCTCCCGAGCTCCTGAAGATGTCACATCCTTCCATGACAACGTGAATGTCCAGTACGACAGTTCATCTTCGGACCCCTTCCTAATCCTGGCCCCCAGCACAGGCTGTCCACAGCATTACTCCCCACCACTGGCTGTTTACAGCGCTATTCCCCAGCTCTGGCTGTCCGCAGCGCTACTCCCCAGCATAGGCTGTCTACAGCACTATCCCCAGCACAGGCTGTCCACAGCGACCTTTCAGATTTAGACACATCAGAATCAGACAACAGAAGAAAAGAGAGTCAACCTCAGGAATTATGTTCTTATCAAGTGTACACACACACACACACACACACACACACACACACATACACACACACACACACACACACACACACACACACACACACACACACACACACAACACACACACATACGCAGGCACGCACACAGGCACTCACACATGCGCGCATGCGTGCAACACACACACACACACACACACACACGCACGCACGCACGCACGCACGCACGCACGCACGCACAGCACACACACACACACACACACACACACACACACACACACCACACGAACATTAATCTCTTTAGAATTTAATGAAAATTAAAACATGAGCGCGTGTGAGCATGTGTGCGTGCGTGCATGCGTGCCCGCGTACGTGCATGCGTGCGTGCATGCATGCATGGGTGCATACATGAGCGCATAACTGCAAGCTTTCGTGTGTGTATGTGTGTCTGTGTGTGCCTGTGCATATGTGTATGTGTGCATGTATGCATGTGTGCATATGTGTGTGTGTGTTTGTTGTGTGTGTGTGTGTGTTATGTATGTGTGTGTGTGTGTGTGTGTGTGTGTGTGTGTGTGTGTGTGTGTGTGTGTGTGTGTGTGTGTGTGTGTGTGTGTGTGTGTGTGTGTGTCTGTGTGTGTGTGTCTGTGTGTGTGTGTCTGTGTGTGTGTGTGTGTGTGTGTGTGTGTGTGTGGCACGCGCACACATGCGTGCGTACATCCGTGCACGTGTTCATGCAGGACTATGTGAATGCGTGCTTGCGTGAATATGTGTGTTGCGTGTTTGTGCTCAGCATGTGGGCATTATACATGTGTGTGTGCGTGCGTGCATTCGCGCACGTGTGTGTATGTATGCATGTGCGTGTGTTTGTGTTTGTGTGTGTGTGTGCGTGTGTGTGTGTGTGCGTGTGTGGTGTGTGTGTGTGTGTGTGTGAGAGAGAGAGAGAGAGAGAGAGAGAGAGAGAGAGAGAGAGGGGGTGAGGTTTGTGTAGAGAATGTTCTAGGCTTTTTCACGTGGGCCGATGCCAATGGAGAAAATGATGACTAATTTTCATCTGTGTCCAAGCACAGATCAGACTGATCTAAACATTCTTGAGCAGATCTTTTGACGGGTCGGCTTTTCTTTGTTTTCCGATGACCAAGAAGGCAGGCTGATTGAAAGAATCGACACGATGTAAACTGACAAAAAGAAAGATCAGGAGCGAGAGTTGTCCAGATTTCTGACATTCTCTCTATGTCACGAGCAGCGTTTTCTTTTGTAGTGTAACATTGAGAATGGGCTGACATGTGTCTCGTTCTTTTCAGTTTATGGTAGCATTTCATGCAGATACACTTGTCAATGCAGAATCAGTCAAACACACACACACACACACACACACACACACACACACACACACACACACACACACACACACAGAGGAATCACTAGATTTTACAGCTTACTCACGCTTGGGTACTCACTTGTACACTCTTACTCTTATGTATGCTCAGAGAGAGAAGAGAGAGAGAGAGAGAGAGAGAGAGAGAGAGAGAGAGAGCAACAACAACAACTACAACAACAACAGCAGCAGCAACCACACACACACACACACACACACACACACACACACACACACACACACACACATGCGCGCGCGCACAAGCACGCACGCACACACGTGTGGTGTGTGTGTGTGTGTGTGTGTGTGTGTGTGTGTGTGTGTGTGTGTGTGTGTGTGTGTTTGAGAGAGAGAGAGAGAGAGAGAGAGAGAGAGAGAGAGGGAGGGAGAGACAGGAAAACAAGCACTTGGTGGATGTATGATGTCTGAGCTCCAAGGCTCTCACGCTGCGATGAACAGTAGCGCTAGGCTATACAGAGCCGCCTGGCACTTCACTGATGCACTCAGCACCCACGAAAAAAAAATACTTAAGGATACACACAAACGCAGGATGTACTGAAGTTTTATCAAACGGCAAAAAGAAGAATCCAACACACAAATCACACACAGAGTTAATTATATCCAGTTATGGAGTGTGGAAGCATAATAAAGCATACAAACACAAGAGAAAACTGTAGCACAAGAATCACGCAGTACTCGTTGTCTGCAGCTGCTAGACGCGCTGTTCCCACCCTCCCGTTTATCGCTACACAGCGGTGAAGGTCACAGCGTGGGTTTATCGGCCAGGCAAGAAAGCCAGGAACTAAACAGTGTGATTTTCATCTGGGCCGTGAAGGACCCTTTTGAACATTGCATCAATGAAGCAAATGTCATAGGAGAGTTAATGGTATAAAGGAAACATAAGTACCATTTTGAACATTGCGTCAATGAAGCAAATACCATAGGAGAGTTAATGGTATAAAGGAAACATAAGAACCCTTTTGAACATTGCATCAATGAAGCAAATGTCATAGGAGAGTTAATGGTATAAAGGAAACATAAGTACCATTTTGAACATTGCGTCAATGAAGCAAATACCATAGGAGAGTTAATGGTATAAAGGAAACATAAGAACCCTTTTGAACATTGCGTCAATGAAGCAAATACCATAGGAGAGTTAATGGTATAAAGGAAACATAAGTACCATTTTGAACATTGCGTCAATGAAGCAAATACCATAGGAGAGTTAATGGTATAAAGGAAACATAAGAACCCTTTTGAACATTGCGTCAATGAAGCAAATACCATAGGAGAGTTAATGGTATAAATGAAAGATAAGGACCCTTTTGAACATTGCGTCAATGAAGCAAATACCATAGGAGAGTTAATGGTATAAAGGAAACATAAGGACCCTTTTGAACATTGCGTCAATGAAGCAAATACCATAGGAGGTTATGGTATGAAATGTAACAGAAACCGTGCCAAAACGGAACACATCGTTCAACCTATTCCTTAGAATGGTGACACAGAATTAGACAGAAAAGAGAAACGCAAGATTGATGAATTTTGCCCTTATCCAGATATTTAAACAGATATAAAAGAAGAGACTGAGCATTTTTAAACAGTAATTGATGCAAAGAAACCATATGGCAACAGCTTTACGACTAACTTATTAATGGCATAACACTGTGGATATTTTGGCAGTTTTATCAAACACATGTGTGCTCAAGTTAAATAAGAATCTAGCTCAGACGGGCCTCTACGATACACATAAGTTAAGCAAAGCAACAGTTCAATGTTCTAACGATTCTGAACCAGATTTAGACTAAGAATGTTATCAGGGTTATATCAAACAGCTATAGGGTACCCAAGAAAAAAAAATCAAACCAGTCAGGCAGCAGTTTGAAAATTATCGCTCAATGGTATCAAGAGACTGGTGTCGAGAGATCTTCCATCAAAAATATGACAACCATGACATCATTCTGCTTTCTCAAGGCATCATGAAAATTATCGCTCAATGGTATATGAGACTGGTGTCGAGAGATCTTCCATCAACAATATAACAGCCATGACATCATTCTGCTTTCTCAACAAGGCATCATGAAAATTATCGCTCAATGGTATTATGAGACTGGTGTCGAGAGATCTTCCATCAACAATATAACAGCCATGACATCATTCTGCTTTCTCACAAGGCATCATGAAAATTATCGCTCAATGGTATTATGAGACTGGTGTCGAGAGATCTTCGATCAGCAATATAAAAATCAAGACATTATTCTGCTTTCTCAACAAGGCATCATGAAAATTATCGCTCAATGGTATCACGAGACTGATGTTGAGTGATCTTCCATCAACAATATAAAAACCAAGACATTATTCTGCTTTCCCAACAAGACATCGTGAACATGTTTTCTGCAATGAAACCAGAATCGAACCAACTGACGACCCAGGCTACTTGATCATAGGTTTTACAGAGAGCTGACTTTAGAAAGCAGGCTGTGGACATCAGTTGTACTCAAATGCTGAAGGAGGCTGTCTGCCACTAAAATCGGCGGTGTCCCAGGCACTTGTTCTTTGTGTTTGTAATTGTATATTGGGAATCTCAATACACAATTTCCTAAAGCATAAAGTAATAGGACATGGGACTGTCAAAATGACCTTGGAAATTAGAAAGGACACACCTCTTGAAATGTTGTTTAACATGTGTGGTCATTTTTTCAACGCAGGTCAGACTTGCACTAGAGCATGTGACGACATTTCAGAGCACTTGAAAATGCCCCACATCCACTATATGAGGTGGTCAGGAAAGCACTCGTCTAGGACGTGTCGAATTCTGAATGAGGCTAGCAGAAGAAAACATACAGCTTGTTGGTCAGTTATTAGAACGTAAAGAACATACATACACACACACACACGCGCACGCATGCGCGCGCACGCATACGTACGCACACGCTCACCTCACACACACACACACCACACACACACACACACACACACACACACACACACACACACACCACACACACACACACACACACACACACACACCTTCTGAAAGGATGTGGTGGAGAAAAAGCACATGAAAGGTGGAAGGTATGGGGCGATCAGGGGTTGTTGGGGAAAAACACAAAAGTTACAGAAAACAAAAGGACTTCAAGAAAGTCTTCAGAGAATTAGGTATTTAAAGACAGGTGGTTTTAGCCCTGATCTCTTTACCAGACCACGCCCAGGTCACTGACCTTCTCCCTACCGAACAGCACAGAGGTCGTTTCCTTTCGCCATACAGAAACACTCCCCCTTCATGACCTTACCCACTACAGAACACACCTAGGTCATTGCCTTTCTCATAAGAAAAACTTCCACCCTTCATGACCCTTCACCCTATGAAAACACACCTAGGTCATTGCCCTTCTCCATACAGAAACACTCCCCCTTCATGACCCTTCACCCAAAAAACACACCTAGGTCATTGCCCTTCTCCATACAGAAAAACTCCCCCTCCATGACCCTTCACCCCATGAAAACACACCTAGGTCATTGCCCTTCTCCATACAGAAACACTCCCCCTTCATGACCCTTCACCCCACAAAAACACACCTAGGTCATTGCCCTTCTCCATACAGAAAACTCCCCTCATGACCCTTCACCCACATAAAACACACTAGGTCATTGTCCTTCTCCATACAGAAACACTCCCCTTCATGACCCTTCACCCCACAAAAACACACCTAGGTCATTGCCCTTCCATACAGAAATACTTCCCCTCATGACCCTTCACCCCACAAAACACACCTAGGTCATTGCCTTTCTCCATACAGAAACACTCCCCTCCATGACCCTTCACCCCAAAAACACACCTAGGTCATTGCCCTTCATACAGAAACACTCCCCCTCATGACCCTTCACCCACAAAAACACACTGGTCATTGCCCTTCTCCATACAGAAACACTTCCCCTTCATGACCCTTCACCCATAAACACACCTAGGTCATTGCCCTTCTCCATACAGAAACACTTCACCCTTCCATGACCCTTCACCCCAAAAAACCACCTAGGTCATTGCCCTTCATACAGAAACACTCCCCTCCATGACCCTTCACCCACAAAAACGCATCTGGTCATTGCCCTTCTCATACAGAAACACTCACCCTCCATGACCCTTCACCACACAAAAACGCACCTAGGTCATTGCCCTTCTCCATACAGAAACACTCCCCTCCATGACCCTTCACCCCACAAAAACGCACCTAGGTCATTGCCCTTCTCCATACAGAAACACTTCCCCTCCATGACCTTCACCCAGAAAACACACCTAGGTTATTGCCCTTCTCCATACAGAAACACTCCCCATTCATGACCCTTCACCCCAAAAAACACACCTAGGTCATTGCCCTTCCATACAGAAACACTTCCCCTCCATGACCCTTCACCACAGAAAAACACACTAGGTCATTGCCTTCTCCATACAGAAACACTCCCTTCATGACCGTTCACCACAGAAAAAACACACTAGGTCATTGCCCTTCTCCATACAGAAACACTCCCCTTCATGACCCTTCACCCACAAAAAACACACCTAGGTCATTGCCTTTCTCCATACAGAAACACTCACCCTCCAGACCGTTCAGCCACAAAAACACACCTAGTCATTGCCCTTCTCCATACAGAAACACTTCCCCTTCATGACCCTTCACCCCAGAAAACACACCTAGGTCATTGCCCTTCTCCATACAGAAACACTCCCCTTCATGACCCTTCACCCACAAAAACACACCTAGGTCATTGCCCTTCTCCATACAGAAACACTCCCCTTCATGACCCTTCACCCCACAAAAACACACCTAGGTCATTGCCCTTCTCCATACAGAAACCTCCCCCTTCATGACCCTTCACCCATGAAAAACACACCTAGGTCATTGTCCTTCTCCATACAGAAACACGTCCCCTCATGACCCTTCACCCCATGAAAACACACCTAGGTCATTGTCCTTCTCCATACAGAAACACTTCCCCTTCATGACCCTTCACCCATGAAAAACACACCTAGGTCATTGCCCTTCATACAGAAACACTCCCCCTTCATGACCCTTCACCCCACGAAAACACACCTAGGCCATTGCCTTCTCCATACAGAAACACTCCCCTTCATGACCCTTCACCCTACAAAAACACACCTAAGTCGTTACCTTCTCCATACAGAAACACTCCCCCTCCATGACCCTTCACCCCAGAAAAACACACCTAGTCATTGTCCTTCTCCATACAGCAACACTCCCCCTTCATGACCCTTCACCCACAAAAACACACCTAGATCATTGTCCTTCTCCATACAGAAACACTCCACGTCCATGACCCTTCAACCTAGAAAAACACACTAGGTCATTGCCTTCTCCATACAGCAACACTCCCCCTTCATGACCCTTCACCCCACAAAAACACACCTAGATCATTGTCCTTCTCCATACAGAAAACTCCACGTCCATGACCCTTCAACCTATGAAAACACACCTAGGTCATTGCTCTTCTCCATACAGCAACACTCCCCCTTCATGACCCTTCACCCCAGAAAAACACACTAGGTCATTGCCCTTTTCCTGCCAGAACGGTCCTATGTCATCTTCTCCACTGTACAACGCACCTAGGTAACTACCTTCTTCTCACAGAACGCAACTAGGTCACTACCTTCTTACCTACAGTACGCACCCACGTCACTACCACTTCTTGTCCCAGACACACCCAGTTCACTCATTCTTTGTACCAGAACACAACGCACTAGGTAACTACCCTTCTTCCCTCACAGAACCACCTAGGTCACTACCTTCTTCCTACCAGTACGCACCCACGTCACTACACTTCTTTGTACCAGAACACACCCAGTTCACTACACTTCTTTGTACCAGAACACACCCAGTTCATACCCTTCTTTCTACCAGAACACACCCAGTTCACTACCTTCTTTCTCAGAACACACCCAGGTCACTACACTTCTTTGTACCAGAACACACCCAGTTCACTACACTTCTTTGTACCAGAACACACCCAGTTCACTACACTTCTTTGTACCAGAACACACCCAGGTCACTACCCTTCTTTCTACCAGAACACACCCAGGTCACTATCCTTCTTCCTGCCAGAACACACCCAGGCCACTACCCTTCTTTCTACCAGAACACACCCAGGTCACTACCCTTCTATCTACCAGAACACACCCAGGTCACTACCCTTCTTCCTATCAGAACACACCCAGGTCACTACCCTTCTTCCTACCAGAACGCACCTAGGTCACTACCCTTCTTCCTACCAGAACGCATCCAGTTCACTACCCTTCTTCCTACCAGAACACAACCCAGGTCACTACCCTTCTTCATACCAGAACGCACCCAGGTCACTACCGTTCTTCCTCACAGAACGCAACCAGGTCACTACCCTTCTTCCTACCAGAACACACCCAGGTCACTACCTTTTCCTACCAGAACGCACCCAGGTCACTACCCTTCTTTCTACCAGAACACACCCAGTTCACTACATTTCTTTTCTACCAGAACACACCGAGTTCACTACCCTTCTTTCTACCAGAACGCACCCTGGTCACTACCCTTCTTCCTACCAGAACACACCCAGGTCACTACCCTTCTTCCTAGCAGAACGGACACAGGTCACTGCCCTTCTTCATACCAGAACACCTCAGGTCATTACCCTTCATCCTACCAGAACACACCCAGGTCACTGCCCTTCTTCCTACCAGAACACACCAGTTCACTGCCCTTCTTCCTACCAGAACACACCTAGGTCATGATCCTCATTCCTACTAGAACACACCCAGTTCAATACCCTTCTTTCTACCAGAACACACCCAGTTCAATGCCCTTCTTTCTACCAGAACACACCCAGGTCACTACCCTTCTTCCTCCCAAAACGCACCTAGGTCACTACCCTTCTATCAACCAGAACACACCCAGTTCACTACCCTTCTTCCTCCGGAACGCACCTAGGTCACTACCCTTCTATTAACCAGAACACACCCAGTTCACTACCCTTCTTCCTCCCAGAACGCACCCAGGTCACCACCCTTCTATCTACCAGAACGCACCTAGGTACACTACCCTTCTATCTACCGGAACGCACCTAGGTCACCACACTTCTATCTACCAGAACGCACTTAGGTCACTGCCTTCTTCCTACCAGAACGCCCATAGGTCACTACCCTTCTTCCTCCCAGAACGCACCTAGTTTCATACCGTTCTTGCTCCCAGAACGCACCAAGATTCCTACTGCTCTTCTCCCAGACCGCACCTAAGTCATGATCCTTATTCCTACAAGAACGCACCTAGGGAACTAAGCTTCTTCCTACCAGAAACACACCCAGTTCACTACCTTCGTCCCTGCAGAATGCACCCAGGTCATGATCCTCATTCCTACCAGAACACACCAGGTCATGGCACTTCTTTCTACCAGAACGCACCCAGTTCACTACCCTTCTATCTACCAGAACACACCTAGGTCACTACCCTTCCTACCAGAATTCACCTAGGTCACTACCCTTCTTCCTCCCAGAACGCACATAGTTTCATGCCGTTCTTGCTCCCAGAACGCACCAAGATTCCTACTGCTCTTCCTCCCAGACCGCACCTAAGTCATGATCCTTATTCCTACAAGAACGCACCTAGGGAACTAAGCTTCTTCCTACCAGAAACACACCCAGTTCACTACCCTTCGTCCCTGCAGAATGCACCCAGGTCATGATCCTCATTCCTACCAGAACACACCAGGTCATGGCACTTCTTTCTACCAGAACGCACCCAGTTCACTACCCTCCTATCTACCAGAACACACCTAGGTCACTACCCTTCCTACCAGAATTCACCTAGGTCACTACCCTTCTTCCCCCCAGAACGCACCCAGGTCATGATCCTCATTCCTACCCGAACACACCCAGTTCACTACCCTTCTTTCTACCAGAACACACCTACGTCACTACCGTTTTTTCTACAAGAACGCACCTAGGTCATGATTCTCATTCCTACCAGAACGCACCCAGGTCATGATCCTCATTCCTACCAGAACACACCCAGTTCACTATCCTTCTTTCTACCAGAACACACCCAGGTCATTACCCTTCTTTCTACCAGAACACACCCAGTTCACTATCCTTCCTCTACCAGAACACACCCAGGTCACTACCCTTCTATCAACCAGAACGCACCCAGTTCACTACCTTTCTTTCTGCCAGAACGCACCTAGGTCATGATCCTCATTCCTACCAGAACGCACCTAGGTCATGATCCTCATTCCTACCAGAAGACACCCAGTTCACAACCCTTCTTCCTCTCGGAACGCACCTAGGTCACTACCGTTCTTTCTACAAGAACGCACCTAGGTAACTGCCCTTCTATCTACCAGAACGCACTTTGGTCACCACTGTTCTTTCTACCAGAACACACTTAGTTTACTACAGTTCTTCCTACCAGAACACACCTAGGTTACTACCCTTCTATCTACCAGAACGCACTTTGGTCACCACTGTTCTTTCTACCAGAACACACTTAGTTTACTACAGTTCTTCCTACCAGAACACACCTAGGTTACTGCCCTTCGTTCTACCAGAGCACACCGAGGTCACTACCCTTCTATCTACCAATACGCACCTAGGTCACTCCCCTTTTATCCACCAGAACGCACCTAGATCTGTACCCTTCTATCCACCAGAACGCACTAGATCTATACCCTTCTATCCACCAGAACGCACCTAGGTCTGTACCCTTCTATCCACCAGAACGCACCTAGATCTATACCCTTCTATCCACCAGAACGCACCTAGATCTGTACCCTTCTATCCACCAGAACGCACCTAGGTCTGTACCCTTCTATCCACCAGAACGCACCTAGATCTGTACCCTTCTATCCACCAGAACGCACCTAGGTCTGTACCCTTCTATCCACCAGAACGCACCTAGGTCTGCACCCTTCTATCCACCAGAACGCACCTAGGTCTGCACCCATCTATCTCCCAGAATGCACCTAGGTCACTACCCTTCTTTCTACCACAACGCACTTAGGTCACTACCCTATCTATTAGAAGGCACCTAGGTGTCTATCTTTCTTTCTTCCAGAACGCACCTAGGTCACTACCCTTCTATCTACCAGAATGCACCTAGGTCATTACCCTTCTTTCTACCAGAACGCACTTAGTTTACTACTATCTTTTAGAAGGCCCTAGGTGTCTACCCTTCTATCTACCAGAATGCACTTAGGTCACTACCGGTCTTTCTACAATAACACACCCAACTCACTGCCCTTCTCCCTAAGAGAACACATCTAGGTCACTGCCCTTCTTTATACCAGAACACATCCACGTCACTGTCCTTCTTCATACCAGAACACACACAGAGATCACTCCCCTTCTTCCTACCAGTACGCACTTAGGTCTCTACACTTACATCTGCCTGATCGCACCTATGTAATTACCCTTCTCCCGAACAGAAGACATGTAGGTCACCGCCCTTCTTTATACCAGAAACACATCCATGTCACTACCCTTCTCCCTAACAGAACACATCCAGATCACTACCCTTCTCCCTAACAGAAGACATCTAGGTCACCGCACTTCTTTATATCAGAACGCACTTAGGTCACTATCGTTCTTCCTACCAGAACACACTTAGGTCACTACCCTTCTTTCTACCAGAACGCACCCAGTTCACTACCCATCTATCTACCAGAACGCTCCGAGGTCACTACGTTCTTCCTACCAGAATGCACCTAGGTCACTACCCTTCTTCCTACCAGAACACACTTAGGTCATTACCCTTCTTCCCCCCAGAACGCATCCAGATCCTGATCCTCATTCCTACCCGAACACACCCAGTTCACTACCGTTCTTTCTACCAGAACACACCTACATCGCTACCGTTCTTTCTACCAGAACGCACCCAGGTCACTACCCTTCTATCTACCAGAACGCATCTAGGTCAGGATCCCCAGTCCTACCAGAACACACCCAGTTCACTACCCTTCTTTCTACCAGAACACACCCAGGTCACTGCACTTCTTCCCCCCAGAATGCACCCAGGTCCTGATCCTCATTCCTACCCGAACACACCCAGTTCACTACCGTTCTTTCTACCAGAACACACCTACATCACTACCGTTCTTTCTACCAGAACGCACCCAGGTCACTACCCTTCTATCTACCAGAATGCATCTAGGTCAGGATCCCCAGTCCTACCAGAACACACCCAGTTCACTACCCTTCTTTCTACCAGAACACACCCAGGTCACTGCCCTTCTATGTACCAGAACACACCTAGGTCATGATCCTCATTCCTACAAGAACACACCCAGTTCACTACCCTTCTTTCTACCAGAACACACCCAGGTCACTGCCCTTCTATCTACCAGAACACACCCAGGTCTCTACCCTTCTATCTACCAGAACACACCCAGGGCATTACCCTTCTTTCTACCAGAACACACCCAGTTCACTACCCTTCTTTCTAGGTCACTACCCTTCTATCTACCAGAACGCACCTAGGTCACAACCCTTCTTCTTACCAGAACACACCCAGTTCACAACCTTTCTCTCTACCAGAACGCACCTAGGTCACTACCCTTCTTCCTACCAGAACGCACCTAGGTCATAATCCTCATTCCTACCAGAACACACCCAGTTCACTACCCTTCTTCCTCTCGGAACGCACCTAGGTCACTACCGTTCTTTCTACCAGAACGCACCTAGGTCACTACCCTTCTATCTATCAGAACGCACTTTGGTCACTACTGTTCCTTCTACCAGAACGCACTTAGTTTACCACCGTTCTTCCTACCAGAACACACCTAGGTTACTGCCCTTCTTTCTACCAGGACACACCTAGGTTACTGCCCTTCGTTCTACCAGAACACACCGAGGTCACTACCCTTCTATCTACCATACGCACCGAGGTCACTCCCCTTCTATCCACCAGAACGCACCTAGATCTGTACCCTTCTATCCACCAGAACGCACCTAGGTCTGTACCCTTCTATCCACCAGAACGCACCTAGGTCTGTGCCCTTTTTCCTACCAGGATGCACATAGGTCGCTCCCCTTCTATCCACCAGACCGCACCTACTTCTGCACCCTTCTATCTACCAGAACGCAGTAGGTCACTACCCTTCTATCTACCAGAATGCACCTGGGTCACTACCCTTCTATCTACCAGAACGCACCTAGGTCTGTACCCTTCTATCCACCAGAACGCACCTATTTCTGCACCCTTCTATCTACCAGAACGCACCTAGGTCACTACCTTCTATCTACCAGAAAGCACCTAGGTCACTACCCTTCTATCTACCAGAATGCACCTAGGTCACTACCTTTCTTTCTACCAGAACACACCTAGGTCACTACCCTTCTATCTACCAGAATGCACCTAAATCACTACCCTTCTTTCTACCAGAACGCGCTTAGGTCACTACCCTATCTATTAGAAGATACCTAGGTGTCTACCGTTCTATCTACCAGAATGCACTTAGGTCACTCCCGGTCTTCCTACAATAACACACCCAGCGCACTGCCCTTCTCACTAAGAGAACACATCTAGGTCACTGCCCTTCTTTATACCAGACACATCCACGTCACTATCCTTCTTTATACCAGAACACATCCACGTCACTATCCTTCTTCATACCAGAACACTGCCCTTCTTCCCACCAGAACACACTTAGCTCACTACCCTTCTCCGTAACGGAACACATCCAGGTCACTACCCTTCTTTATACCAGAACACATCCAGTCTAACAAAACACATGCTACAAGAACGCACCTAGGTCACTATCCTTCTTCCTACCAGAAAAACACCCAGTTCACTACCCTTCGTCCCCGCACAACGCACCCAGGTCATGATCCTCATTCATACCAGAACACACCCAGGTCACTACCCTTCTTTCTACCAGAACACACCCAGTTCACAACCCTTCTTTCTATCAGATCACACCTACGTCACTACCATTTTTTCTACCAGAACGCACCTAGGTCATGATCTCATTCCTACCAGAACACACCCAGTTCACTATCCTTCTTTCTACCAGAACACACCCAGGTCATTACCTTTCTTTCTACCAGAACACACCCAGTTCACTACCCTTCTTTCTACCAAACGCACCCAGGTCATTACCCTTCTTCAACTAGAACGCACCCAGGTCACTACCCTTCTTTCTGCCAAAACGCACCGAGGTCATGATCCTCATTCCTACCAGAACGCACGTAGGTCATGACCTCATTCCTACCGGAACACACCCAGGTCACTACCCTTCTATCTACCAGAACACACCCAGTTCACTACCCTTCTTTCTACTAGAACACACCCAGTTCACTACCTTCTTCCTTCCAGAACGCACCCAGGTCACTACCCTTCTTCCTACCAGAACTCACCTAGGTCATGATCCTCATTCCTACCAGAACACACCCAGTTCACTTCCCTTCTTCCTCCCGGAACGCACCTAGATCACTACCGTTCTTTCTACCAGAACGCACTTAGGTCACTATCTTTCTATCTACCAGAATGCACTTCGGTCACTACTGTTCTTTCTACCAGAACACACTATATAGTTTTACAAAACCTAACGTTCATTACACTACTACAGTCTACACACCTAGGTTACTGCCCTTCTATCTAACAGAACGACCTAGGTCTGTACCCTTTTTCCTACCAGGATGCACATAGGTTACTCCCCTTCTATCTACCAGAACGCACCTAGGTCACTACCCTTCTATCTTCTAGAACGCACCTAGGTCACTACCCTATCTATTAGAAGGCACCTAGGTGTCTACCTTTCTTTCTACCAGAACGCACTTAGGTCACTACCCTATCTATTAGAAGGCACCGGTCTTCCTACAATAACACACCCAGCTCATTGCCCTTCTCCCTAAGAGAACACATCTAGGTCACTGCCCTTCTTTATACCAGAACACATCCACGTCACTATCCTTCTTCATACCAGAACACATCCACGTCACTGTCCTTCTTCATACCAGAACACACCCAGATCACTCCCCTTCTTCCTACCAGTACGCACTTAGGTCTCTACACTTACATCTACCTGAACGCATCTATGTCATTACCCTTCTCCTGAACAGAAGATGTCTAGGTCACCACCCTTCTTTATACCAGAACACATCCACGTCACTACCCTTCTCCCTAACTGAACACATCCAGGTCACTACCCTTCTCCCTAACAGAACACACTTAGGTCTCTACACTTATATCTACCTGAACGCACCTACGTCCCTACCCTTCTCCCTAACTGAACACATCCAGGTCACTACCCTTCTCCCTAACAGAACACATCCAGGTCACTACCCTTCTCCCTAACAGAAGACATCTAGGTCACTGCACTTCTTTATATCAGAACGAACTTAGGTCACCACCGTTTTTCCTACCAGAACACACTAACGTCATTATCCTTCTTCCCACCAGAACACACTTAGGTCACTAGCCTTCTCCCTAATGGAACACATCCAGGTCATTACCATTCTTTATACCAGAACACATCCAGCCCTAACAAAACACATGCGGGTCACTACCCTTCTTTATACCAGAACACATCCAGGTCACTACCCTTCTCCCTAACAGAGCACATCTTGGTCACTGCCCTTCTTCATACCAGAACACATCCAGGTCACTACCCTTCTCTATACCAGAACATATCCAGGTCACTACCCTTCTCCCCAACAGAACACACCTAGATAATTACCCTTCTTCATACCAGAACGCATTCAGGTCACTACCCTTATTCCTACCAGAACGCACCCAGGTCGCTACCCGTTTTCCTACTAGAACACACCAAGGTCATGATTCCTTGATACCTTTATGTGGTAAGCTATAGGAAAAGGCATTGCCGGCATTCGAATTAGCACCTCAAGGATGTCGTCGTCGTCGTCGTCGTCGTTGTTGTTGTTGTTGTTGTTGTTGTTGTTTGATAACCCTTATAGCTGTCATTTACTTGTCCTAGGTTTGGAAATGTCAACTTAATGAAGCCTTGTTCCATTACCCCTCGACCAGATCCAGCTTAAGCTCTTTTTTGTGTTTCTTCCATGTTTTCTGTTTGTATCCTTCTCTTCCGGAAATCCTTACCTGTTCTAAGAGATCACAGGTTAATGGGCCTACAAATGCCCTCCCTCTGACCTCTACCTGTTCTAAGAGATCACAGGTTAATGGGCCTGCAAATGCCCTCCCTCCGACCTCTAAAGCGAAGGTTTGGATGCCAGAAGTCCTCAGTCTTCTGGCTAAAGTAACATGTTTTCAGTCCTGTATATACATGAGCTTGTATTCTTCATTCGCATTGCTTAGTGAGTTCATTCAAAGTCATTATTCTGTGTAATCCGACCCTGGTACTATTTCTTGTCTTATGCCACTCTCCTTGATGATTTGAAGGTAGTGATCCTTTTTTTTTTTTTTCCTATCTTTTTTAAAGATCAGCTGTGCAATCTCACTTATCCATTGCATCCAGTACCTCCTACTTTCCGGTTCATGATTTCACGGTTGTTCCAGATCATGTTGTGTGGCGTTTTTGTCGTATTGGACATCCTTGCTGGACTTTCTGGAGTGTGATCTTTTGTGTGGCAGTGTTAACCACATGTAAGGTTTCCTAGGTTCTTGGTTCTGCCTCCATGCGTACGATTCCTGGGTTAGGTTGTGGCAGTGTTAACCACATATAAGGTTTCCTAGGTTCTAGGTTCTGCCTCCATGCGTACGTTTCCTGGGTTAGGTTGTGGCAGAGTTAACCACATGTAAGGTTTCCTAGGTTCTAGGTTCTGCCTCATGCAGTGTTAACCACACGTAAGGTTTCCTAGGTTCTAGGTTCTGCCTCCATGCGTACGTTTCCTGGGTTAGGATGTTTTGCGTAAACACAGGACATGTTCCACCGTTTGCTTGCCTGGACAGAGCGCCATCACAGTGTAGTGATTGCAAAGAGAGTACTGATTATAGGGGGGGAAAGAGCGTATTTAAAAGTAATACATGCTGCAAAGGAAAATCTACAGGCAGAACTGGGGTGAAGCCAAGAGAACAGCCCAAGACAGAGCGAGATGGAGATCTGCAGTGCGGGTCATGAGTTCGATCAGAAAGAAGAGGACTAAGTTAGTAAGTATATTGAAAAGGAGCTGAACGATGGAAACAAAGTGAGAAAGTACAAGAAAAGGAGTGCAACGTGAAGAAGTGGGATGATGGCGTTGGAAGAGAGAAGTTGGGGGTGTGAGTGTAAAAGGAGTGTAGAAGAGTAGAAGCAAATCGACTCAAACATCAAGAAGAACAGACCAACACGCTGAGAGTAGACCCGGACATTGCGTGTTGCACGATGACAGGCGAGCAAGTAAAAACAAAACCCCCTCACAGCCAGTGTTGCATCCAGCTGATAAACAAAGTATGTATTGTTACTGGTTTCTCATGTGTCTGATGCATTGTTACTCGGGTTTTCTGTGCAGAGATTACCAGAAGTCCCCAAACCAACAAGGGCACCAACAGTACGTCATCCCTGAAGATTGGTGACTGGTGTCCAGGTGTACACCTTTCCATGAAACAAAACAACCCAGGTACAACGTTCACACAGAAGAACATATCCGATTGTGACAGTTACGCTTTGAAACTCTTCACAGTGCCAGGGGAGGTTGTATACGGACTGTGTGGGGGGTCCACTGTTTTCTGTAACCTGCACGTAAGGGTGACACAGGGTATGTATGTGCGTGCTCATGTTCAACAGTCGAAGTTCTGGTGTGGTTTAAGTGATAGAAACATCTGGAGAATTGATATCCTCCTAAAACCACGAGATTTTGCACAAAATTTTAAAAGCGTACGTCTGGAATGTGATTATAATGTACTTGAAAATCTCTTTTTTGAGTCACCTGCGAATGTAATGCAGATGATAATCACGAACAAACCGACAGCTACAATCAACATTCAAGCAATAAAATATGATAACTCATTCATGCAGCGTACGACAAACTATTCTGGTTATATAACCGCACCCTTTGTGGCTGACAATATTCCCTTCAGCGCAGAACTGACATTTCATGATATGCGCATCATCATGTTTAGTGCTCTGCAATCATACGTTCGAACTTCTTGCCCTTTCCTAAGTCCAATACAAGTGACCTACAGGAAACGCAATACATTTAAGGTGCATCGCGCTCATCTGTGTATTGAGCGTGCCACACCAGCGTCCATATTCCTTGCCTCATATATCAGAATACATTTCATTCACGATTCTTACTTACTAAACTTTTTCAGAATGTTTTTTTCTGTTTTTTCTTTCTTTGAACATCCCTATAAACTATCAAGTGGGCTGTTCAACTGTTCTGTGATCAATTATTCCAGATTTCATCCCTTTCTGCGATGCAATCTGAAGACAGAGTGTGAAGACGGACGGGATGAAACAGAACACTGTCCCTTCAGCAGTCCTGAGTGTCAGGGGATGGTGGCTTCAACTTACAAATGCTTTAAAATTGTCCAGGCGAGAGGTTCAGTAGGTGAAGTGCTATCCAGAGAGTGTATGAAATTTGGCTACAAACTGGCTTCTGTGAAAACTCGAAAAGAATTGACAGACTCCCTACAATTGCACAAATATAATTTCGTAATCGATGTACTATTGGGTTACTCTACAGGTTGGCATATGGTACCTTTTATGTACAGTAGATTCCGTAAATGGTATGACAATACTATGATATACAATATGAATCACTTCATAATTCCACCATATTACAAATTCGTTGCATCAAGGAGGTTTTTTGGGGGAGGGCACTGGGGAACGTGCGACTTTGGTACCGTTGACTTAAGGTCGCTTGCACACACAGCACAATGCGAATTAAAATTACAACAGTTTGGAGTGTTTCCTTCACAAGATGGACCAGGCCAGTTAGAGTTTACTCAGTCTGCCTTCACACAGAGTAGGCAGCACTTACTGGTGTGTCCACATAGTCATGTGGTCCATATCTTTATGGATTGTAACCCCAACATTGGCTATTGGAAGTCAAATTATTCCAAAGGTCCTATGTTCCCGGATTCGATTATTAAGGATGGCACCTTATTTTCGTCTGCTGAGAGAAATGCTACGTATGCACACAGCACATTCATTTGCAATGATGATCTCTCATCTTTGCATTACACTGCAGTGTGTGACTTCAGACAGGACTGTCCAGACAACAGTGATGAGTCATTCTGTCAGCACCCGTTGTGTCAAGGCTTCAGGTGTTCTATTGGTCAGTGTGTTTTACACAGTCAACGTCATAATGACTACTCTGACTGTGTGGATGATTCGGATGAGGTTGGGCACGATTTGGATTCGTGCACATATTGCATTCAGCTCTTAGACGTGAACATGAAACAACGATTTTACATCAACTTGGATGGTACTGGCTACTTTACACAGCTGAGATTGAAAACTGAAGAACCCTGTCCTGACACTCATTATCGTTGTACATCAGAATGGCTGTACTGTCTTCCTGTCTACACCCGATGCAATGGATTCTCTGACTGTGTTCATGGAGAGGATGAACAAGACTGTAATAAGGTTCGATGTTCTGGATTGTTCCAGTGCCGAGCATCTACAACTTGTCTCCACGGAGATCATCTGTGTGATGGCTGGGGCCAGTGTCCACAACGAGATGATGAACTGATGTGTGATACGACCTGCCCTGACGGTTGTGAATGTCAAGGTCATTCCTTTTTTTGCAGAAGATCTTTTTCTGTTGATTTCTTCTCACAGCTCCGGTATGTAGACGCCTCAGGGTCAGGAATGTCAGCGCATGATTTTATGTCAAACGCTTATCTTATTCGTCTCATTTTGTCTGGTTGCCTTATTTCCAATATGTCAGGGATACAGCTTCCCAACGTACAGTATATTGACCTCACAAACAACTTCTTGAAATATTTGGACACATCTGATTTTCTTGAGTTTCACAATTTAAAAACCTTACGATTAGCAAGAAACCCAATTAGGTCAAACACGATAAACACAATGACGAAACGTATTCACTACTCACTTAGGCACTTGGATGTATCAGAAACACGTCTTGATGCACTGGACAGGGAACTGTCTATTTTCTTGCCTTTGGTGAACCATTTCAATCTCTCCTTTTCAGCCATTACAATCATTGGACAACTAGGCTTTAAAAACATGCCATGTCTGAGAGAAGTGGACATTAGATTCAACCCAATTGAAGAGTATCCCTTGGATTTGCTGTCAGCGTCTGATCAGCTACATAATGTCTTTGCTTCAGACTACAAGGTTTGCTGTAAAAACGTACTTCCAAAACAGGCGGGTAAAATAAAGTGCTCCGCTCCCCACACTGTGCTCCCTACATGCACGAAGCTGATGCCCACTGAATTGTACAGAGTTTTCTTCTGGGTGGTCAGTGTGTGCGCCACATTCGGAAATTTGGTAAGTCTCTTCAGCTTATTTTCATTCAAAGGAGATTTTGAAAGCAGTTCGTTGATTATTGCTAATTTACTGTTGGCTCATTCTTCTATGGGATATCACGTTAGTATTGTGACAGCAGCTAGTGAGATATTTGATGATCGTTACATCCATTCTGAAAAGGTATGGATTAACAGCCTGCCATGTAAGATGGCTGGACTGCTTTTCTATCTCTCCTGTGAGGTGTCAGTTTTGATCCTTGGGTTCATCACTATGGATCACATCGCTGTCGTTTGCTTTGGTGGGGACTCATGTTCACTAAAAACAGAGTCGCTGAGGCCAGCTCTCATAGTAGCATGGTGTGCTGGAACCCTGATATCCCTAACACCATTTCTCCCTGGGATGTCACAGTGGGGACTTCACAGTCAGTCGGGGGTGTGCCGCATGGCATTACTTCATCAATATAAGCCACACAAACAATTCCGGTGGTCAGATGTCATTGTGGCTATCAACTCCATCATCTACCTGGCAATAAGTGCGGGCCAAATCATGATCTACAGACGAACACCTGAATTCAGGACTATCCTGAAATTCTCATCAAGAGCTGTGTATTCAGCGGTGCATCTGATGAGAAAAGTCGTGGCTATAAACAGTGCATGCTGGTTCATTCTCGGCTCTGCCGTAGTAACGGCCACCAATGGAATTTCCGCATTAAACCCTACCCATGATGCCGTGGTGGTGTTTGCTCTACCTCTCAGCTCAGCTTTGAGTCCATTTCTCTACTTGTGGACGGTGGTTATGCAGAGAAGACAGAAAGCACTGGAACAGAAAGTCATAGCGATGTTAAAATCACAGTTGATTGCGTCAGGTAAAGAGGGCCATAAAACAAACAAACAAACAAAACTAAACACGAACTGAATGGATCCTTCTCCCTCCTCATGGCTTGGATACTTTTTTCCAGTTCAAGCTTATGAGATCATGTCTTGCGTGCTCACAGAAAGAGGGAACATATCAGTACACGCAGAATATTGATCTTACGTTTGATGGGGATGTCATCATCCTTCTACTCGGATTTTAATCTGGACAATGGTGACGTTAACTTTGGCACCTTTGAGGCCGGTTTGTTTGTTTTGGCTAAGATACTTTTGCGCCTGTGATTGATTTCAGGAAAGTAAATCATTGAACAGTCTGTAGTTTCTCTCCATAGACATGTATATCGGCGCTGATGTCGGTGTTGATGTTGACCATCAATTTGGTTTGTCAACGCTGATTTCCACCCTTTCCCCCTTAATGTCCGCGCCATACTTTACTGATGTTCTATCCAGTCTTTGAAGAATCCTGTGGAGTCATAATTCAGCTGCTTTACTGATGTTCTATCCAGTCTTTGCAGAATCTTGTGGAGTCATAATTCAGCTGCTTTACTGATGTTCTATCCAGTCTTTGCACAATCTTGTGGAGTCATAATTCAGCTGCTTTACTGATGTTCTATCCAGTCTTTGCACAGTCTTGTGGAGTCATAATTCAGCTACTTTACTGATGTTCTATCCAGTCTTTGCACAATCTTGTGGAGTCATAATTCAGCAACTTTACTGATGTTCTATCCCGTCTTTGCACAATCTTGTGGAGTCATAATTCAGCAACTTTACTGATGTTCTATCCAGTCTTTGCAGAATGTTGTGGAGTCATAATTCAGCAACTTTACTGATGTTCTATCCAGTCTTTGCAGAATCTTGTGGAGTCATAATTCAGCAACTTTACTGATGTTCTATCCAGTCTTTGCAGAATCTTGTGGAGTCATAATTCAGCTACCTTAACGATGTTCTATCCAGTCTTTGCACAATCTTGTGGAGTCATAATTCAGCTATTTTACTGATGTTCTATCCAGTCTTTGTAGAATGTTGTGGAGTCATAATTCAGCTACTTTACTGATGTTCTATCCAGTCTTTGCACAATCTTGTGGAGTCATAGTTCAGCTACTTTAATGATGTTCTATCCGGTCTTTGCACAAAGTTGTGGGGTCATAGTTCACCGCTGGCCAGGCCATGTATCCTGTCAGCAATGGGAGACCTTGTCTGGTTCTTGCTGCACACCTTTCTCGAGTGGCCACGAGCCTATCCTCCCCCTCCTCCTCCCTCCCCTTCAGTTCTCTGTTGCCATCTGTCTGTAAGGTCACACTGCCTACGTGATCCTTCCTTTCACCCTGCAGTCTTCTGTTGACCTCAGGCTGTACGATCACACTGTCCACGTGGTCCTTCCATTCCTGCAGTCTTCTGTTGACCTCAGGCTGTAAGGTCACACTGTCCACGTGGTCTTCCTGTCCCCCTGCAGTCTTCTGTTGACCTCAGGCTGTAAGGTCACACTGTCCACGTGATCCTTCCTTTCTTCCTGCCGTCTTCTGTTGACCTCAGACTGTAAGGTCACACTGTCCACGTGGTCCTTCCTTTCCTGCAGTCTTCTGTTGACCTCAAACTGTATGGTCACACTGTCCACGTGGTCCTTCCATTCCTGCAGTCTTCTGTTGACCTCAGGCTGTAAGGTCACACTGTCCACGTGGTCCTTCCTTTCCTGCAGTCTTCTGTTGACCTCAGGCTGTAAGGTCACACTGATCACGTTGTCCTTCCTTTCTTCCTGCAGTCTTCAGTTGACCTCAGACTGTAAGGTCACACTGTCCACGTGGTCCTTCCATTCCTGCAGTCTTCTGTTGACCTCAGACTGTAAGGTCACACTGTCCACGTGGTCCTTTCTTTCTTCCTGCTGTCTTCTGTTGACCTCAGGCTGTAAGGTCACACTGTCCACGTGGTCCTTCCTTTCCTGCAGTCTTCTGTTGACCTCAAACTGTATGGTCACACTGTCCACGTGGTCCTTCCATTCCTGCAGTCTTCTGTTGACCTCAGGCTGTAAGGTCACACTGTCCACGTGGTCCTTCCTTTCCTGCAGTCTTCTGTTGACCTCAGGCTGTAAGGTCACACTGATCACGTTGTCCTTCCTTTCTTCCTGCAGTCTTCAGTTGACCTCAGACTGTAAGGTCACACTGTCCACGTGGTCCTTCCATTCCTGCAGTCTTCTGTTGACCTCAGACTGTAAGGTCACACTGTCCACGTGGTCCTTTCTTTCTTCCTGCTGTCTTCTGTTGACCTCAGGCTGTAAGGTCACACTGTCCACGTGGTCTTTCCTTTCTTCTTGCAGTCTTCTGTTGACCTCAGGCTGTAAGGTCACACTGTCCACGTGGTTTTTCCTTCCTTTCCTGCAGTCTTCTGTTGACCTCAGACTGTAAGGTCACACTGTGCACGTGGTCCTTCCTTTCCTGCAGTCTTCTGTTGACCTCAGACTGTAAGGTCACACTGTGCACGTGGTCCTTCCTTTCCTGCAGTCTTCTGTTGACCTCAGACTGTAAGGTCACACTGTGCACGTGGTCCTTCCTTTCCTGCAGTCTTCTGTTGACCTCAGACTGTAAGATCACACTGTGCACGTGGTCCTTCCTTTCCTGCAATCTTCTGTTGACCTCAGACTGTAAGGTCACACTGTCCACGTGGTCCTTCCTTTCCTGCAGTCTTCTGTTGACCTCAGACTGTAAGGTCACACTGTCCACGTGGTCCTTCCTTTCCTGCAGTCTTCTGTTGACCTCAGACTGTATGGGCACACTGTCCACGTGGTCCTTTCTTCCTGCAGTCTTCTGTTGACTTCAGACTGTAAGGTCACACTGTCCACGTGGTCCTTTCTTTCTTCCTGCTGTCTTCTGTTGACCTCAGGCTGTAAGGTCACACTGTCCACGTGGTCTTTCCTTTCTTCTTGCAGTCTTCTGTTGACCTTAGGCTGTAAGGTCACAAAGTTCACGTGGTTTTTCCTTCCTTTCCTGCAGTCTTCTGTTGACCTTAGACTGTAAGGTCACACTGTCCACGTGGTCCTTCCTTTCCTGCAGTCTTCTGTTGACCTCAGACTGTAAGGTCACACTGTGCACGTGGTCCTTCCTTTCCTGCAGTCTTCTGTTGACCTCAGACTGTAAGGTCACACTGTCCACGTGTCCTTCCTTTCCTGCAATCTTCTGTTGACCTCAGACTGTAAGGTCACACTGTCCACGTGGTCCTTCCTTTCCTGCAATCTTCTGTTGACCTCAGGCTGTAAGGTCACACTGTCCACGTGGTCCTTCCTTACCCCCTGCACGCGTCTCTTGCCGTGTGACCTGAAGCTGTAAGGTCAGACTGTCCACGTGGTCCTTGTGTAGAGGGAACTGCTCACTGTGAGCACTGATACACTCAAACATGCACAGCTTCCCCAGATATGGCCAAGAGTGCCGACGTTGTCATTATAAAAGCACACTTGTAGCCACAGCCTCTCCAGATGATGCCAAGAGCGCCGACAACATCATCATCGTTGCTTTTGTTCGTCCGTCGAATCGCCGAGGACCATTTCAGCCATTAAGGGGTTAGGGGTGAGGGTGGGGATGGGGGAGATAGAATGTGCGGTGACTGCTTGGACAGGCAATGTGGAAGACCACATCATTACAGATATACAGTACTCACAACCGTAGTGTTGGCTACTCGAAGACCATCATTTTGTGTGTGTGTGTGTGGGGGGTGGGGGGGGGGGGGGGGGGGGTGCTGATGTCGGTCTTTTCTTTTCTTTTTTATTTATTTGCTTTTAAAATTTTGTTTAAAGGCTTCCTCTCCTGTTGCAATGCATGGCAATACATTCCAACTTTTACCGCTTTCCACTTACTCTACGCTTCCTGTTTAGATTTTTTTGTTTTTCGTAACGCCTAGCATCTAAAGACAGCCTTGTTGCTGATGAAACATGATCAGAACTGTAAAAAAGATCATTGATTTGCTCAAACTCGGTGAGCGCAGCCATGAAAGTAACGCCTTGAAGAAGGGAAGCGGGGAGGGGAGGGGGGTCGCTATTATGTAAACGAATAAAGAAGCAGCTTCATATTTTGACAGGGGTACCATGAGTGAAATAATGAAAATTAAAAAAAAAGAAAATGTAGGAATCTTGCTTCAGTACCCAACTTTTGGAAGCATTGTTTCTGTCACACACACACACACACACACACACACACACACACACACACACACACACACACACACACACACACACACACACACACACACACACACACACAACACCATCACCAACAACTAAAATAACAGCAACAACAACGAAACCAACAACAAGCACCACAACAAAAACGACGACCACCACCGCCATAAGAACAACTACAACAACCAACCGACCAATCACCCAAACCCCTAATTTGACTAACAAAACACACACACACACACACACACACACACACACACACACACACACACACACACACACACACACACACACACACACACCACACACACCATCATTATAAAATGGACTGCCTAATTAGCATTTTGAGCATACTTCTTTTAGGTATGAAAAAAAAATGAAAATCTAGTTAGTACTGAAGCATCAATTTGTTGTCCATAGCGCCTCCTGTTATATTCTACTGAACGCCATGTTGACATTTATGAAGACCTCAAAACACTCTGGTGTCCTGACACATTTCGCAAAGGTACGCAGGTTAAAGATCTGTCTGACGGCACCTCTGCCTTTGCGGAATTCAGCCTGCTGCTTAACAATGATGGTTCCTGACTGCAACTGCCGTCTATTAGGAATGACTGAGCATCACTTTGCTGCCGTCTTTGATCACTTCCTTCTTCTTTCTTCTTCTCTTCTTCTTCTTCTTCTTCTTCTTCTTGTTCTTTCTTCTTCTTTCTTCTTCTCTCTTCTTCTTCTTCTTCTCTTCTTTTCTTCTTCCTTCTCTTCTTCTTCTTCTTCTTCTTCTTTTTCTTCTTCCTTCTTCTTCTTCTTCTGTTGTCGTTTTCCTCTCTTCTTCTTCTTCTTCTTCTTCTTCTTCTTCTTCTTCTTCGTTTCTTCTTCTTCCTTCTTCTTCTTCTTCTTCTTCTCTTCTTCTTCTTCTTCTTTTCTCTCTTTCTTCTTCTTCTTCTTCCTTCTTCTTTGTTGTCGTTTTCCCTCTTCTTCTTCTTCTTCTTCTTCTTCTTCTTCTTCTTCTTCTTCTTCTTCTTCTTCTTTCTTCTTCTTTGTTGTCGTTTTCCCTCTTCTTCTTTTTCTTCTTCTTCTTCTTCTTCTTCTTCTTCCTTCTTCTTCTTCTTCTTCTTCTTCTTCTTCTTTGTTGTCGTTTTCCCTCTTCTTCTTTTCTTCTTCTTCTTCTTCTTCTTCTTCTTCTTCTTCTTCTTCTTCTTCTTCTTCTTCTTCTTCTTTATGCGGTCGAATCTAATTGGATGCGTCAGATCTTCAATCATGCTGCCATGATGAAACCCACAGCCCTCTCGAGGTCTTGACAGCAACCCCAAAGCTGCGTCTGTAGCTCTGCTCCTTCTGGACATGCTTGACGCCGTAGGACATCATGGGCTGGACAGTGTTGGAGGATGTGTTCTGGGGTCATCATGGGCTAGACAGTGTTGGATGATGTGTTCTGGGGTCATCATGGGCTGGACAGCGTTGGAGGATGTGTTCTGGGGTCATCATGGGCTAGACAGTGTTGGAGGATGCGTTCTGGGGTCATCATGGGCTGGACAGTGTTGAAGGATGTGTCCTGGGGTCATCATGGGCTGGACAGTGTTGGAGATTTGCTGAGGTCTCAGATCCAGTGATACACGGACATTCGTCTGTGTGGGCAATATCTTAATTAGGCTGAGGTGGCTCAGCGATCGGCAGTGGCCAGTTCTCAGTCTGAAGAGGATTATTTGCTGGTGTCTTTTGAGCTGATGGATCGGATCAACATCACTGTCTGGACCAACGTACTCTTCCACCGGTTTTGGTATTAGTTGTGGATGATAGTTTTGGTCTCTCTGTAGGTCACTGGGTGGCCACAGTGCTCCACATTCATGTCTGCATTGGGCAGAGCGTCAGCCTTCTCATTTTCAGTGATCTTACCGATAGTGACCTAGGTCTGGCTGTCCTGGGAGATCTCATGTCTGGGGAAGTGTGACATTAATGGACTCCATGGCCTGGACCACCACCCAGTGTGCCAGATGGTTGTGCAGATACCAGATGGTGGTGCAGATACCAGATGGTGATGCAGATGGCAGATGGTCGTGCAGATGATGGTGCAGATGGTTGTTGAGATGCCAGATTGTGGTGCAGATGCCAGATGGTGGTGCAGATACCAGATGGTGGTGCAGATGCCAGACGGTGATGCAGATGCCAGCTGGTAGTGCAGATGCCAGATGGTGGTGCAGATGCCAGACGGTGATGCAGATGCCAGCTGGTAGTGCAAATGCCAGATGGTGATGCAGATGCCAGATGGTGGTGCAGATGCCAGACGGTGGTGCAGATGTCAGATGGTAGTGCAGATGCCAGACGGTGGTGCAGATACCAGATGGAGCAGATGCCAGATGGTGGTGCAGATGCCAGATGGTGGTGCAGATGGCAGATGATGGTGCAGATGCCAGATGGTGCAGATGCCAGATGGTGGTGCAAATACAGTTGAAGACGGGGATGCCTAGCATGTTTGCCATGCTGACACAGAGACGCCTGCACTGGCTTGGCCAATCAGCCGCATGGAAGACGAATGACATGCAGTGCGGCGAGCTGGCTACAGGCTCCAGACCCACAGGACGGCCCGCCCTATGTTACAAGGATGTATGCAAGCGCAACTTGAGGGCAGTCAGACTCGAACTAGCAGACCTAGAGACAGCAGCTTCAGACCAGGTCAGCTGGCGGTCCACCATCAAGGCCGGCATCAAACAAGCAGAGCAGAGGAGAGCGGCCCAGTGGGAAGAGCAGAGGCACCGCACACCGCAAAGAATTGCTTCGGCACCCACAGACACTGATGGCCAAGTTTTCATCTGCAGCAACTGCAACAGAGTCTGCCGCTCAAGGATTGGGCTGACCTCCCCTCTGGAGGAGCAGTACAACACTGAAAGCTCTGACCCTTTCTTCCAGTATGGATGAGGCTTCCAGTCCATCATCGATGCCGCCCCCACCACCCCCACCCCCACCACCCCTTTTTCTTTAGAGCTCTGATGTCAGGCTTGCATACGAAATTAGTGAGTGGTGTTCCAGATGCCCCCCCCCCCCCCAAAAAAAAAAAAAAAAAAAAAAATGCATATGATGGTCTGAATTAGATTCCCATGGCAACACCACTGATTCGCAGAAGGGGGAAGGGGGTTAATTGTTGAATGAAAGATGTTGAGGATAGGGACTTATTTTGCTAATCTTACCAGCGTAACTGTGGATAGGTGCTGTTGCTTAGATAGCCGTTTGTCAAGAAAGGATATGACGACCATCATGGTGAGGATAGGAACTTATTTTGCTAATCTTACCAGCGTAACTGTGGATAGGTGCTGTTGCTTAGATAGCCGTTTGTCAAAGAATATGACGACCATCATGGTGAGGATAGGGACTTATTTTGCTAATCTTACCAGCGTAACTGTGGATAGGTGCTGTTGCTTAGATAGCCGTTTGTGAAGAAAGAATATGACGACCATCATGGTGAGGGATGGACAGGAAAAGATTTGGTGTGCAGAGGGGGCTG
>CM065745.1:5260579-5293079 GCA_033310375.1 Conus canariensis
TGGTATGTGACCCTCACCAGTTGCTGCAAGTCAGTCGAAACAGCAACCTATGGTCCCCATCCAAATCAGAGGGTCTGAAACACTGAAGGTATGTGACCCTCACCAGTTGCTGCATGTCAGTCAATACAGCAACCTATGGTATGTGACCCTCACCAGTTACATCAGGTCAGTCAATACAGCAACCTATGGTGTGTGACCCTCTCCAGTTGCTGCAAGTCAGTCAAAGCAGCAACCTATGGTGTGTGACCCTCACCAGTTGCTGCAAGTCAGTCAAAACAGCCGCCTATGGTATGTGACCCTCACCAGTTGCTGCAAGTCAGTCAAAACAGCAACCTATGGTATGTGACCCTCACCAGTTGCTGCAAGACAATCAAAACAACAACCTATAGTATGTGACCCTCACCAGTTGCTGCAAGTCAGTCAAAACAGCCACCTATGGTATATGACCCTCACCAGTTGCTGCAAGTCAGTCAAAACAGCCACCTATGGTATGTGACCCTCACCAGTTGCTGCAAGTCAGTCAAAACAGCCACCTATGGTATGTGACCCTCACCAGTAGCTGCAAGTAAGTCAAAACAGCCACCTATGGTATGTGACCCTCACCAGTTGCTGCAAGTCGGTCAAAACTGCCACCTATTGTCCCCATCCAAATCAGAGGGTCTGGAACTAACACATCCATCCGAGACACTTGTACGCCCTTAGAGGAGCCTGTAGCTAAGGGGTTCGAGGGTCTGCCAGTGGTGCGGACGGTTTAGGGGTTCAAACCACTCATGGGAATGGGTTTCTATGACTTGAAACCCTCTGTGTAAAGAAGTAGCTGACTCACAAATAATAAGTATGTGACCCTCACCAGTTGCTGCAAGTCAGTCAAAACAGCAACCTATGGTATGTGACCCTCACCAGTTGCTGCAAGTCAGTCAAAACAGCAACCTATGGTATGTGACCCTCACCAGTTGCTGCAAGACAGTCAAAACAACAACCTATGGTATGTGACCCTCACCAGTTGCTGCAAGTCAGTCAAAACAGCCACCTATGGTATATGACCCTCACCAGTTGCTGCAAGTCAGTCAAAACAGCCACCTATGGTATGTGACCCTCACCAGTTGCTGCAAGTCAGTCAAAACAACCACCTATGGTATGTGACCCTCACCAGTAGCTGCAAGTAAGTCAAAACAGCCACCTATGGTATGTGACCCTCACCAGTTGCTGCAAGTCGGTCAAAACTGCCACCTATTGTCCCCATCCAAATCAGAGGGTCTGGAACCAACACATCCATCCGAGACACTTGTACGCCCTTAGAGGAGCCTGTAGCTAAGGGGTTCGAGGGTCTGCCAGTGGTGCGGACGGTTTAGGGGTTCAAACCACTCATGGAATGGGTTTCTATGACTTGAAACCCTCTGTGTAAAGAAGTAGCTGACTCACAAATAATAAGAATTGTTCTTCCCCCCCCCCCCCCCCCCCCCCCCCCCCCCCCCCCCCCCCCCCCCCCCCCCCCCCCCCGGGTTAACAAATGTCGAGGTGTCATGTCTGTTGGATGTACATCCCGTTTCAAAATCCATGCCCCACTATCATAACAACGACACACATTAAAGTCTGATGACCTCAGAACCAATGCACCACTATCATAACAACGACACACATTAAGGTCTATTGGCTTCAGAACCACTGTACCACTATCATAACAACGACACACATTAACGTCCTTTGGCTTCAGAACCACTGTACCACTATCATAACAACGACACACATTAAGGTCTATTGGCTTCAGAACCACTGTACCACTATCATAACAACACACATTAAGGTCTATTAGCTTCAGAACCACTGTACCACTATCATAACAACGACACACATTAAGGTCTATTGGCTTCAGAACCACTGTACCACTATCATAACAACGACACACATTAAGGTCTATTGGCTTCAGAACCACTGTACCACTATCATAACAACGACACACATTAAGGTCTATTGGCTTCAGAACCACTGTACCACTGTGGCAACACCAACAAAACACATTAAAGTTTGTTGACTTCAAAACCAGTGTGTCACTGTCATAACAACAACAAAACGCATTAAAGTGTGTTGACTTCAAAAACGGTGTACTACTGTCATAACAGCAACAAAACACATTAAAGTGTGTTGGCTTCAAAACCGGTGTACTACTTTCATAACAACAACAAAACACATTTAAGTCTGTTGACTTCAATGCCATTGTTCCACCATCCTAACAACAACAAACTCAATTACAATTTTAGAGTGACAGTTAATAGCCGCATGGCATTTTAACGCTCAGGTCGCAACATTTTGAAGGATGAGGCTTGAACTATCCTTTCCTAATATGGGTTCTTCACTTCTTTGATGCAATAAGCCTGTTATACAGCCTGTTATACAGCCTGCTATACAACCTGTTATACAGCCTCCTATACAACTTGTTATACAGCCTGTTATACAGCCTGCTATACAACCTGTTATACAGCCTGTTATACAACTTGTTATACAGCCTGTTATATAGCATCACAACATGTTCAGTGCTAACACCTTTGGAACAACAAAAGCAATACACCCTAAATCAAAACAAAACAAATATGAGAGACAGACAGACAGACAAACAGAGATAGAGAGAGAGAGAGAGAGAGAGAGAGAGAGGAGAGAGAGAGAGAGAGACTAAGACAGTGACAGAGGTAGACTGACAGACAAACAGACAGACAGACAGAACAGAGACAGATAGGCAGAGATAGACAGACAGACAAAAACAGAGAGAGAGAGAGAGAGAGAGAGAGAAAAGAGAGGGGAGAGAAAGAGAGAGACACTGACACTGACACTGACACTGACATCTTTTATTGACAATGGCTTATAGCCTTTTTTGTTAAGGGGGTAAAATGTCTTTTTCATGCATAGGAGAAAAGAAAACAAAAGAAAAACTACAAATTAGGTGTCTACACAACTAAGCAAAATTAAGAGATGATTTCCATTTCCATCACTCATTTGCGTTTCTTGTATATGTTCTAGTACAAAAATCATTCTCACACAACAACCATTCCCTTCACATACGCACACTGATCCATCCTATCTTCCATCGACTTGCACGCACGCATTTATATCCTTATCCTCCCTTCTCCCCATCCACATACATTCTCTGTACAGATGATTTATCTGGCTTGATATTATGAAAACCACTCACTTGAACCATCAAGCTTCAAGGTCAAATAAGTATTCTAAACAATAAAAAAAAATGAAATATAATTGATATCCCCTCAGTGTTTTGAACTTTTATTCATTCATAATTTTCTTCCGCGTGTCTACAGCTTCTGTTAGATATTTTGCCAGCATCTTTAACAATGTTCCATCATTTGTTTGCAAAATATTGTTAAGGTTTCGACTCTTGACTATGTTATGATCAAAGAGTCTTGATTTTTTTTTCTAATGTTCTCATAAGCAGGACAAGTGAACAAAAAATGTAACTCATCTTCTCTAATTGCAATATCATTACATAATGGACACGAATCATCAACAGCATTATTATTTAGATACCATCTGAGAGAGAGAGAGAGAGAGAGAGAGAGAGAGAGAGAGAGAGAGAGAGAGAGAGAGAGAGAGAGAGAGACTCGACACAAGATCTGAGACAGAAGTGAAGGGCATTGATTGTTGACAACATTTATTGATTTCTGGAAGTTGTAAAGAAAGACGTCCTACAGGTCTGTATGGGGCTTGTGGTTCTGTCTTTTATTTTCAGAATACCATGTCTCTCCCCGCTTCCAGCATCCAAGCGAAAAACCAAACAAACAAACAAAAAACGCACACACACATATTGATTTCAGCAATTTGATATCATTTGCAGCAGCTAAACATCCCTCCAACCCTCTTCTACAAACACTCGTTGTCTAGTGCATAGATAAAAGGATGGGTAATGAATCTTACGAGAGTTTATAGTCTCCATTGTATGTTTCTCTGACGAGGTTCTCTCTCCTCTCTCTCTCTCTCTCTTCTCTCTCTCTCTCTCTCTCTCTCTCTCTCTCTCTCTCTCTCTGACGAGGTTCTCTCTCTCTTGTCTCTCTCTCTGTGTCTCTGTCTCTGTCTCTATCTATCTCTGTCTCTGTCTCTGTCTCTGTCTATCTCTCTCTCTCTCTCTCTCTCTCTCTCTCTCTCTCTGCATCATGTTATTTTGTAGTCACATTTTACTCGTCAGCACCGGGATCTTTTCACCGTGTTCTCTCCTTTCAAGGTGTGTTGTCTCCCTTTACTTTCTTACCTTTACACATGTATGAAAATCTGTTGTCTCCCTTTACTTTCTTACCTTTACACATGTATGAAAATCTGCTGTCTCCCTTTACTTTCTTACCTTTACACATGTATGAAAATCTGTTGTTGTTTTTCTGCAATCTTACACACACCATCATTTCATTCCATTTCCTGCGACCAGTATGAAGCATGTGTACAGTCATTTGTGTTCAGCTATGTTGTTCCCACCATTCAGGAAACACAAGGAGACAGAATACGTGCAACGGATGTTGATCGTGCCATTGGGTATAAAAGTTTTTTTCTACTACAAGCCGGTAACACAACAGCTGAATACTTGTCCTGTTTGTTAGCTTCGTTCCTTCTCCCATTACACTTCTGTTCACTTACTCTTATACTGAATTGGGCTGCTGTCGTGCGCGCGCGCGCGCGCGCGCGTGTGTGTGTGTGTGTGTGTGTGTGTGTGTGTGTGTGTGTGGTGTGTGTGTGACTGTCTGTCGGTCGGTTTGTCAGTCGATCGGTATGTCTGTCTGTCCGTCTGTCTGTCTGTCTGTCTGTCTGTCTGTCTGTCTCTCTGTCTCTCTCTCTCTCTCTCTCTCTCTCTCTCTCTCTCTCTCCACATATATGCATTCATACCTATGCAGCTATCTATATATCAATTTCTCTCTCTCTCTCTCTCTCTCTCTCTCTCTCTCTCTCTCAAGATATAAATATATATATATATATATATATATATATATATATATTCAATAATAAACAAACAAGCCTATGTCTTAGATTGAAGAAAAATGGGGAGATAAGAATTCATATCTGTAGTGGTAGATAATTCTGCCTAACAGTATGTGCTTGAGTGGGTGAATGGGGAATAATAAATGCTTCTCAAAATTAGCCTTCAGCAAGCGTGTAGTCTCCAAAGGGGAGACAATCTCCAATGGGAAGGAAACTCACTAACATATAACTCCTGGTCAGATATATATACATATATATATATATATTGATCTATAAACAAAGCTTGCTCTTATGACCCAGATGGAAGAAATAGGGGAAGATAAGCATTCATAACTGCAGTGGTAGATAATTCTGCTTGAGTGGGTGAGTGGGGATTAATAAATGCTTCTCAAAATGAGCCTTCAGCAAGCTTATAGTCTCCAAGAAAGAGACAATCTCCAAAGGGGAGGAATCTCACTAATATATCATAACTCCTGGTCAGATTCCAGTATTTCGAAACCTGATTGTTTCTCCTCAGTGACCTCGGAAAGCGGTAACTTGACACCTCTGCCTTTCAGGTTCCAAGCAGAATGCTATTCCAAAAAAAAAAAAAAAGGCTGGTGTGCAATACCACAGAATGTATGTTGAATTTTCGAAAAAAAACAAAAAAAAACAGGCAAAGGTGCCACCTACGAAGCATAAAAAAATCAAGAAACAGCAAAATAAACTACATTTTCTTGTGAAAAGTAGAAAATATATAAAATTAACTTCCTCTGCAGATATGAATGCTTATCTCCCCCTATTTCTTCCATCTGGGACATAAGAGCAAGCTTTGTTTATAGTTCAATATTTCTTAGAGTCATTGCAACACCAAGCTGCTCTGTAAATTGCTGGAATGGTGCTCAGTTACTTATCCTTGGAATTTATAAGTTTATAAAACTCACTAACATATCATAACTCCTGGTCAGATACCGGTATTTCGAAACCTGATTGTTTCTCCTCAGTGACCTCGGAAAGTGGTAACTTGACTCCTCTGCCTTTTCAGTTTTAAGAAGAATGCTATCCCAGAAAAAGGCTGGTGTACAATACCATAGTACGTTTGTTGAGTTTTCAAAAAGCCAACCAAAGGTGCCACCTAAGAAGCAAAAGAAAACCATGAAACAGCAAAACAAGCACCAGTCCACGTTCACCATTGACCCCTATACATAAAAAGGACCAAAAGAACTTTGCAGTAATTATAGGCCAATCTCTTTACTAAGCTGTGTTGGAAAGGTTCTAGAGAAATGTATACATCGACACATCTATTTGTTTCTAACATCAAATGCCATTCTTACTCCTCTACAATCTGGATTCATCCCCGGTGATTCTCCAGTTAATCAGTTACTGTCCACCTATAACGAACTCTGCACTTCTTTTGATTCTGGAGTTACCACATAAATTGTATACCTGGACATTTTAAAAGCATTCGTTCGTGTATGGCACAGAGGTCTCTTATTGAAGCTAAACGCGGTCGGAATAAGAGGGAAATTGCTAGACTTTCTGAGAGACTACCTCTCCAACCGTTCCCAGGCAGTGGTTATAAAAAGTATGTATTTTTGTTTGCTTGTTCGCTTCTTTGTTTTTGTGTCTTTTGTTCAGCATAGTAACTTTAATAGTATCCTGTCATTTCCTTGTCACCTGTGTAATTATAAACATTTGAACACACTATAAGCATAAGCTTGTTGATGTTCAAATTTTGACATTTTTTTGTAAAGCTACGTGATTGTAAAGTGGAAAATAAATTTGTTTTAAACCAGTCCACGTTCACTCAGTCACACAATGCCAGTCCACGTTCACTCAGTCACACAATGCCAGTCCTCTGTCACTCAGTCACACAATGTCAGTCCACGTTCACTCAGTCACACAATGCCAGTCCACGTTCACTCAGTCACACAATGCCAGTCCACGTTCACTCAGTCACACAATGCCAGTCCACGTTCACTAAGTCACACAATGCCAGTCCTCGTTCACTCAGTCACAAAGTCACGTGGCCGCCATGTGCTGCCAGCCAGTCAGTGCACCTTCTTTCTCTCAACCTGGACACGTGACTCGTGTCTGGAGCAACAGCCAGCCACTCGTGGTAAAGGAACTCGAACCACTGGAGGAACAGCCAGCCACTCATGGTGAAGGAACGGGAACCACTGGAGCAACAGCCAGCCACTCATGGTGAAGGAACGGGAACCACTGGAGCAACAGCCAGCCACTCATGGTGAAGGAACGGGAACCACTGGAGCAACAGCCAGCCACTCATGGTGAAGGAACGGGAACCACTGGAGCAACAGCCAGCCACTCATGGTGAAGGAACGGGAACCACTGGAGCAACAGTCAGCCACTCATGGTGAAGGAACGGGAACCACTGGAGCAACAGCCAGCCACTCATGGTGAAGGAACGGGAACCACTGGAGCAACAGTCAGCCACTCATGGTGAAGGAACGGGAACCACTGGAGAAACAGCCAGTCACTCATGGTGAAGGAACGGGAACCACTGGAGCAACAGCCAGCCACTCATGGTGAAGGAACGGGAATCACTGGAGCAACAGCCAGCCACTCATGGTGAAGGAACGGGAACCACTGGAGCAACAGCCAGCCACTCATGGTGAAGGAACGGGAACCACTGGAGCAACAGCCAGCCACTCATGGTGAAGGAACGGGAACCACTGGAGCAACAGCCAGCCACTCATGGTGAAGGAACGGGAACCACTGGAGAAACAGCCAGTCACTCATGGTGAAGGAACGGGAACCACTGGAGCAACAGCCAGCCACTCATGGTGAAGGAACGGAACCACTGGAGAAACAGCCAGTCACTCATGGTGAAGGAACGGGAACCACTGGAGGAACAGCCAGCCACGCAGAGTGAAGGAACGGGAACCACTGGAGAAAAAGCCCGCCACTCATGGTGAAGGAACGGGAACCACTGGAGGAAACAGCCAGCCACTCATGGTGAAGGAACTGGAACCACCGGAGGAACAGCCAGCACTCATGGTGAAGGAACTGGAACCACTGAGAAACAGCAGACACTCATGGTAATGGAACCGGAACCGCTGGAGGAACAACCAGTCACTCATGGTGAAAGAACTGGAATCACTGGAGCAACAGTCAGCCACTCATGGTGAAGGAACTGGAACCACTGGAGCAACAGTCAGCCACTCATGGTGAAAGAACTGGAACCACTGGAGCAACAGTCAGCCACTCATGGTGAAAGAACTGGAACCACTGGAGCAACAGTCAGCCACTCATGGTGAAGGAACTGGAACCACTGGAGCAACAGTCAGCCACTCATGGTGAAGGAACGGGAACCGCTGGAGGAACAGCCAGTCACTCATGGTAAAGGAACGGGAACCACTGGAGCAACAGCCAGCCACTCATGGTGAAGGAACGGGAACCACTGGAGAACAGCCAGCCACTCATGGTGAAGGAACTGGAATCACTGGAGCAACAGCCAGCCACTCATGGTGAAGGAACTGGAATCACTGGAGCAACAGCCAGCCACTCTTGGTGAAGGACGGGAACCACTGGAGCAACAGTCAGCCACTCATGGTGAAGGAACTGGAATCACTGGAGCAACAGCCAGCCACTCTTGGTGAAGGAGCGGGAACCACTGGAGCAACAGCCAGCCACTCATGGTGAAGGAACTGGAATCACTGGAGCAACAGCCAGCCACTCATGGTGAAGGAACTGGAACCACTGGAGCAACAGTCAGCCACTCATGGTGAAGGAACGGGAACCGCTGGAGGAACAGCCAGTCACTCATGGTAAAGGAACGGGAACCACTGGAGCAACAGCCAGCCACTCATGGTGAAGGAACGGGAACCACTGGAGGAACAGCCAGCCACTCATGGTGAAGGAACTGGAATCACTGGAGCAACAGCCAGCCACTCATGGTGAAGGAACTGGAATCACTGGAGCAACAGCCAGCCACTCTTGGTGAAGGAGCGGGAACCACTGGAGGAACAACCAGCCACTCATGGTGAAGGAACTGGAACCACTGGAGCAACAGCCAGCCACTCATGGTGAAGGAACTGGAACCACTGGAGCAACAGCCAGCCACTCATGGTGAAGGAACTGGAACCACTGGAGCAACAGCCAGCCACTCATGGTGAAGGAACTGGAACCACTGGAGCAACAGCCAGACACTCATGGTAATGGAACCGGAACCGCTGGAGGAACAACCAGTCACTCATGGTGAAAGAACTGGAACCACTGGAGGAACAGCCAGCCACTCATGGTGAAGGAACGGGAACCACTGGAGCAACAGCCAGCCACTCGTGGTGAAGGAACTGGAACCACTGGAGCAACAGCCAGCCACTCATGGTGAAGGAACTGGAACCACTGGAGGAACAGTTAGCCACTCATGGTGAAGGAACTGGAACCACTGGAGCAACAGTCAGCCACTCATGGTGAAGGAACTGGAACCACTGGAGCAACAGTCAGCCACTCGTGGTGAAGGAACTGGAACCACTGGAGCAACAGTCAGCCACTCATGGTAAAGGAACTGGAACCACTGGAGCAACAGTCAGCCACTCATGGTGAAGGAACTGGAACCACTGGAGCAACAGTCAGCCACTCGTGGTGAAGGAACGGGAACCACTGGAGCAACAGCCAGCCACTCATGGTGAAGGAACTGGAACCGATGAAGGAACAGCCAGCCACTCATGGTGAAGGAACTGGAATCACTGGAGCAGCAGCCAGCCACTCGTGGTGAAGGAACTGGAACCGATGAAGGAACAGCCAGCCACTCATGGTGAAGGAACTGGAATCACTGGAGCAACAGCCAGCCACTCATGGTGAAGGAACTGGAACCACTGGAGCAACAGCCAGCCACTCTTAGTGAAGGAGCGAGCGGGAACCACTGGAGGAACAGCCAGCCACTCATGGTGAAGGAACTGGAACCACTGGAGCAACAGCCAGCCACTCGTGGTGAAGGAACTGGAACCACTGGAGGAACAACCAGCCACTCATGGTGAAGGAACTGGAACCACTGGAGCAACAACCAGCCACTCATGGTGAAGGAACTGGAACCACTGGAGGAACAACCAGTCACTCATGGTGAAGGAACTGGAACCACTGGCGCTGCGAGGCTTGAACGCAATGTCCGTGCGTGTTCTGGACGCGTAACATGAAAGGCCAGTCGTGTCAGGTAAACGTTCAGGCCTATGAAGCCATTGGCATTGCCGCTGCTGCACAAAGTCCGTCCCCACTCGAGCATGATGGGTGACAGTATCACCTAGCAGCATGGAACTTGACACCTGGCATGATGGGTAGCAGTATTACCTGGCTGCATGCAACCTGGACCCCTGGCCTGTACACGTCGCAGGAGGAGAGGCCTCGGGTCCTTACCAGGGGCCTGTCAGGTGTCCCAGAACGAGCTGAAGAGGGGTTCTGCAATGAAGATAAGCCCCTCACACCTCATTCCCAGACCATCGCCTCCCTGCCAGTGGTGTTCCGAAACTCAGTCATGGACGAATCGTGCCTGAGAGTGAGGCAAGGCTCGTGAGCTACGGTCATTGTGGGCCAGGGTAGGACCCGTCAGAAAACAGCACTCCGCCCCACTGCTTCGCTGCCACGACCCAGTGATGTCTGGGCCAGGTTTGATGGTGTGCCACTGTCCATGGCTGTGGATGGCAGCAGTTCTGCTGTGAGTGATGATGGTGCACGTGGCTGTGGACGGTCAGCTGGCTGACCTTCACCCATGTTGCTCATTTCACCTTATTACTCAGGTGTTCTGTGCTGATGGCTCTGTCGTTCACAGCTGTCAGTAAAAAGGACTGGTCATCAGCAGGATGATGCTGAACTGTCCACACAAAGGACTGGTCGTCAGCAGGATGATGCTGAACTGTCCACACAAAGGACTGGTCGTCAGCAGGATGATGCTGAACTGTCCATACAAAGGACTGGTCATCAGCAGGATGATGCTGAACTGTCCACACAAAGGACTGGTCGTCAGCAGGATAATGCTGAACTGTCCACACAAAGGACTGGTCGTCAGCAGGATGATGCTGAACTGTCCACACAAAGGACTGGTCGTCAGCAGGATGATGCTGAACTGTCCACACAAAGGACTGGTCGTAAGCAGGATGATGCTGAACTGCCCACACCAAAGGACTGGTCATCAGCAGGATGGGTGATGCTGAACTGTCCACACAAAGGACAGGTCATCAGCAGGATGATGCTGAACTGTCCACACAAAGGAATGGTCGTCACCAGGATGATGCTGAACTGTCCACACAAAGGACTGGTCATTAGCAGGGTGATGCTGAACTGTCCACACAAAGGACTGGTCATCAGCAGGAAGGTGATGCTGAACTGTCCACACAAAGGACTGGTCGTCATCAGGAAGGCTGATGCTGAACTGTCCACACAAAGGACTGGTCGTCAGCAGGATGCGTGATGCTGAACTGTCCACACAAAGGACTGGTCGTCAGCAGGATGATGCTGAACTGTCCACACAAAGGAATGGTCGTCAGCAGGATGATGCTGAACTGTCCACACAAAGAACTGGTCATCAGCAGGATGGGTGATGCTGAAGTGTCCACACAAAGGACTGGTCGTCAGCAGGATGATGCTGAACTGTCCACACAAAGGACTGGTCGTCAGCAGATGATGCAGAACTGTCCACACAAAGGACTGGTAGTCAGCAGGATGATGCTGAACTGTCCACACAAAGGACTGGTCGTCAGCAGGATGATGCTGAACTGTCCACACAAAGGACTGGTCATCAGCAGGATGGGTGATGCTGAACTGTCCACACAAAGGACTGGTCATCAGCAGGAAGGGTGATGGTGAACTGTCCACACAAAAGACTGGTCGTCAGCAGGATGATGCTGAACTGTCCACACAAAGGACTGGTCGTCAGCAGGATGATGCTGAACTGTCCACACAAAGGACTGGGTATCATCAGGATGGGTGATGCTGAAGTGTCCACACAAAGGACTGGTCGTCAGCAGGATGATGCTTAACTGTCCATACAAAGGACTGGTCATCAGCAGGATGATGCTGAACTGTCCACACAAAGGACGGGTCATCAGCAGGATGATGCTAAACTGTGCACACAAAGGACTGGTCATCAGCAGGATGATGCTGAACTGTCCACACAAAGGACTGGTCATTAGCAGGGTGATGCTGAACTGTCCACACAAAGGACTGGTCATCAGCAGGATGGGGCATGCTGAACTGTCCTCACAAAGGACTGGTCATCAGCAGGATGAGTCTGAACAGTCCACACAAAGGACTGGTCATCCAGCAAGGTGATGCTGAACTGTCCACACAAAGGACTGGTCATCAGCAGGATGATGCTGAACTGTCCACACAAAGGACTGGTCATCAGCAGTATAATGTTTAACTGTCCCCACAAAGGACTGGTCGTCAGCAGGATGATGCTGAACTTTCCATACAAAGGACTGGTCATCAGCCGGATGATGCTCAACTGTCCACACAAAGGACGGGTCATCAGCAGGATGATGCTGAACTGTCCACAAACGACTGGTCATCAGCAGGATGATGCTGAACTGTCCACACAAAGGACTGTTCATCAGCAGGGTGATGCTGAACTGTCCACAAAGGACTGGTCATCAGCAGGATGATGCTGAACTATCCATACAAAGGACTGGTCATCAGCAGGATGATGCTGAACTATCCATAAAAAGGACTGGTCATCAGCAGGATAGGTGATGCTGAACTATCCATACAAAGGACTGGTCATCAGCAGGATGATGCTGAACTGTCCACACAAAGGACTGGTCATCAGCAGATGATGCTGAACTATCCATACAAAGGACTGGTCATCAGCAGGATAGGTGATGCTGAACTGTCCACACAAAGGACTGGTCGTCAGCAGGATGATGCTGAACTGTCCACACAAAGGACTGGGTATCATCAGGATGGGTGATGCTGAAGTGTCCACACAAAGGACTGGTCGTCAGCAGGATGATGCTTAACTGTCCATACAAAGGACTGGTCATCAGCAGGATGATGCTGAATTGTCCACACAAAGGACGGGTCATCAGCAGGATGATGCTAAACTGTGCACACAAAGGACTGGTCATCAGCAGGATGATGCTGAACTGTCCACACAAAGGACTGGTCATCAGCAGGGTGATGCTGAACTGTCCACACAAAGGACTGGTCATCAGCAGGATGGGGCATGCTGAACTGTCCACACAAAGGACTGGTCATCAGCAGGATGAGTCTGAACAGTCCACACAAAGGACTGGTCATCAGCAAGGTGATGCTGAACTGTCCACACAAAGGACTGGTCATCAGCAGGATGATGCTGAACGTCCACACAAAGGACTGGTCATCAGCAGGATAATGTTTAACTGTCCCCACAAAGGACTGGTCGTCAGCAGGATGATGCTGAACTTTCCATACAAAGGACTGGTCATCAGCCGGATGATGCTCAACTGTCCACACAAAGGACGGGTCATCAGCAGGATGATGCTGAACTGTCCACAAACGACTGGTCATCAGCAGGATGATGCTGAACTGTCCACACAAAGGACTGTTCATCAGCAGGGTGATGCTGAACTGTCCACAAAGGACTGGTCATCAGCAGGATGATGCTGAACTATCCATACAAAGGACTGGTCATCAGCAGGATGATGCTGAACTATCCATAAAAAGGACTGGTCATCAGCAGGATAGGTGATACTGAACTGTCCACACAAAGGACTGGTCATCAGCAGGATGATGCTGAACTGTCCACACAAAGGACTGGTCATCAGCAGGATGATGCTGAACTATCCATACAAAGGACTGGTCATCAGCAGGATAGGTGATACTGAACTGTCCACACAAAGGACTGGTCGTCAGCAGGATGATGCTGAACTCTCCATACAAAGGACTGGTCATCAGCAGGATGATGCTGAACTGTCCACACAAGGGAGTGGTCATCAGCAGGTTGATGCTGAATTGTCCACACAAAGGACTGGTCATCAGCAGGGTGATGCTGAACTGTCCACACAAAGGACTGGTCATCAGCAGGATGGGTGATGTTGAACTGTCCACACAAAGGACTGGTCATCAGCAGGATGATGCTGAACTGTCCACACAAAGGACTGGTCACAGCAGGGTGATGCTGAACTGTCCACACAAAGGACTGGTCATCAGCAGGATAATGCTGAACTGTCCACACAAAGGACTGGTCATCAGCAGGATGATGCTGAACTGTCCACACAAATGAACTGGTCATCAGCAGGATGATGCTGAACTGTCCACACAAAGGACTGGTCATCAGCAGGACACGTGATGCTGAACTGTCCACAAAGGACTGGACATCAGCAGGATGATGCTCAACTGTCCACACAAAGGACTGGTCGTCAGCAGGATGATGCTGAACTGTCCACACAAAGGACTGGTCGTCAGCAGGATGATGCTGAACTGTCCACACAAAGGACTGGTCATCAGCAGGATGGGTGATGCTGAACTGTCCACACAAAGGACTGGTCATCAGCAGGAAGGGTGATGGTGAACTGTCCACACAAAGGATTGGTCGTCAGCAGGATGATGCTGAACTGTCCACACAAAGGACTGGTCGTCAGCAGGATGATGCTGAACTGTCCACACAAAGGACTGGTCATCAGGGAGTGATTGCTGAACTGTCCACACAAAGGACTGGTCTCAGCAGGATGATGCTAATGTCCAACAAAGGTGGTCATCAGCAGGATGATGCTGAACTGTCCACAAAGACGGTCTCAGCAGGATGATGCTAACTGTCACACAAAGGACTGGTCATCAGCAGGAGATGCTGAATGTCCACACAAAGGACTGGTCTCAGCAGGTGATGCTGAACTGTCCAACAAGGACTGGTCATCACAGATGGATGCTGAACTGTCCACACAAAGACTGGTCTCAGCAGGATGATCTGAACTGTCCCACAAAGGACTGGTCATCAGAGGAATGATGCTGAACTGTCCACACAAAGGACTGGCGTCAGCAGGTGATGTGAACTTCCAACAAAGGATGGTCTCAGCAGGTGATGCGAACTGTCCCACAAAGGACTGGTCGTCACAGGTGATGCTGAACTGTCCACACAAAGGACTGGTCATCAGCAGGATGTGATGTGAACTGTCCACACAAGGACTGGTCTCAGCAGGTGATGCTGAACTGTCCACACAAAGATGGTCATCAGCAGGTGATGCTGAACTGTCCACACAAAGGACTGGTCATCAGCAGGATATGCTGAACTGTCCACACAAAGGACTGGTCTCAGCAGGTGATGCTGAACTGTCCACACAAAGGACTGGTCTCAGCAGGTGATGCTGAACTGTCCACACAAAGACTGGTCTCACAGGAAGGATGCTGAACTGTCCCACAAAGGACTGGTCTCAGCAGGATGATGCTGAACTGTCCAACAAAGGACTGGTCATCAGCAGGTGATGCTGAACTGTCCACAAAGGACTGGTCATAGCAGGTGATGCTAACTGTCCACACAAAGGACTGGTCATCAGCAGGATGATGCTGAACTGTCCACACAAAGGACTGGTCATCAGAGGTGATGCTGAACTGTCCAACAAAGGACTGGTCTCAGCGGATGATGCTGAACTGTCCACAAAGGACTGGTCTCAGCAGGATGATGCTGAACTGTCCACAAAGGACTGGTCATCAGCAGGATGATGTAATGTCCACACAAAGGACTGGTCATCACGAGGGTGATGCTGAACTGTCCAACACAAATGGACTGGTCTCAGCAGGTGATGCTGAACTGTCCAACAAAGGATGGTCTCAGCAGGATGTGTGAACTGTCCACACAAAGGACTGGTCTCAGCAGGATGATGCTGACTGTCCAACAAAGGACTGGTCTCAGCAGGTGATGCTGAACTGTCCACACAAAGGACTGGTCGTCAGCAGGTGATGCTGAATGTCCCACAAAGGACTGGTCTCAGCAGGGTGATGCTGAACTGTCCACACAAAGGACTGGTCTCAGCAGGATGATGCTGAACTGTCCCACAAAGGACTGGTCTCAGCAGGATGATGCTGAACTGTCCACACAAAGGACTGGTCTCAGCAGGTGATGCTGAACTGTCCACAAAAGGACTGGTCATCAGCAGGATGATGCTGAACTGTCCACACAAAGGACTGGTCATCAGCAGGATGATGCTGAACTGTCCCACAAAGGACTGGTCTCAGCAGGTGATGCTGAACTGTCCACACAAAGGACTGGTCTCAGCAGGTGATGCTGAACTGTCCACACAAAGGACTGGTCATCAGCAGGTGATGCTGAACTGTCCACAAAGGACTGGTCTCAGCAGGATGATGCTGAACTGTCCACACAAAGGACTGGTCATCAGCAGGTGATGCTAACTGTCCACACAAAGGATGGTCATCAGCAGGATGATGCTGAACTGTCCACACAAAGGACTGGTCATCAGCAGGTGATGCTGAACTGTCCACACAAAGGACTGGTCAGCAGAGTGATGCTGAACTGTCCAACAAAGGACTGTCTCAGAGGATGATGCTGAACTGTCCACAAAAGGACTGGTCTCAGCAGGATGATGCTGAACTGTCACCAAAGGACTGGTCATCAGCAGGATGGATGTGAACTGTCCACACAAAGGACTGGTCTCAGCAGGTGATGCTGAACTGTCCACAAAGGACTGGTCTCGCAGGGTGATGCTGAACTGTCCCACAAAGGACTGGTCATCAGCAGGATGAGTGAACTGTCCACACAAAGGACTGGTCATCAGCAGGGTGATGTGAACTGTCCACACAAAGGACTGGTCATCAGCAGGATGATGCTGAACTGTCCACACAAAGGACTGGTCTCAGCAGGATGATGCTGAACTGTCCACACAAAGGACTGGTCTCAGCAGGTGATGCTGAACTGTCCACACAAAGGACTGGTCTCGCGTAGCTACTGTCACAAAGATGGTCATCGCAGTGACTGAACTTCCACAAAGGACTGGTCATCAGAGGTGATGCTGAACTGTCCCACAAAGGACTGGTCTCCAGGATGATGCTGAACTGTCCAACAAAGGACTGGTCATCAGCAGGTGATGCTGAACTGTCCACACAAAGGACTGGTCATCAGCAGGTGATGCTGAACTGTCCACACAAAGGACTGGTCATCAGAGGTGATGCTGAACTGTCCACACAAAGGACTGGTCTCAGCAGGAGGTGATGCTGAACTGTCCACACAAAGGACTGGTCATCAGCAGGATGATGCTGAACTGTCCACACAAAGGACTGGTCATCAGCAGGATGATGCTGAACTGTCCACACAAAGGACTGGTCTCAGCAGGATGATGCTGAACTGTCCACACAAAGGACTGGTCTCAGCAGTGATCTAACTGTCACCAAGGATGGTCAGATGATGCTGAATGTCCACACAAAGACTGGTCGTCAGCAGGATGATGCTGAACTGTCCACACAAAGGACTGGTCTCAGCAGGTGATGCGAACTGTCCACACAAAGGACTGGTCATCAGCAGGATGATGCTGAACTGTCCCACAAAGGACTGGTCTCAGCAGATGATGCTGAACTGTCCACACAAAGGACTGGTCTCAGCAGGATGATGTGAACTGTCCACACAAAGGACTGGTCATCAGCAGGATGATGCTGAACTGTCCACACAAAGGACTGGTCTCAGCAGGATGATGCTGAACTGTCCACACAAAGGACTGGTCGTCAGCAGGATGATGCTGAACTGTCCACACAAAGGACTGGTCGTCACAGGATGATGCTGAACTGTCCACACAAAGGACTGGTCTCAGCAGAGGGTGATGCTGAACTGTCCACACAAAGGATGGTCTCACAGGAAGGTGATGCTGAACTGTCCACACAAAGGATGGTCTCAGCAGGATGATGCTGAACTGTCCACACAAAGGACTGGTCTCAGCAGGAGTGATGCTGAACTGTCCACACAAAGGACTGGGTCATCAGAAGGTGATGCTGAACTGTCCACACAAAGGACTGGTCGTCAGCAGGATGATGCTAACTGTCCAACAAAGGACTGGTCATCAGCAGGATGATGCTGAACTGTCCACACAAAGGACGGTCATCAGCAGGATGATGCTGAACTGTCACACAAAGGACTGGTCTCAGCAGGATGATGCTGAACTGTCCACACAAAGGACTGGTCATCAGCAGGTGATGCTGAACTGTCCAACAAAGGACTGGTCATCAGCAGGATGGGATGCTGAACTGTCCACACAAAGGACTGGTCATCAGCAGGATGATGCTGAACTGTCCACACAAAGGACTGGTCATCAGCAGATTGATGCTGAACTGTCCACACAAAGGACTGGTCGTCAGCAGGATGATGTGAACTGTCCACACAAAGGACTGGTCGGCAGCAGGATGATGCTGAACTGTCCACACAAAGGACTGGTCGTCAGCAGGATGATGCTGAACTGTCCACACAAAGGACTGGTCGTCAGCAGGATGATGCTGAACTGTGCACACAAAGGACTGGTCGTCAGCAGGATGATGCTGAACTGTCCACACAAAGGACTGGTCATCAGCAGGATGGGTGATGCTGAACTGTCCACACAAAGGACTGGTCATCAGCAGGAAGGGTGATGGTGAACTGTCCACACAAAGGATTGGTCGTCAGCAGGATGATGCTGAACTGTCCACACAAAGGACTGGTCGTCAGCAGGATGATGCTGAACTGTCCACACAAAGGACTGGGTAACATCAGGATGGGTGTTGCTGAAGTGTCCACACAAAGGACTGGTCGTCAGCAGGATGATGCTTAACTGTCCATACAAAGGACTGGTCATCAGCAGGATGATGCTGAACTGTCCACACAAAGGACGGGTCATCAGCAGGATGATGCTAAACTGTGCACACAAAGGACTGGTCATCAGCAGGATGATGCTGAACTGTCCACACAAAGGACTGGTCATCAGCAGGGTGATGCTGAACTGTCCAAACAAAGGACTGGTCATCAGCAGGATGGGGCATGCTGAACTGTCCACACAAAGGACTGGTCATCAGCAGGATGAGTCTGAACTGTCCACACAAAGGACTGGTCATCAGCAAGGTGATGCTGAACTGTCCACACAAAGGACTGGTCATCAGCAGGATGATGCTGAACTGTCCACACAAAGGACTGGTCATCAGCAGGATAATGTTTAACTGTCCCCACAAAGGACTGGTCATCAGCAGGATGATGCTGAACTTTCCATACAAAGGACTGGTCATCAGCCGGATGATGCTCAACTGTCCACACAAAGGACGGGTCATCAGCAGGATGATGCTGAACTGTCCATACAAAGGACTGGTCATCAGCAGGATGATGCTGAACTGTCCACACAAAGGACTGTTCATCAGCAGGGTGATGCTGAACTGTCCACAAAGGACTGGTCAACAGCAGGATGATGCTGAACTATCCATTCAAAGGACTGGTCATCAGCAGGATGATGCTGAACTATCCATACAAAGGACTGGTCATCAGCAGGATAGGTGATGCTGAACTGTCCACACAAAGGACTGGTCATCAGCAGGATGATCCTGAACTGTCCACACAAAGGACTGGTCATCAGCAGGATGATGCTGAACTATCCATACAAAGGACTGGTCATCAGCAGGATAGGTGATGCTGAACTGTCCACACAAAGGACTGGTCGTCAGCAGGATGATGCTGAACTCTCCATACAAAGGACTGGTCATCAGCAGGATGATGCTGAACTGTCCACACAAAGGACTGGTCATCAGCAGGTTGATGCTGAATTGTCCACACAAATGACTGGTCATCAGCAGGGTGATGCTGAACTGTCCACACAAAGGACTGGTCATCAGCAGGATAATGCTGAACTATCCATACAAAGGACTGGTCATCAGCAGGATGATGCTGAACTGTCCACACAAAGGACTGGTCATCAGCAGGATGATGCTGAACTGTCCACACAAAGGACTGGTCATCAGCAAGACACGTGATGCTGAACTGTCCATACAAAGGACTGGTCATCAGCAGGATGATGCTGAACTGTCCACAAAGGACTGGTCATCAGCAGGATGATGCTGAACTGTCCACAAAGGACTGGTCATCAGCAGGATGATGCTCAACTGTCCACATAAAGGACTGGTCATCAGCAGGATGGGTGATGCTGAACTGTCCACACAAAGGACTGGTTCATCAGCAGGATGATGCTGAACTGTCCACACAAAGGACTGGTCATCAGCAGGATGGGTGATGCTGAACTGTCCACACAAAGGACTGGTCGTCAGCAGGATGATGCTTAACTGTCCGCACAAAGGACTGGTCATCAGCAGGATGATGCTGAACTGTCCACACAAAGGACTGGTCATCAGCAGGATGATGCTGAACTGTCCACACAAAGGACTGGTCGTCAGCAGGGTGATGCTGAACTGTCCATACAAAGGACTGGTCGTCAGCAGGGTGATGCTGAACTGTCCGCACAAAGGACTGGTCGTCAGCAGGGTGATGCTGAACTGTCCGCACAAAGGACTGGTCGTCAGCAGGGTGATGCTGAACTGTCCACACAAAGGACTGGTCGTCAGCAGGGTGATGCTGAACTGTCCCCACAAAGGACTGGTCATCTGCAGGATGGGTGATGCTGAACTGTCCCCACAAAGGACTGGTCATTGTCATACTGTGCATAAATGCATGCCCGCACTCAGCCCAGCATTCACTCCGTGCACACGCAATCTCTCCAAACAACCAGAAAGCGCACTACGATACTCTTCTTCTCCCCCTCCTCTCCGGGAATAATTTACTAAACAATAATCAATTTTCCATCATATTCAACTGGTTTGTTTTCAAGGAATTATTTTTCATTCCTCCTCTCCAGTGGAGGTACAATCATTCCACAGATCCACTAGTTGGGACCAAATTTCATCTCATACATAATATTTCACAAATATATCTTTCACCGATTTCTCCTCCTCACTGGAGAAACAATGTATATATTTTCAAAGAAAAATCAAAAGATCGCTTAAAATATAGTAGTATCAACTGAGTTCATCAGGGGGGACAATAAAAAAAATCATTATGGGTCAACATGACAAATGCATTCTTTTCTCAAACTGGTGCAGTCGCTGTCTTCTACAGCACGATTCTCCAACCCTGGAGACGATTAGGTGCTGCCGCAGCACTGTAGCCCCAATATTTGTGCGACTGCCTAACTGGTGCTGCCACAGCACTGGGAAGGGCTGAAACACGAATGAAGTCCGTGTAAGTAATCTATTTCAAAATCTGAATAATGATAAATTCTTTTCCCTTTCTCCCTTTTCGTAACTCTCTCTTTTTTTCTCTCCCCATCTGTCTATACCTCACCTGGTAATGGTGAATCGCAGGTGGAATTCGTTCTTCAAACAACCTGTCCGGTTAGTGTCCCCAAGCCATCTCCTTCCTATTCCTTATTTTTCCCTCCTGCGCTCTTTTTGAGTACACGTTCAGTGAGTACTCGTCTAACTCTACGCATTACCAGCCCATGGTTGCTGACGAATGGACAACGTCCGTCCATTCAACCAATAATTGCCCTACGTCTATAGCCTCCCGCGACACCGATCATACTGGTCAGGCCATTCAAACTTTCTTTTCTTTTACCTTTCCTCTTCCCTACCTAGGGAAATGCTTTATAACAAATAAGGGCGAACGCGATGGAACGTCACATGTCGCCATGTGAGGCTACATCACATGACACCCCCCATCCCGGGGTGAAAAAAAAACTTTCGCCAAGAAAAATTTTTTTAAATACACATACATATCTAGTTAATATGCAACCTCAGCCATCAATCATCAATTAAGAGTTTCCATGAATGCATAGAACTAGCCTTTATGAACATCATAAAGATCCAAAATCACATTTCAAAATCTTAGTTTGAGAAAAAAAAAAAACAATCAGTTTTGTTTACTTTTTAAAAAAAGAAATTCATACTCCATCACCACAAATCACAAGTTACATTGACACGAAAAACATGATACTGATTATTCCAAATACCAATGATGTTTATATATACCAAAATGTAAACAGTTTTTTCTAGCCTGTTGACACATAATATGTCTCAACAACATCACAAAATGAGAATTTCCTCATGACTCACTTGATGAAAAAAAAAAATTTGGCAAGTGAAAAGTCTTTGTTCAAGCAAAAAAAATACAATATAGCAGTCCACTCGAAAGTTAAACACTTTTTCATTCTTCATAATAGACCGACATGGAAAAAAACAACACTTGTAAGACATCAAATGAAGTATTCTGCACCCATTCACAAAGTAGCATCCTACAACGAGCCACCAATGCCAATACATATGCACTTTTGGAGAAAGATCAGTCACAACTACTTATCAATTCAGATTGACAGTAGCAGACATACCGCTGCCAAAATATCAATCAAGTCTTTCCACAATGAAAACAAACAGCAGAATAAAAAATCTGTCCACAATGAAAACAAACAGCAGTTACAGCAGCACGATACTGTGCACTCACGCACGAGACAAAAAATCTGCCATGACATTCCGAGTTCCAGGTAATGGCTCAATGTCAAACTTGAACTCCTGCAATGACAAAGCCCATCTCAACAGCCTGCTATTTTTGGTCTTGGACGACTGCAAAAACGTCAATGGCCTGTGGTCGGTTTGTAACCGAAACTGTCTTCCAGTCAGGAATCTGGCAAATTTCTCACAAGCCCAAACAATGGCAAGACACTCTCTCTCAATTGTTGAGTATTTGACTTGTGTGTTAGAGAACTTTTTACTTGCATATTGGACAGGGTGTAACAATCCATTCTTTTCCTGCAACAGTACAGCTCCCATGCCTTTGGAGCTGGCATCAGTTCTCAAAACAAAATCCTCTGAAAGAGAGGGCAAAAGCAGCACAGGGAATGAATTGAGGGTGTCTTGAACACATTCCAGAGCTTTCTGGCACTCATCTGACCAGACGATACTTTTGTTTTTTGTTCCTTTTGTTAAGTCACTCAAAGGGGCTGTCAATGACGCAAAGTGTGGTACATATCTTCTGTAATAGGACAACAATCCAATGAGTGATCTGATCTGTTTCTTTGTACTGGGTCTCTTCAAGGCCAAGATCTTTTCTACTTTCTTTTCCTCTGGTGTCATTTTCCCAACAGAAATGACATGACCCAAAAACTCAAGAGTCTGGAATCCAGCACGAATTTTGGACGGTCTAGCCGTCAGACCAAAATTCCGGAGTTTACAAAAAACAGCTCTCAAGTTTTCCAGAAGATCATTCCATGACTTTGCAGCAAGCAAAATGTCATCAAAAAAAACTGACTGCTCCACACTCATGAAGTTTTAGTGCGCGCATCATTCTGGCAAAAGAAGCTGGGGCGTTTTGTAATCCAAATGGCATTTTCGTCCATTGAAACAGTCCAAAAGGTGTCTGAAAAGCCGTTTTTTCCTTGTCTGCTTCAGCCATCGGGATTTGCCAATATCCTTTAGTCAAATCTATTTTGACAAAATATTTTCCTTCTGAGAGTTGACAAAGAAGTTCCTCAATGTCTGGGATAGGTTCTGCATCAAACACAGTGATTTTGTTTAATTTCCTGTAATCGATGCAAAACCGCACCGAGCCATCAGGTTTGTCCACCAATACAACTGGTGAGCTGTATGGTGACGAGGACGGTTCAATAACTTTCAGCCCGAGCATGACCTGAATCTCTCTTTCGACAACCTGTTTTTTCGCAAATGGGAGAGGGTATGGTTTGACTCGGACTGGGTTTTCCGTACTCAAGTGAATAGTATGGGGTTCAATTGCTGTCACTGTCCCTGGGGTATCATTCAGAACATCATGAAAGTCCTTCAAAATACCTTCCAATTGTTCTTTCTGAATCAAAGATAGATTATCACACACAACAACATCACGATAAGTTTCTCCCTTGACAGAAAGAGTGGGCAGGGGTACAGTATCATCTATACTGGTAGATGTTAACAATCCCACATTTGTTGTTTGCACAGTCTTTGCTCTGTCTCTGTATGTGACATCAGGTACAAAATCAGAATCAATGATTTCTGTAACAGCCACATCTGTTTCAGACACTGGACACATCCATTCAATTGACTCATTAATGGCAATATTTGTACGTTCAACATACTTTTTTAGCATGTTTACATGGAATACCTTTTCAGCATTTGCCATTTCCACTTTGGGAACCACAATCTGTTCGTTGTTCTGTCCAGGTACATGCCTGTAGAGGATGTCAGAATTCAGTATGTACGTCGGCTTGTCCGTTGGTTTGTCAGAGACACTCTGCTTTGCAGTAGACAGTACAGTCGTCAATGTCTCGTCGCTTCTCTGCATAGTCTTCAAAATATCTGGCGTAACTTTTAGTTCATCCAGTTTTGAAACCTTGAGTGGTTTTGTTGGTTTTCCCTGCTCTACGACTTTTGATCTTGTACTGATGAGACAAGGAACGAAAGATCCTCCGGCACCACCATGTACTGTCGCAACACCTGGTAAATTTCCCAAAATCAAATCGCAAACTGGATTCTCAATAACACAGGCGGTAAGTGACCCGGAGTAGTATGGTGTATCAACGGAAATTTTTGCAAGTGGAAAAGTTTCAATTTTTCCACCAAACGATCTGCATTTCTGAACACTGTCAAGATATTGGTCTGGTAGAACAAAACATTTCCTTACACCAGCTGTGGTACAACCTGTATCTCGCAAAACAGAACCCTGTAAACCATTAATGGCACAATCCTCCAAAAGAAGACCATCAATGGACTTATCTGGTGCCAAAACAAGACCTTCTTCACATGTAGTGGAAACAAATCCAGTCTTTGCTCCACTTCCTTTGAAAGGACAGTCCCGTTTCAAATGGTATTTGCCATCACAAAAATGGCAACACATGGTTTGGTCGGTGGACAACTGGTTACCATTAGTCTGTGAACCTCGACCTTGTCCACGAGCTGGACCAAAGGGTCTTCGCGGTTGTTGTTCACCACGCCCTCGGAAAGGAAAAAGTCTTTCCGGTGGTGAGTATTCGTACTGACGGAAATCGCCAGAACCAACATGGCCTTGACCACGGAAAGGTCGTTGTCTGTTGCCAAAAGACGTGTAAGAGTGCGGACCTTGGAATGAAGCGCGATTTCCTCTTCTATAGTTTCCTTGTCCAAAATGCATCTGAAATGCCGCGTGAGACTCGAAAAGGGACAAATTTTCCTTGCAGGCAACACCTTTATCCGGATGAGCAATACAGTACTGATCCGCCATCTGACACATTTCGTCAACGCTATCGAACTGTCTTTCTTTAAGAAAAGTGGCCAAATCTTTGCTGACGCTCTGAAAAAGTTGCTCTCGAAGTAGCAAATCTCGCAGTGATTCGCAAGTTTTATTCGTCTGTGTTAGGTCTATCCATCTGTCCAAACAATGACCCATTCTTATCAAAAAAGATGGAAATGATTCTCCCTTGTCAGGACGAATAGATCGGAAACGCTCACGAAAACGGTCAGCTGAACACTGAAACTTCTTTAAGAGTTCTTCTTTTAACTGATCCCAAGTCAACCCTTCCTTTGCCGCAAGTGTGTGGTATAGTGCCAAAGCACTGCCCTTAAACAGTGACGCGATAAACAACGTCCATTTCTCCTTCGGCCAACCACAAGAAGTAGCGTGGTTCTCGAACCGAAAAAGAAAACTGTCAATGTCGTCGGTTTTTTCTTCGAACGGCGGCAACTTCGGAATGTATGTTGACTTCGGATGAAATGTACTCGCGGAACCGACCGCTGGAGGTGGTGGAGGTTCTCTCGATGCCTGTAATCTTTTAATTTCTGCATCAGTCTCTAATTCAAGTTGTCTCAGTTTAAATTGCCGTTCCTTATCCTCTCTCTCTGTCTGTAGTTTTTTTTCCTCAAACTCTAATCTTTTTTTATTTTCTTCCATCTCTTTCTGTAGTTTTTTCTCTTCAAGCTCTAATCTTTTTAGATTTTCTTGTCGTTCTTTATCTTTTTCTTGTCGTTCTTTATCTTTTTCTTCTAGTTGTTTCTGTCTTTCCTGTCTCTCCCTCTCTATCTCTCTGTCTGCCCTATCCAGACATTGTTGGACATAATTTGCTAATTTATCACCTTCAAAGCCTAAACGCTCGGCCTGTCGTACATATTCATCAAAATTTTCCATCGTGAATAGTTACCACAAAGAAACAAGAAACAATGACTAAATATGATTAAAATAAGGCGATATGTGATGTTATATACGTTTCCAACAAAAAAAAAAACAAAAAAAACACTTTGTTACAGTATGTACAAATAAAGAATTTAAATGCCGGTATAAACAGAAAAATAATAAAGGCTTACAAAAGAGAAGCTCTAATAAGAATTGACAATGTGGTCTTTCCAAAAGAGATTTTCACCAATATTCTTTCCGAAAGGGAACAAAAACAGCTAAGAAAATGAAATGCAATACTAATAACTCTTTTTTTCCGAATGAAAAGAAAACAGAGAAAATATAAAGTTTTTTCCCGGAAATAAATTCTTTATAATGTTTATGTTCTTAACTGTTCTTACTGTACTTGTTACTTTCTTACTTAGTTTCTTGGTAAAACAATAGATGAGTTCACAAAACAAATGAATCGCCTTAAACAATAAGTGAATACAAAATTACAAAACAAATGAATTAACGAACAATTAAAAAGAGGGGGAGAAAACGTACACTAACGGAAATCCTACCTAAAAGATGACAATGATGAAAAGAAACTAGATAGGTGCCTATTGAAGAGAAGGTTTGGAGATTTTTTTTTTTTTAAAGGGGGTGAAAAGGAAATGAAAGAATAGACAGGTCCGGTATAGAAAGAGGAAATCAGAAAAAGCGAAAGAGGCCCTCAGACAGCACCCTAATGGCAACTGTCTCCCGTAAAGCTGGAGACGGGGAAAGTATTCAAGTAATAATACACACAATATACTAACAACACAAAGCAATAAACAATTAATCTAATAAATATACAATAAGAAAAAAAAAAAACACACACAAAAAAAAAAAAAACCAAAAGATAATCAAGAAAACAAATTTTTATTAGGACTGAGCGGTAATCCACTCCATTACCTACACTAGTTGAGTGACGGAGGTGAAGTCGATCCCACACTCAGAGGGGTAAGGGGGAAAATCCAAATGAAACGAGAGGAAAGATAAAGAATTAGACAGTAATAAGAGAGGGAGGGACTAATGACTCCCCAACGCCATGCCCCCCTGCTAAAACAGAGCAGGAAGAGGTTGGGGCTATCAGTCCTGGGGAAGGGGACAAAACAAAATCTAAACTAGGGGAAGGACAGCGACTCCTCAACGCCCTGCCCCCTTGCTGCCAGGTACGAGCAAGAGGAGGTTGAGGCTATCGGTCCTGAGGGGGGAAAAGGGTCAAAAAGAAATCCTACCAAAAAAAACACAACCCTAACAGAGTAGAGCAAACAAAAGAAATCTCAAACACTCGAACACACACATACAGAAACAAATGAAAAATAAAGACTACAAACAATAATCAAACAATCAATAATACTTTCTTTCCTCCCTTAATTTTTTCCTTGGAGGGGAAATCTTACTTTTCCTTTGGAGGGGTACAAATAGAAATCTTTTTTTTTTCTTGGAGGGGGTACAAAACAAAACCTTGTCCTATGTCCTAAGTCCTAGTCGGGGTCACCACTGTCATACTGTGCATAAATGCATGCCCACACTCAGCCCAGCATTCACTCCGTGCACACGCAATCTCTCCAAACAACCAGAAAGCGCACTACGATACTCTTCTTCTCCCCCTCCTCTCCGGGAATAATTTACTAAACAATAATCAATTTTCCATCATATTCAACTGGTTTGTTTTCAAGGAATTATTTTTCATTCCTCCTCTCCACAGATCCACTAGTTGGGACCAAATTTCATCTCATACATAATATTTCACAAATATATCTTTCACCGATTTCTCCTCCTCACTGGAGAAACAATGTATATATTTTCAAAGAAAAATCAAAAGATCGCTTAAAATATAGTAGTATCAACTGAGTTCATCAGGGGGGACAATAAAAAAAATCATTATGGGTCAACATGACAAATGCTTTCTTTTCTCACAACTGGTGCAGTCGCTGTCTTCTACAGCTCGATTCTCCAACCCTGGAGACGATTAGGTGCTGCCGCAGCACTGTAGCCCCAATATTTGTGCGACTGCCTAACTGGTGCTGCCACAGCACTGGGAAGGGCTGAAACACGAATGAAGTCCGTGTAAGTAATCTATTTCAAAATCTGAATAATAATAAATTCTTTTCCCTTTTTCCCTTTTCTTAACTCTCTCTTTTTTTCTCTCCCCATCTGTCTATACCTCACCTGGTAATGGTGAATCGCAGGTGGAACTCGTTCTTCAAACAACCTGTCCGGTTAGTGTCCCCAAGCCATCTCCTTCCTATTCCTTATTTTTCCCTCCTGCGCTCTTTTTGAGTACACGTTCAGTGAGTACTCGTCTAACTCTACGCATTACCAGCCCATGGTTGCTGACGAATGGACAACGTCCGTCCATTCAACCAATAATTGCCCTACGTCTATAGCCACCAGCGACACCGATCACACTGGTCAGGCCATTCAAACTTTCTTTTCTTGTACCTTTCCTCTTCCCTACCTAGGGAAATGCTTTATAACAAATAAGGGCGTACGCGATGGAACGTCACATGTCGCCATGTGAGGCTACATCACATGACAGTCATCAGCAGGGTGATGCTGAACTGTCCACATAAAGGAATGGTCATCAGCAGGGTAATGCTGAACTGTCCACAAAGGACTGGTCATCAGCAGGATGATGCTGAACTGTCCACACAGAGGACTGGTCATCAGCAGGATAATGCTGAAATGTCCACACAAAGGACTGGTCATTAGCAGTGTGATGCTGAACCTTCCACACAAAGGACTGGACATCAGCAGGGTGATGCTGAACTGTCCATACAAAGGACTGGTCATCAGCAGGATGGGTCATGCTGAACTGTCCACACAAAGGACTGGTCGTCAGCAGGATAATGCTGAACTGTCCGCACAAAGGACTGGTCATCAGCAGGACGGGTGATGCTGAACTGTCCCCACAAAGGACTGGTCATCAGCAGGGGATGCTGAACTGTCCACACAAAGGACTGGTCATCAGCAGGACGGGTGATGCTGAACTGTCCACACAAAGGACTGGTCATCAGCAGGACAGGTGATGCTGAACTGTCCCCACAAAGGACTGGTCATCAGCAGGGGTGGCTGAACTGTCCACACAAAGGACTGGTCATCAGCAGGACGGCTGATGCTGAACTGTCCACACAAAAAACTGGTCATCAGCAGGGTGATGGTCAACTGTCCACATAAAGGACTGGTCATCAGCAGGGGATGCTGAACTGTCCACACAAAGGACTGGTCATCAGCAGTATGATGCTGAACTGTCCCCACAAAGGACTGGTCATTAGCAGGGTGATGCTGAACTGTCCACACAAAGGCCTGGTCGTCAGCAGGGTGATGCTGAACTGTCCACACAAAGGACTGGTCATCAGCAGGACGGGTGATGCTGAACTGTCCACACAAAGGACTGGTCGTCAGCAGGATGATGTTGAACTGTCCCTACAAAGGACTGGTCATCAGCCGGATGCTGCTGAACTGTCCACACAAAGGACTGGTCATCAGCAGGATGATGCTGAACTGTCCACACAAAGGACTGATCATAAGCAGGACAGGTGATGCTGAACTGTCCACACAAAGGACTGGTCATCAGCAGGACAGGTGATGCTGAACTGTCCACACAAAGGACTGGTCATCAGCAGGATGATGCTGAACTGTCCACACAAAGGACTGGTCATCAGCAGGATAATGCTGAACTGTCCACAAAGGACTGGTCATCAGCAAGGTGATCCTGAACTGTCCACACAAAGGACTGGTCATCAGCAGGATGATGCTGACCTGTCCATACAAAGGACTGGTCATCAGCAGGATGATGCTGATCTGTCCACACAAAGGACTGGTCATCAGCAGGGTGATGCTGAACTGTCCACAAAGGACTGGTCATCAGCAGGGTGATGCTGAACTGTCCACAAAGGACTGGTCATCAGCAGGGTGATGCTGAACTGTCCACACAAAGGACTGGTCATCAGCAGGAGGATGCTGAACTGTCCATACAAAGGACTGGTCATCAGCAGGACGGGTGATGCTGAACTGTCCACACAACGGACTGGTCGTCAGCAGGGTGATGCTGAACTGTCCACACAAAGGACTAGTCATCAGCTGGACGAGTAATGCTGCACTGTCCCCACAAAGGACTGGTCATCAGCAGGGTGATGCTGAAATGTCCACACAAAGGACTGGTCGTCAGCAGGATGATGCTGAACTGTCCACACAAAGGACTAGTCTTCAGCACGATGATGCTGAACTGTCCACAAAGGACTGGTCATCAGCAGGGTGATGCTGAACTGTCCACATAATGGACTGGTCATCAGCAGGACGGGTGATGCTGAACTGTCCACGCAAAGGATTGGTTATCAGCAGGACACGTGATGCTGAACTGTCCCCACAAAGGATTGGTCATCAGCAGGGTGATGCTGAACTGTCCACACAAAGGACTGGTCATCAGCAGGATGATGCTGAACTGTCCACACAAAGGACTGGTCATCAGCTGGATGATGCTGAACTGTCCATACAAAGGACTTGTCATCAGAAGGGTGATGCTGAACTGTCCACACAAAGGATTGGTCATCAGCAGGATGATGCTGAACTGTCCACACAAAGGACTGGTTATCAGCAGGGTGATGCTGAACTGTCCACACAAAGGACTGGTCATCAGCAGGGTGATGCTGAACTGTCCACACAAAGGACTGGTCATCAGCAGGGTGATGCTGAACTTTATACACAAAGGACTGGTCATCAGCAGGATGATGCTGAACTGTCCACAGAAAGGACTGGTCATCGGCAGGACACGTGATGCTGAACTGTCCACACAAAGGACTGGTCAACAGCAGTGTGATGCTGAACTGTCCCCACAAAGGACTGGTCATCAGCAGGGTGATGCTGAACTGTCCACACAAAGGACTGGTCATCAGCAGGGTTATGCTGAACTGTCCACACAAAGGGCTGGTCATCAGCAGGGTGATGCTGAACTGTCCACACAAAGGACTGGTCATCAGCAGGGTGATGCTGAACTGTCCACACAAAGGACTGGTCATCAGCAGGGTGATGCTGAACTGTCCATATAAAGGACTGGTCATCAGCAGGACAGGTGATGCTGAACTGTCCCCACAAAGGACTGGTCATCAGCAGGATGATGCTGAACTGTCCACACAAAGGACTGGTCATCAGCAGGACAGGTGATGCTGAACTGTCCACACAAAGGACTGGTCATCAGCAGGATGATGCTGAACTGTCCACATAAAGTACTGGTCGTCAGCAGGATGATGCTGAACTGTCCACACAAAGGACTGGTCATCAGCAGGTTGATTCTGAACTGTCCACACAAAGTACTGGTCATCAGCAGGATGATGCTGAACTGTCCCCACAAAGGACTGGTCATCAGCAGGGTGATGCTGAACTGTCCATACTGGTCATCAGCAGGGTGATGCTGAACTGTCCACACAAAGGACTGGTCATCAGCAGGGTGATGCTTAACTGTCCACACAAAGGACTGGTTATCAGCAGGGTGATGCTGAACTGTCCACACAAAGGACTGGTCGTCAGCAGGATGATGCTGAACTGTCCACACAAAGGACTGGTCATCAGCAGGATGATGCTGAACTGTCCACACAAAGGACAGGTCATCAGCAGGACAGGTGATGCTGAACTGTCCACACAAAGGACTGGTCATCAGCAGGATGATGCTGAACTATCCATACAAAGGACTGGTCATCAGCAGGATGATGCTGAACTATCCATACAAAGGACTGGTCATCAGCAGGGTGATGCTGAACTGTCCACACAAAGGACTGGTCATCAGTAGGATGTGTGATGCTGAACTGTCCACACAAAGGACTGGTCGTCAGCAGGATGATGCTGAACTGTCCATACAAAGGACTGGTTATCATCAGGATGGGTGATGCTGAACTGTCCACACGAAGGACTGGTCGTCAGCAGGATGAAGCTGAACTGTCCACACAAAGGACTGGTCATCAGCAGGATGATGCTGAACTGTCCACACAAAGAACTTTTCATCAGCAGGACTGGTGATGCTGAACTGTCCACACAAAGGACGCTGATGAGTACTTCTCGTCGCCTCAGGTCGTGCCCACAGTCGCCGAAGAGCAGAATCCTCACAGCCGTCAGAACCTTCTCTGCCAGGATTCATATTCAGAGCCATTCCAGAGCCTGGCCACAGTTCACCGGTGTCAGACATTTTGTTGGGGGCGTGTTTCTTTCAACTCAGACTTTACGCCTTTTGAAAAGCCCCTCATGTAACCGGTAAGTAAACAGTCTTCACTCTAGCTACGGTGTGCACGTGAGCAACGCATACTTTGTCACATGAAGGTTTAGTTTACCACTCCATTGGCACTTTTCTCTTCATTGCGTATGATTTCACAGCATTTGAAAGCACTGCTGGACAGGGACAGACACGGTAGTAAGGTGAAAACAATGATGTGCATGTAAGTCCAATGCAAAGAGACGCTTCACAGTGTCTGT